>CM042076.1:61089116-61614116 GCA_023509865.1 Trypoxylus dichotomus | reverse complement strand
ACAAATTTTAAGTTTCAACAACTCAACTTTTAATGTTTGCGAGTGACGGTGCCGCTAACATGCTTTCCTTAGCCCGGCAATCATGTAACATGTAAACTCCATGCTTTAAACCTTGTGGCGCTATTGATCCCTAAATGTTATATACTAAAAATAACTTCCTCTGGCTTTAATCTTCTTGATCAGTCGATAATAGCTATAGGTACAGTTATTATGGCAAATTAGTTGCAGCTTTCATAACGTTAGGATTTTAAAACAAACCGTCTGTTCCAAAACAAACCATACTTTATAATCTAACGGATTAAAGTCCGAGCACAATGAAGACCAATCATCCGCACTACTAAAATGAGGAACCTTTCCTTCCAATTACTTCTGAGTAGCTTTGCTTTATGGCCTGGTGCTGAATCCTGTTGAAACCTTCAGAGATGATTTTGAAATAAAGTTGTTTTCAGCCGTTTCATCACTGTTTCCAAAACAGTTTCTTGGTAGCCTCTAACGGAAGTTTTAATGCTCTTTTCATAGAAATGTAACTCCGTAGCACCATTATAGCTGATTCCTAACCATACCATTGCGCTAGCTGGGTCGTGGCCTCTTTGAATTCTTCCACTGAAGTCTGTTACTTCTTTTGAATTCGAAGCACAAACTCGACCATTTCGTTCATTGAACTTTTTGAATTTTGTTTTATTAAATTTTACTCTTATTGTTGTTCGCGTCAGCATGTTTCTGTAATTGTTATGGGCGTACCGTTTTGCTTTTGCTGTCTTATTTTTCTTTCATGTACCATTTAACAAGTGACTTCTTGGTCCCAAATAACTTTTGATTATAGGAGAAATGGATCCCTGAAAAATCGCGTGATAGTATTTTATTTTCTAAGAGAATTTCATCGAATTCTCTGCTCAACTGTTTTAAGCACACTTTTGATGCGAACAGCCTGCGGACAACCAGATTTATGACAAACATTTACAAACATTTCAAGTTTCTGTAAATCAATTTATAACACAATAGACAAACACTCTGTTGATACCACCTTATACAGTGCAATAGCAGCAATTACATTTTCTCTTACATCTCGTTCCATCCGAATGTTGAGTTTGTTTACTAAATTCGAAAAACACATAAAATATGAAATATCATTTTGATAGTTTATTATTAAAACATAACTATAGCCAATACTTCAAGTTACACTTTTGTAACAGTATTTATAGTTAGACTAGGTAAATATCGAAAATGAAAATGTAATCGAAAATAAAACTAAAGTAAGTTTTCGTCGTATGATATTGGCCATGAACCTCAGAGCAAAATGTTAATTACCACTTATCTCATGCTATCTCTGCTCATTTATCTTTAAAACAAAATCAAAAGTGTGCCATTTTAGTTGCAGATAACTGTGCAAAGCCTTACCGTTGTTTAACGACGCGATAAAGCATACTCCATATATTGATTTGACCTTTCCACCTTATAAGAAGTCAACATAAACTTCAGGATTGTTTTAAACAAGATTTGATTATCGTGCCGCTTCAATTATTTAATTTATGTGTAGATATGCGTATCATCAATTACTGCGCAGAGTACTTTATCCTTTATAACGAGTATGACGAGAACAGCTACCGTACTTTGCACTCAAATTTTCCTTTTTTGATTACTGGGGAGTGTTATCTACTCGTCTTTCCAAAATATGATTCATCAAAAACCGAAATCATTTGAAGATGTTAAATAAACTTTAATAAAAAAAGAGGAAAGTTTATATCACATCTGCGTTATCAAATGTCAATCGAGTCAGTTAATAAGAGTCACGCTGGCAGCATGAGTGGTGTCTGGCGGGGTCTAGACCATATTGAATGTCTTTGCGAATGTGTATATTTTATAGTTGACCCGTATAAAATAGAGGTCAGATGGGATTTAAATGTTTGTACACCGTATTCGAAATATGTTGGTATGACATAATAGCTTCGAAGGTTGTCTATCAGACGAAGTCGGTCATCGATAATGGAAATTACATATTTACTGAGAAATTATCCTTTTTATCTTCGAATATTTTAATCGAATTAAATTACATGTCGAATTATTCTATTCTATTGTTTTCTAATTAAAAGAAATCTTCTAATCCTGAAGACGCGGTCTCCAAATAGTTTTGAGAAATTTGTTTGAATTATCTTTTACACCATCTGACAGTCCGATCTACTGAGAGCAAAACATAATACAATTAATTCAAACTAGATTTTTTATTCTTTTTCCGAATTGAACGAATTAAAACTCTGACAGCAACAAAAGAAACAGAGGTAATACTAAAGAAAATGTAAAAAGCAAAATTGGCAAAAAATCATGAGTTAAAAGAAAAAAAAACAAAAGTCATCGATTTTTATTAAGAAAACTCGATGTTGCACCCCTTTGACGAGCCGACAATGAACTTTCATGTGTGGTGAAGTAAAGTGTCCCATGTACTGTAGCTTTAGGGATTTGAAATCATTGACGTTGCTTTATAAGTTCAAGAAAAATATTTTGTTTATTTAATTTTTTGTTGCACCCTTTTGACAGTCTGACATTGAACTTTTTTTTTCTGATGTAAAGCGTCCCATATATTATAACTTTGGATATTTTCAAATAGACATTGCTCTATAAGAACGAAAAAGAATATTTTGTGTTTTATAGTCTTACATTCTTCAGTCGGTTCGACAATGAACTTTCGTCGTTTTGTGATATACAGTGTCCCATCTATTATAATTTTAGATATTTCGATTAATTAATAATAAATAAATTATCGACATCGTATTATGAGTTCGAGAAAAATATTTTGATTTCATTTTATTTTCTTTGCACCCCTTTGACAATGAACTTACTTCGGTTGGTGAAGTAAAGTGTCCCATCTACTATAACTCTAAGCGTATTGAAACCATCAACATCATTTTATAAGTCAAAAACAAATATTTTGAATTTTTTTAAATCTTTGCACCTTTTTGATGGCTGAACAATATGCTTACGTCATCTAGTAATGTAAAGCATTCAAAGTGCATGTTATTAGATATTTTAAAATCATTGACATTACTTTATAAGTTTAGAAAAAAAATAGAAATAGAAAGAGTCAGGAATGGCATAGGGGTCAGTAGTCCTAATTCTCGCCAATACCAGCATTTACGCATAAGAAGGATATTCGAGGTACAACAACCAATATTTTTATTCAAGCCAGAGAAGCTCTACTGAAGGCTCTACATTTTGGCATATTTGAAACTAACCTGGGGCTCATTCTATACATTAGGGCAATTGGGACGTCAAAATTACATTGTGAATAGATTGCTAGCTGTCAACAGACCGAAGGAAATGAAAAATTTGATAAAACGGTAAAAGGCTTATTGTAGTTTATAAAAGGTGAGTTAAAAAAAGAAAATTAAGAAATAGAAGGAATATCAAGATATTGTACTGGAAAAAACACTCATGGGGAAGTTTAATATAATTTTTTCTGAAGATCAATTCTATCGTGTACTTTAGGAAATCTAGAAACAGCAAAACACATACTATATACAGATATAATCTGAACAAAGTCAACGGCTATAATATGCATGTGTGTCTCCCGTTATTCTTTCTCGCTGCAGTATTCCCCTACATTTAGTCTATCAATTATTCGACGTATAAGCAGTGCTTCGCTGTTGCCCTACTACATCATGGTTATAGCTATAGCAGGGTAACGTAGGATTGTAGATACCTCCTCGTCGTTGACTTTGCTCAGATTATATCTGTATACATGTGTTGCCATCACTCCCTCACGACACAAATTCTTCAAAAGTGGATATCTAACGCCTTCTAAACTAAAGCATAAGAATCCCAGACTAGTACTAAGATTTATCAATAGCTTCGAACTGTTCTGACTACATGAAGAACATTATTCCGGTAGTAATAATAATGGATGTAATTCATGAATTGGTTATTCTAAATCAACTAGTAAATAGACACTCACTAGAAAGGATAACTATGTATGTGTACCAACTATAAATAAATTAGAAGGATGATGGATGCGAAGACATGCTTTTTATTCACTACTCATCTTCCATAATGATGTTTGTGCAAATTATTTTGTTTACTCCTTCTTTTTAAGTTAGCTAATTTATGATATGGTAAAGAATACATAATACAAGTGCATTTGCATCCAAATGTATTTCTTTTGATTATCAATCTCAAATTTGCGTCAGTTAACTCAGATAGATCGCATATTAACTGAAAAATTCATTTGGGATTAAGTTCACCACATTATAATTTGAAGCAACAAAGTAGTTGATCAATACTTGTATTCTCTGTGGTATAAATGAAGTGTTAAAGTTGCGTTTTCGCCAAAATTTAGTGTGAATTATTTTAAGCGTAATAACTGATGTAACAATATTCGATCTTTCGTCATTACACTTTATGGACTTTAGGCGTACACATAAATTATGTGAGGCGTGTACAGAAATGAATGAATAAAACGTTAATACTAAAATAGGTATAAATATCAGCAAGGACGCAGTGTTCTATACACTCGCATGTTTGAGAAGCTCATTTTTAAAATGCAACCGGTTCATTTTTCAGCATTTTGATGAAAGAGAAACAACTAATTTCACGAACTCTGTAGGTTTTTTAAATGCGGTAACTATTTTTATAGTTACGGGATATGTATAAGTAACTGTATAAAACACAATAAATCAGTGACAATTTCAGGGCAATAATAGATTACTTTATAAAAGACAAAGGTTACGTATTAAAAAGTTATGTTACAGAAGGACTTCAAAAATCAATTTTAATTTATTGCCTTATTTTTATACCATTAATAGAGCGCATAAACTGTTACATAACTATTACACAATAGATATTGTGCGCCAGATCGAGTGAGATTGCATGGATAACTTTCCTATTATTGAAGATGAAGATTTGGTTAAGTTGGTAACGTTTTGCAGTTTTAAAGAAACGTTGTTGACTCGGTATGAGTTCATATCAAAATATAGGAAAAACGGAATTAATTTTACAGTATCTCAAATAATTTAATTAATCAATGGCTACCGGTTTCGTGTACATTTACACATCGTCAGGCCAAGACACTCCAGAAAAGGACTACAGAGTCAAAAGAGCGGCAGTAGAACTATCTTCAAAATAAAACACAAATGGAAAATTGTATAAGGACGTACACAATTTTTAATTTATACAATTTTGTGTTCTTTTTTTAACTAGTTTTGTTGATGTTATGCTACTGATGTTGTTTCTTTGCGTTTGTTTTGATTCTGTGGTTCTCTTCTAAAGTGTTTTGGCCTGATGACGTGTAAATGTACACGAACCCGGTAGATTAATTAAATTATTTGAGATACTGTGAAATTGGTCCCGTTTTCTTTCCTTTTGCCTATATTTTGCAGTTTGTTGATTTAAAATTTGTTTGAAAAAAATTAAAATGTCAAACATCTTTGTAAGTATGAGATACGAAGGAATTATATACGATAATTTTCGATGAGACCAATTTAAAAGGTACTCCGATCAACTTCCTTAAGTTAAAATGGGCGTCATATTGCAAATTTTATCAGATTAAAAAAAATTGTAGAAATAATGATGACGCATCCTTAAATTCCTTACGTAACTGTAAAGATTATTTTCAATTTTATTTTGCAAATGTTACATCACTAGATGTGGAACTGCTGTGTTTTTATATGAGAACATACCAAATGCTGTAGGTGTACAGTATATTGCCTACTGACTATTTATCACGAACCGGACGGTTATGGTAGTACAACCGACTTTGGCGGCTCTAATTACGAAGGTAATTGTGTGAGTTGACGAAGAATCGAGTACCGATTCGTCATTAAATTCTTGCATTTGAAATAGCAATAGTCTTACGCAAATTAAAGCTGAGGTAGACGATCTTTACGAGGACTCTCCATTTCCATTTCCCAGGTAGCAGAGTGGTGTCAAGATGATATCATAATGTCGTCATCACAGCAAACTTAAAGACATCGTGCTAACATCCAAATGACGTTTGATTGCCGTCTTTATGATTTTATAAGTCCAGGATAACCGACCTCTTGTGACTTATTTTTAACATCAAGTATAATGCACTTTTAATGTCCATTTTGATTTTAACAGACATCTATATGACGTCTTAAACGCATGATATTGATCGTAAAAGTGACCGGTTTGTATCGCATACCTACTATACCTACCGAATGCAGTTTCTGTCCTATGAGTGCATTAGTCATTGCAGCCAAAATACAAATATGTGTTTAAACATACACTGGAACAAATCTAGCTTCATACAATATTTGCAAGAGAAAATTACATAAAAGTAAAAAATTTTTCCTGTAATGCGATATAGTTACCCCATATATATACCACGTCATATTTATCACCTACCAGTGATCTATATTAACGAGTAGACGATCTGACATTAATATAGGGCATACATAATGTCAGAAGACGTAGCTCGTGGATAAAATTAGGCTAGTAGCGCATATCGTCTTCAAAATTACGTCGTATTAACATCAGTCAGTTACTTGGGTTGCCACAGTGAAATTTTTGGCAGCTGAATTTAAATGTACTTGCACCAGCTTGGTTGACAACGATGAACGTTCGGGACGGCCAAAAATTGCGCTCACTACCAATAATACTGGGAAAACTTCACTAAATAGTGCTAAACGACTGTCGAATTTAGGTTAGAGACATAGAAGGGGTTGTGGATACCTCGAAAGGATGTATTTGTGATATATTGGCTGCAAGTTTGGACAGGAAAAGGTTAACGGTACGTTGGGTACCGCGTTTGCTTATTCAAAGTCAAAACCCTGTTGAGACAGTTTAAGCCTTGGTGCCGACTAATACCTGTACATGAAACTTGGATACACCACTATACTCCTGAGACCAAGGCAGAGTCAAAAGAGTGGGCTGCGAAGAATAAATCAACATAAAAAAAAGTGTTTCATCGGCTGGCGGCCCTAATGGTGATCCTTTTTTGGGATAGTCATGGAGTTGCGTTAATCGACTATCTCGAAAAAAGAAAAACAATAGCGGGAGTATACCATACATAATTACTTCACAAGAAAGTGCGGAAAAACGACCGCATTTGAAGAAAAAGAAAGTTTTGTCCTGGCAACCGTCCCACTATTCGGTGGTCATTATGACAAAACTTCACAAATAAGGATACGAATTAATTGGCCGTCAATGAGTTTTTCTGTTTCCTAGATCCAAAGATTTTCATCGGAATAAAGGCGGCTATCACATTCGAAAAAGCCTATTTTGCATAACTACTATTTGGACGGATTAAAGGAGATAGTCTAGAGCCATAATTTCCCACCAATTTCCCATAATAATTATGTAATTATGCGTATATTTCATTAATTTATTATTTAAACAGAGAGAACGTTTAGACAATTTTCTCTTTACAGTTAAAACTATCTAAATACTACTATTTAATTCAAATATGAAATAATACAATTCCTACGTAGTGTAGGCAGGTCATTAATACAAAGATATATCTTATAGGAACGTGGATAAATAACGATCATGACGTATAAGTAGTGCACATCCTAGCGATAATAATATTTCATTTTTAGACACGCATGCAATTAATTCTTATAAATTATGAAAACAATGTTCATCCTATCTGGTATTCAAGAAAAAGCTCAGACGATTGACGTCAAAACTAAAGAGCAAGCAAAGAGATTTACTAAATCATAAATTTCTCGTGGGTTATTTAACATAATCGATTAATCAATCATAAACTACTTGGAAACAGTTAATCGCCAATATGATTTGAAATTATAGTAACCAATTACAAAACGTCTATAACCATTTAAAATATATTTTTTACTTGAGTATTAACTTTCAGTTTTTATTATGAGGAACTTTTTCCGAAACAAGTTGAAATTTATATCGTTCTATTTAGAAAAAGATTTTTGCGACTAATGGTGAATTATATAAATATTTAAAATGTTGTCTTATTACAAAATAATTAGGTAATAATTCTTTGGTAATTATTCAATTTTTATTGGAAAACTTCAACGTCATGTAAAATACTTATTGCCTTAATAAAATTTTTGTGAAGTGTAAATGTTAACACTACAAATAATGATAACATTGCTAATTGCAGGTGCAAATATTGCTAACTTGAGTTAGTGCGTAGATAAGCACCTAAATATGATAAAGTTGATACCATTTGGATACATTGGAATTAAGTATACTCTTAATGGAAGATATTACAATGTAAAGCAATAACTAATGCAGTTTTCACAATAAACAAGTTTGACAACATAACAAAGTCAATATTTTCCACTTTCTCTTTGTAATTAAATGCATTGCTTGAAATCAATATACCAAATATAATGTTTACTATGTATCATACATTACATCCTGCAAATATTGATTTCACAGCGGCTCTAGCCTGAAAAATGCAAGCGAGTAAACAGTCTAATTTGGGTAAATCCTTTACACGTGCCTGAAGAAAGCGCATTATACTGCATATAATCAATGACGTAGTATTGCCCTCCACACAGGGCAGGTTCAAATAGAATTAAGAGACTAAATGCATGTATCGGTAAAGCATTTAAATATTAATCTGCATGAACAAAAGTGTTTAATGTTCAAAAATTTCAACTGTTTCAAGAGTAGAAGTGAGAATAATCGTATTTAGAAATAATAAGTAACCAACATTTTACAGCTAAAGAGACCTTGAATAACCAAACATTTATTTTACTAATATATTTAGACTACGCTTTTTGATAGAGTTAGAATTATTTGGCAGTGCTGCAAATAATCCATATTTCCTCCATTATTTTTAGGTGACAACATAATCTTTGCACTTCTAGTTGGCCAAATTCAGTTTGTCAAATGAATAGCACCTTTTTGCCCTACCTCAATAGTCTATTTATGTATTACATTAACAACGAATTGCAATTACAAAATTGTACTGTACAGCAATCGTTGACTAATTGTAACGATTGTTATCAAGCAATTATGTAGTGTCGGTAAGGAAACTAAACGATGGCCTCTAAAATACAAGCACAGACAAATAACACTTCGCAAGGTTATCGATTTGATTGTTGAATGAATACAATAATGACTTATAATCAAAAAGTGTTTTGCTTCTTGTTTATATTATGCAAAAAAAGCAATAATAATTCACTGTTTTTAAATTTGGTACCAAAGTACAATCTAAAAAAGATGACTAGCTGCTCTGATAAGACAAAGAAGAAAACCTTTAAATTAATCAAGCAACATATGTTTTATAAATAACGGTTTTTAGCATTCACATAGGAAATATAGATACACTGGATTAGTTCAAAGTCTCGGAACGGTCGAATAACTTTGCTCTTTAAGATTGTTTTTTTTTTTTAATTCGGTATGAATGATAGTTAAAAGTAACGAATTTATTACAGCAGTTTCATATCTAAGTTTGTACTGGCAGTACGTATTTCCGGGCTTGTAGGCCGTGGTGTTGAGTAGCTATATGTTGACGTTTCGCCAAACACTGCGGCTGGATTCTTAAGCACAATGTTGGCGATTAGCTATATAATAAGTACTGCCAATACAAACCCAGACTCTGACCGCGAAAGCCTAGTGATTCAGTTTCATATCCTTTCACTTCCGGTTTGAATGAGAATGCTTCCTATTTCCCTTTTTTTTAATAGAACACTCAATATGTGGTTATGTTACATTTTCGGATGTAAACTGAAAAAGTATTTCAAGTATTTCTAGAAATATAAGCACGCCTAGTTTTATTAATAAAAATGCAATAAAACAAGTTAAAAAACTATCTAATAGAGTAAAATCAAGATATCTTGCATTTGACTGCAACTTTAGATTGCCGTCACAAATTATTGATGTAACTATCATTTGATTTTGGATTATCAATTACCATGGCACTAAAACCTATAGAATCTGAGTAAATTGACGTTTTGATGAGGCGTGACTGTCAACGTTTTTTTTTTGGTAACGTTGGCGTGTTGTCTAATACTGCTTATCCAAATCGCCAAATCAGTAAAAGTGTGGTGTACCGGACAATTCAAAAATAAGAGGCATTTTCCCCAGTAAAAGATTTATCAAGAAGTGGACATCCAAGAACTGTAACTACAAGGAAATTGATATAAAATCATGAGATCTTTCAAAAACTGACCACAAAATTCTGAAATCTACAAAATTGAAATCCTTCAAAATGCATATTTTTCATGAGCTGGTTGAAGATGATCCTCATAGTAGACCACACACAGACAAAATGACAGAATTTATTAGAATTAAATAGTCTTTTCTGATGAAGTAACACTTCGTCTTAATGGTACTGTTAACAGGCACAATTGTCGTACTGGTTAACTGAAAACCCTTATTGGATGTAGGGAGTCCATTCTCAGTATTCCCAAAAAATAAATGTATCTGCTTGGAAATAAAATAATCGTACCATTTTTTCATAAGAGGAAATTTAAATGATGACGGATATTTAAACTTAATTGAGGAACGAGATTGTGCCAACACTCACAGCTACCTTTTCAAATTCAAACGAAAATATTTGGTTTCAATAGTATAGAACTCCTCCAGTTTAGAGGTGATCTTCATGATTATTTGAACGAAACCTAACCGAAATTATTTGAACCTGCAGACGAATAATGGAATGGCCAGTCCATTATTCAGGCCTATTGCTACAGAATCTTTTTGTGAGGTTACTTGAAATATCAAGTGTGTAAAATTGTCAAAATAACTTTGAATAATTAGAAGAACGCATAATTAAAAAAATGAAACCATACTGTGCCGCAACTGATGCAGAGATATTTTCTTGATTAGTTATATCACCGTTAGAAGGTAAACGGAGCACAATTTCAACATGTATTACAATCCCAATTAAATTTCACTGGTTTTCAAAGATATTTTAATTTTGCGCTATTCTTTATATTACATTTTTATCAATAAAAATAAACGTGTTGATATTTCTGAATGTAGTTTTTATTCTGCGTCAGAAAATGTAACAAGATACTGAGTATACAATTGAAAAGAATAAGTATTGTAAAACCAAGTAAAAGTGGTATCTCCAGCAATGTTCTCATTTTAATATGTACATTTTAGAGTAAAATTTTAGCACACCCATAAGATTATTTCTAACCCAATAATATGACGCTTATGTATGGAAATTTGCGCTGAATAAATGCAAAATACACGTTTGAAATAATAAATTGTCTCGTCTGTTAACACTTGAAAATATTGAAATATATAAATATTAAAATTGTGGAGTGCGGACAACAATGAATAAGAATGTTATAAAAGCGTTATTCTCAAAATTTATGTTGAAGCAAATGTATATATCATGATAAGAGAAAAGCATTTTTCCAAACTGACGCTGAATTTTTGGAACAACAAAGTATAACACGAAACTTAAATAATTGCACAAAGTTTATGCACACACATAGCTATTGATATTGAAGAAAAACAGAATAGTATCGCTTAAATTTTGGTAATTGGTATCCCAGCTACAAAAATCTAAACAAATGCCTGGTCATCAACGTGAATAAGAAGTTCGGGGTCATCGTCTATAATTCTAGCTGTACGAATTTACTGTTGTTAAATGCATTCCACATTCTTGTATTCAATTTTTCATCATTTTTTAAAGTTTGGTATCATTTTTTTTTATTAGGTTACGACATTTTTTACCTTATGTTCTCTAAGAAAAGCTGTTAGTGAAAAATTAAAAAAAAAACTAGGAGAATTATAAAGGAAGATAATTGCAACAATAAATAATAAAGAAGGAGCTAAAAAATAGGAACTATATAGTTGTTTCATATATGCTCTCAAAAGTATAGGTCAGCGGAAAAGGGATTACTATTTTAGTTCGCATATTTTACACCCGCCACTTTTGCTAGGTGGGAGAACATGAGGCATTTCCTTCTAACAGGAAGTGAACAATATGTAAATATGTAATAAAATCGTTGTGTTTAAGTATTCATTATTATATCTATGGCGAATTTAGAAAAGATACTTCTGAAACAACTAAGTTATTCAACCGTTCCGCAACCTTTTCTATCCCTGTATTCAAAATTTGAACGAAGAATTGTGTGTAGACAATTTGTATTATTAACGCAAAGGCTTTTCGTAAATAAATTGCTAAATACGTAACGAAATAATGAATATTCTTCTGAAATTAAAGCTATAAAAATCTATAAAAAATTATTTAAAATTCATGGAGCAGATACAGGTAGCATTCTTCTTTTACGGGTAGTTATGTATGTTTTGACAAACCTGGATATCCCCTTTTTGAAACTAATTCTATTATATTTTTTAGAACTATATTGTTTTAATTCCATTAAAAGTAACATTTAAAACGCGTGTTAATTCTGGTTAAAGCTACTTAACATTTTAATATACACTATTTAACAAAACACAAAAAGAAATCGACCCTTAACTCATCATCGCATTGTATAGGATTCATTAAATATTGAAGCGGAATTTTTTAACCTTGATATTTCGAAAGGTTGAAACTTATCGTAGGTAGTGGAAGTACACTATCGTTCGTTTCTGAACCTGTCCATAACTCATAACCTGCCTTTTGTATTTGAAAAGTTGTGGTGATCGTACGGTTCGTAGGTGTGTTTGCGTTTTTAATATATTTATCGATAATTAAATTAGCTCTCATGCTCCAGATTATCCAACCATTCTTATATTAAAGTGGTCTTCGACTGTACAACGCTCTGTCGATACTGTGTACTTGTCTGTATTAGATGAACCTTCCAGAGGTTATATAAATGTGTATATTTAAAATTTCGTATCGCACTTTAGCTTCATATAAATATGTACGATAGAGCTGTCGAGGATTCACTTCAATAAATATTCTGGCGCGTTAACTTATTTATAATTTTTTATAAACGTCTTGAATATTGACATGATTTTTTCGTATTTATTATAGAGAATAGTGAATCATAGGATGAAAGTAACTCAAGCACTCAACTTAGCCCTTCGTTTGACTGTGCCTCAGGTGAGTTTAATGTTAAAAATTATATCCGAGTTATTCCCATTTTTAATGAATCACCTGGGATTTACCTTCTAAAGGTTATTTTTTCTCTGACTTGCAGAATGTATCTGCTAACTCTACAGTAGCAGATAAGTTGGTGTTCCCTGCTGCTTTCATATTAGCCGGATTGGGAGTTGGTTTGTCCTCGTTCAGCCTGAAGCGACTGATAGAATCACCAAAACATTAAGCTATCATTTATGGGGTGGCATTTTGATAGATGTGAATCTTAATTTTATCTAATACTTTGTGTTCAAGTGTAAGGTTATTTTTTTCATGTAAGTTTATAGAGAGTTATGACTGCTGTGTGTAAAAACAGAAAAATCTGCCGCTTCAAGAGGTATCTTTATAAATATATTTTGACAATAAATATATGAACTTCATACGAATACTGTTGTTTTAATTAAGGAATTATTTAATCTTAATATCCACTTTAGTAAATGAACTAAATCCTGGACTGCACAAGATTGATATATGTTACATAATTTTAGTGCTTTTCTTATCTATGAGAAAAATTCTGATAACGCAGACACTTATTAGACCATTAAATATTTTGGAAATTTTCTAAGAAAGTTGTCTACAAATAACTTCTATTTGAATTATTCAATACTTCTCAAGTGTAAAGGAAAAAGAAAATATGAAATGAGATTTATTTGCTAATATATGTGAAAGCATATTTCCGTATTATTTATTTGTTTAGTATTTCTAATTTAATCGTAAATAGCATTTCAATAACCTTGCTGGAATTTTGCCAAATAAGTAGTGCCAAATTGCTACAGAGTAAATATAGAAAATGCATGTGTAAATAGAATTAAAAGAAGTTGTACAAAAACATTTTGAATCTTCCGAAATTGTTTACATATACTATAGAAATGTGGCAATGATTGTGATTTTTCAGGTATAGTATTGGATTTAAATAACATAAAATATGTATGTATTTCGCCCTGTTTGTTTATAGTTCATATGGTATATAAAAGACAAACATTTAAAAACTATGCTTACAATCAATCCATTTTAAACTTTAATTTTTAGCAATATAATATTTAGGTACATTTCATAATATTGCATAATTAAGCGTGTGTTGTGGCATTACAAAGTTAGTATTACTTCAGATTTGCGCTGGTTAATATCAGGAAAAAGATTATGATCGCTTTCTTTCATGGTAATCCGGACTCGAACAGCCTAACCTTATAAATTTTATGTTTATTTTATTTAAAAATCAATATGCGTTCTGGGCAATGGTTTACCGTTTAAATGAATAATAATAAATTATGCATATAAACAGAACTTTTTTCATTCTTTGACATGACAAGAAACAATGAAAAAACATTAGCCACTAAAAAACTTTAATTATACAGCAACATCCTTAACGTTTCAAAAGAAAAGGTTATTATTTCTTCAGACAACATTTGTTCTTAAAAAAATACTAAAAAGTAGAACAGATTAATGTTTTTGTTTGTTGTGTCATAATTATAACGTTTTTTTTTGTTGTACCCGGATAACCATTTTGGAGTTTGGTTAACTTAAGTCATGCATAATTCCTTCATAAATTCTCAAATAAAACACAAATATATTAAAAATAGGTCAACATTTAGTATTTATCACCAGAAATTTTTTGGCAAATTTATTTTACAATTGTAAGGCTTTTAATTTAAAAGCAATTATGTAAAAAGTAAATTGAAATTTTACAGTTTACAACAGAATCACAGATGGACAGTGGCTGCATTTGTCAGAAGCTCAGTATTTGATGAATAGTTTAAAATAATATAAAGATGGTAAGAGAGCAAACACGATATAATGCAACACTATGGTTGCAATATTTTAATTTATTGAACAAGAACATTTGGAAAAAGAACAATATATATACACTATCGTTCATAAATTTAGGGCCACCTTGAAAAATCTGCATTTTTCCATATATCTTTCAATTGTCAAATGTACAGCAATTTTTGAAACCTTTTTTCTGCGTTCACTACTACCGCTAGTATCTTTGAAAATGCGAACCACAGTTGCTCGCGAAACGTTAGGGACAAAAAAACCTAGTGACACGGCGAAACCCGACCACCGTTACGGCTATGACAAACTGCTATTCCTCTAGAGTTTTGACAGTTAAACAATTGTAAATTTTTGTTTGCTAGATTTACAAAATTAACGTTCAAAGATGTTTTACAGATAACATTAATGGGCTATAATTAGCAATATATATACCAAATTTTAGAATGAAGAACGACCTATTACATACCAGAAGCGATGTTAATAAATATGATTATTTTCATATCTAATCTACATAATTTAGCACTTAGGTTTGATGTCTAGGGATTCAGTGCATAATCTGTGTTATCTCAGCGTGTACAGAAATATTTACAACCAACTTCATTAGATATTTTCTACTTTTACTTTTATAAAAGTACAAAAAAAAAATAAAACGATTAGACAGGTTGCCAATAAGTTTATTAATTTATAATAAAATTAAAAATGCAGTACATAAAGGAAAAAAGATGCGGTATTAAAGTTTAATTATCGAAATAATTTAAAGGTTATTGCAATTTCGTTTGAGCAAATTGTAAAGCTAAATCGAGCACCTGATTAAGGCAAGCAGTATTGCTACCGGAAGCTTGCGCGGAATCTCCTTTTCCTCCACCTTTACCGTCCATTATTGAAGCAATGGATAGCACCCACTCATTTGCCTTCAATCCTTTTTCTTGTGCTTCCTTCGGTACAGCGGATAAGCAGAATATTTTGTTGTTTTCTTCGTCGACAGAAAAGAACATGGCGGATGTTTGCGGGCTTAAACTTTTTACTTGTTTCAAAGCGGAGTCGAGAGCTTTCGTATTCGAGAAAGCTTTCAATTCTTTGACTAAAATTGATTGATTGGGGTTTTCTTTAAGGAACAATTTCATTTCCTCGACGATTTGATTAGCTATTAACGCTTTTCTCGCACGGTCTTTATCGTCAAGAGCCTTCTTTAGGTTTTTCAAGGAATTTCTTATAGATTCCTTTTTCCAGTACGGTATCGTTGCGCGAGATACCTCTTCAGTTAATTCAACTATTTCTTTAACATGTTGCCTCGATTCAATAGCATTTACATCACTATCGATGCTACTTTTTATTGCGTTTAATTTGTTTTCTAGTAATTCTGTCTTTTTTAAAGCTTTAATCGCTTCGGGTCCAGTTAATGCAACTATACGTCTAATACCTTTAGCAATAGCCTCTTCGCTGGCTATTACAAAGTCTCCTATATGTCCAGCATATTTTAAGTGAGTGCCTCCGCAAAATTCAACAGACGTTTGTGTTCCTGCTGGACCGAAGGGATCCGATTCTAATTTTTCGACGGGTACACCGATCGAGACAATTCTAACCGGGTCTGGATATGTTTCTTCGAATACAGCTCTTAAACCGTTTATCGTTTTCGCAAGAGCTAACGAAGAGTCCTTTGCAAAGACTTGTTCATTTTTTGCGACAATTTCCTTTGAAACTGTCTCCGTTGCTTTAACCTGATCCACGGTCAAAGCACCTTTATTCGTGAAATCAAATCGTAATCTATCAGGAGCTACCAGAGAACCTCTTTGATCTGCTTCCGTGCCTAACACTTTTCTCAGGGCGTAATTTAGAACGTGAGTGCCGGTATGGTTATTCATAATTAACCTTCTTCGTGAGGTGTCAATTTGTAAAACGACTTTATCACCAACTCTTAGAACGCCTTCTAAGTTCCCGATATGCATGACGTATCCACCGCGTACCTGAACGTTTTTAACAGTAAATTCGACACTTTCGTCACCAATTTTAACAATATATCCGGTATCATAGATCTGACCACCTTGTTCTGCGTAGAAGGTTGTTTTATCGAGTAAAACGCCGCATTCTTGGCCCGAGCGAACCTCTTCTACAAATTCCTTGTTATATCTAAGTGCTATTACTGTAGCTTCGCATGTCTCAAAAATGTAATCTTTTGAGCTGCTATCGGCTTGATAGTTATATTTTGGTAAATCGTCCGTAGGTTGAATACCTCTTTTTTGAAGGTCGGTTATGGCATGGACGTCCAAATTAATTGTATCTTCGACACCAGTTCCTTTACCCTAAAATAAAATATAAGTTCACTTTATTATGCATCCTGTACTATTAGGGAAGTATTCTTTGAGCTAATACTAACAGCTTTTAAAAAACTTCTAAATATGTATTCATTTTAATTTTCTTTTATTACGTTTCTGTGTAGCCAGAGGCCGGACTCCGTAAGCTCGATATGAAACCCTCATTCGAAACGATACTTTACTCGAAGTCGAAAGTAGGAGCGATTCCGTAAGCTTTTCGAGTAGGAGCTCGGTTAATTTCAGCGGCAAGTATACAATCGATCCAAATAATTGCAAATTTTAATTCAAAAGATCGCATTAGTCTATATTTATAGCTGTTGACAAATTTTAAGAAGTAAAATTGTAAATCTTATAGAAAATGTTGCCTGTTTCTCACCTGTTACTATGCTAACCTAGTGCGAAAAATAATCGGCAATTAGTTCTATATAAAAGACAGTTAATAGCATCATGAACATTTTAAATGTAAATTTTAGGGGTTTTACTTACGATTTTTTCCTTTGAAAGAAGTATTTGGCTTTCAAAAATATATCTTAAATGTACTTTCAGAAGATATAATGTTAGATATTTGCTAAAATATACAGATATTGATGAATTACTTTACCATACATTTATTTTCTTCTCAATTTATTAATTCTTTAAAGTGTATTTCAAAATTCTCTTTTTGATAACTGTATGTATTGTTCTGCATAATCTTTGTGCTGAATACAATGCCCCATTACATAATGAAATTGCAAATAATTTAGATAAACAAATTATCTATTAAATGAAGGAAAACAGGGACAACACAATATAATTAATAGATATTTTCATTAGAGTTATATTTAAAATAAAATAATCATAATAATTCACAACTAGTCTCATTTATTTGCACCATGCTGTTCCTTGTCAACAGTGTTCCCTATATCTTAGACGGCTTCCTTCGCCTCTTTTGAGATCGTAGTAGTATTTAAGATAAAAAATAATGTTTGGAAAAGTAAGTTACTAACGTTGTTTCAAAACTAGTAGCAGGGTAGAAATAACACAATGAGTCTAGTAACGAAATGAGTGGCTCTTACAGAATCCCGAAACTTTCGAGTTTGACGATATCGAGCTTACGGAATCCGGCCTCAGTTTTTTGCTAGCCACTTCGTATATAGCAAATAGTTGGAAAACCAGGTGTACGCATAAGTTTTTTCCGGTTTAACACACAGGTTGAGTCCGCCAAAACAAGTGTCTTTGCTTTATCGATCAGTGATCATGTCGAGTGTTGTGCCTGAAAAAGAACATTTGCAGCACGCATTACTTTTCTTATTTAATCAAAAGAAAAAGGCTGTTGAAAGTTATCGTTTGCTGGTAGAAACATTTAGTGATCACGCTCCATTGATTAGAATACGTGAGACATGGTTTTAACAATTTAAACATGGTGATTTCAATGTGAAAGGCAGTGAGCGCTTTTGTAGACCAGAAAAATGCGAAGACGAGCAATTGCAGGAGTTATTGGATGATTACCAACTCAAACTTAATGACAATTAGTAGAGGCATTACGTGTCACAAGAAACAATCAGCAGACGTTTACGAGCAATGGGGAAGGTCAATAAACTCGGTAAGTGGGTCCCACACGATTTAAATGAACGTCAAATAGAAGATCGCAGTCACCTGTGAAATGCTGTTTCAATACAACAAAACCAGTGAAAGACACCTTGAAATCGCTTAGACGGGACATCCTTCCGCATCGCCGTACTCTCCAGACCTGGCGCCATTTGACTATCACCTCTTCGCATCAATGGGCCACACGCTTCCAGAGCAGCACTTCAGTAATTTCGAAGAAGTTGGCAAATAGCTCAACGAATGGTTTGCTGCAAAAGGCTAACAGTTTTTCTGGCATGGTATCCATAAATTACGTGAAAGATGTGTAGAAGCCGATGGCCAATATATTGAATAAAAAATAATTTCCCTTAAAAATTACGTGTTTCTTCTTAGTAAAAAAATTTTTAAACAACTTATGCATACACTTGGTATATATTTTTTTAGCAAGGTTAATATACTTTTGATATGTTAATAATAAAGCGTTAATTATTGACTTTATTATTATTAGGTGATTAATAACAGACTACATACTTGCGAAATAATTTGCGCGATTTTTTTAGACTCCTCATAACCATTCATGTCGACAGTTAAACCTTTTTCTTCGGCCATAAGTTGAGTGAGGTCAACGGGAAAACCGTAAGTATCGTACAATCGCCATGCCAAATCTCCGGGAACATTTTTAGAATCGCCCAACTTTCCGATCGTCCTATTCAACAAATTTCTACCTCTCGATAAGGTTTTCAAGAACTGTTCTTCTTCTTCATTGATGATATCGACAATTCCTTGGGGGTCTTTTCGAACTTCCGGAAAAGTGTCGCCGAGAATATCAACGACGGTATATACAAGAGTGGCAAAGAATCTAGGGTTGGCATGCAATTTTTCTGTCGCATAACGGACTGCTCTTCGTAATATACGCCTTAGAACATACCTGCAATTGAAGTATAATAATAGGCACGATATAGTTTTGATCTTTTAATTTCCTTTAGAATCATATTCCGATTCCAAGCAGGGTGTACCATGGACATTGAACTCTACACAACTGAAACGGTCTGATCTATAATAGTACGCTACGGCGTTAAAACGAAAGAAAGAAACGTAATATAGTTCTGTTCACTTTATCACGTGTTCCTACTATGTGTTTGGATTAAATTCGAAAACTTGCGTTAGATTTAAAAATAATTTTTCCAGGTATATTGTAATTTGTCGAAAAGAAATTGAAATATGACAGTATTACTGGTGGCCTATCTGTTGTCCGCCTTCGCATTTTCACGAAAAATAAGTCCGGCTTCACATTGTTATGAATCATGACACTGGTTTAATTTCGTAGATTACAGTTCAATAGCCATGGGCATGACCACTGGCACTTAGGTATATGTGAATTAATTCATTTCACCTGTGAGGCAAATTCATCAAACATATTTTGACATGTTTGTGAGGTATTAGATCTCAGTACCTGTTATAATAAGATTACTTCAATGGTATTTTATCATTATATGCAACTGTTTTTCAGTTATTTAATGTTAAAAAATAAGGTTAGTGCTACAGTTCACGGTCCTCACGACATGACTTATTTGCGCACGCGCATAACTATATAATATCGGTCAAAAAGACAGAAATATTGCCTAATTATAGTATCAGTATTCAATGGCACACATAAGATTTTTAAGTACAAGCATTATTCATTTCATTATAGACTGTGTCGCCAAAGTTTCCAAGTATGGCTCTTATGGAGATAGCAACAACGTTGTCAGATTTCTAATACAAGGGTTATTTCAAATAATTGATACTCCATATGATTATTACGTCATTTTGATAAATTTTATTTAAAGAAAGCTTCAGTGTAGGTTATGGATGCTTACGATGAACTAGTTTTCTAAAAATTACGTTTGAATAAAATGTTTACAAGAAACAAAGAAACATCAGTTTTTCAAAATTCTTATTGGTACATAATCTAAAACTTAATTTTATTCTGTTTATAGCAAAAAATAAATGTATGCTATTCATAGTCTAAAATTTCACAGGCGACAAGCAAAACAAATGCATTATCCTAGATATAAAACGCGCCAAATAACTTGACAGCGCTCCTAATTCCAAAAAAAAGT
Organism: Trypoxylus dichotomus; assembly: GCA_023509865.1. Classification (NCBI taxonomy): domain Eukaryota; kingdom Metazoa; phylum Arthropoda; class Insecta; order Coleoptera; family Scarabaeidae; genus Trypoxylus; species Trypoxylus dichotomus. Next base: position 61,593,384 of record CM042076.1, on the reverse strand, counting down.
TACATGCGAATCCGTACAGTAAGTAACACAAGAGTATTATGCCTCTTATCGAATCTTCAGTGATATAGACTACAGCCATAATAATACATTTTGGAGCAGAAATAAATAGATATATAGTTATATACCAAAAACTAAATATACTTAAGCAAAATCAAGGAAAGCAATTAAAATTGGCATTGTTGATATTAAATTGCAAAATTTTGTTTTTCTGAAAAAATTATATTTCAAAACGTAAGGTCCGGATTTACAATATTTTGCAGTTCGAAACCAGCTCTTCCTGCCATCTTTAACAAAGAAGATTAAATTATATAAATACAAGCCTAAGATATACAGGTGTATATAAATGTTTGAAAGGCATTTGAATTTCCTGCTTTCTACTTTTTGCTTTAAGCTGATGTTAAGTACTAGTCAACGCCTTTGAAGCTGTAAACAGTGTAAATAGTATATATTATAGGCATAACATAAAAGTAGAACGTTGAGTATATTTGTACAGATGTATTATGACCATTTCGTTACGTGCATAACGATCACAAATATGCGAATGTAAAAAAGTGGCAATAAGAAAAGCCCTTCTAGTAAATAAATAAGTAAAATAATAAATAAATAGATGAACACGAAAAAATACAGAAAATCAAAAGAATAGGATAGATAATACCAAAGGGCGCTACTGATTATTATCGACATGTCTTATAGAAGCGCCAACTTTCCGACACAAAAAGCGCGGGTGATTCAAACACCTTTCAATCATTCTTGAACACAGTGTATATCGCGCAATGAAACCCACATGATCTCTGACGCAACAAGCTATAAATATACGTTGGCAACGGTTGAATATTTTATTTTTGAGTATTACCACCCTGTTAAGTTGATTGCAGAAGTAAAAGAATTCACGTGCATTTTTTTTTCCTAATTTATTTTTAATACAAAATTCTCAAAGTGATCTTAAACTTATGAGCAGATTTGGCTGCGCAAGACCTATTAGTATTTATATGCGGTATCGAGCATTTCGACATTTACAAAATTCATAGAGTATCCGGTTAAAAAAATATTCATACACATTGAATTTTTCAAAATGTCAACGTCTCCTTTTTGTAGGATTAATATTAATAGAATTAAGCTATTTCTTTTGATAAAGTATAAATGAAACAAATAATTTTATATTATTATTTAGACTAATTATTAAATTCTGGAAAAACTCATCATATTTTATATTTAATACTATAACTGTTTTATTGAAGTAATTTGCAAAGTGCATAAATTCAAATAAAACATTAGGCGCGCTCTTCATTTGAAAACCAATGATGCAATAAATATTTCAAGCAAAGTAATTAAATATAGTTTATGTAAGCTTGTAATTAAATCAATAATATTTCGAAACTAATAGATTTCTATTTTGAAAAGGTTACTTTTAGTTGTTTGCTATCTAATTTGTGATAAGAGTAACAAAAGGATAAGCTCTTAAACACTAGTATTTATTCAGAATATCCTGAATTCATAAAAAAATCAATAATATAGTGAATGAAGAATGGCATGAATATTTCCTTGTTTTTAACAATTTATTTTGGTCTTACAATTCAAGAGAATAAACTATTGTTGCAGCTGTAACTTATATAAGACATAATAATAGAATTGTAAACTGTACATCGAATAAAATGATTAATTTCTAGATAATTACTAATTTATGTAGGATATTCTTATTATAAAATGATCTTTGAACAGTAAATAGTAAACAGTTTTAATATGCATAAAAATACATTTTGCATCATTTGTTTATTACCTAAAAGAGATGAAATTTGAACTTTTGCATTTTGCTCCATTTGCCACACCTTCTTTAGAGAATGTGGTCTACATTTGTACAACTTTACTTTCACCTTGAGAAATATAGTTCTTAAAATACTTCTAAGGCAAAAAGCGTTTTCTAAAATGAGAATATTCTAATCATGCATGGAAAAGCTATTATAAGCATATCTACTCTTGGAATACAAATTAAATATGCAAATATCACTTACCCACGACCTGTATTATCTGGAGTTCCTCCATCCGAAAGTGCAATTGTCAATGTTCGAGCATGATCCGCCAACACTCTATAGGCCATATCGATACCATCAATATCATCATTACCCACCCTTCCTTGATATGGTGGAGCACCAGTTCCTTTTTGTATTGCGTTGAATATTGGTCCAAATAAATCTGTGTCATAATTTGACCGTTTTTCTTGGATCACTGATACCAATCGTTCTAAACCTAGCCCACAGTCAATATGTTTCCTGGGGAGTAATTTCAGTATACTATCTGATTCCCTATTATATTGGATAAAAACAAGATTCCATATTTCAAGAACATCAGGATCATCCTGATTAACAAGGTGCGGAACATCTCTACCTCCAATTCTATCGAAATGAAGTTCAGAGCAAGGACCACAAGGGCCTGTATCACCCATCTCCCAGAAATTATCTTTCATATTGCCTGGTAATACATGACTTGGCTTAATTCCCAAATCTAACCAAATCTTAAATTAAGATATCAAAATAATGTAATGGAATATTTATTCGAACTTACTTGTTTACACTCATTATCTGGTTCGAGACCTTGTTTTTCATCACCTCCAAAATATGTGACATATAAGCGCTCTGATGGTAATTTTAAAGTTTCTGTTAAAAATTCCCATGCCCATGAACAGATCTCTTTTTTGAAATAATCACCGAAAGACCAGTTACCCAGCATTTCAAAAAATGTATGGTGGTAAACATCTTTTCCAACATCATCTAAGTCATTATGTTTTCCACCTGCACGTATACACTTTTGAGTATTAACCACACGTTTCCATTTTGCCATATCGCTGTTAGGATCAACCGTACCAAGGAAAATTGGTTTAAATTGGTTCATACCAGCATTTGTGAACAATAATGTTGGATCATCCAAAGGAATGGTTGAGGAGGAATGGACATATTCATGGTTCTTTTTCCTAAAAAAGTTAATAAATGCGTCTCGTACCTCTTTGGCAGTCATTTTGTTATTAATTTTTGATTAAATTAGTATCTGATGAAATAATTTATAAGTAATACTAATACAATATGTACAATATTGAAACTAAAGTTACACACGTGCTAACCCGGAATTAATACCACAGTGAACACCACAAGTGGGAATGTTTCGTATTAAATGCTGTGACCCTAAGAAGTGCCATCTATTGGTTTGGTAAGTAAGCTTTTCTCGAGCGTGCCGTCAAAACCGGGGACTGCATATGGTGGGAGATTTAAAATATATTTATTTCCTTTTTTTTAGAGATATAGATGGTAGACATGGAACCACTGGCATTTTTTAAAAATTTTTATTCTATAAAAGTTATACGAAATTACATGGTGCGAATGTGGTATTACATTGTGTAATAATGAATAAAGGCTGGAATTCAGAGGGTCAAAATCTGCAATAATTAGCAGAAGTTGGACTTTGTGAATTCCATGCCTTCAAGCATATGTAGGGCAACATTAATTATGTGCAACTTTTTAAATTAAAGCTGAATGACATGCTATTTATAGGTAATTGTAAAAGATCGTTTTGCCTGCCCAATATATACTCGATTACAGTATTGACGTTATAGTTAGTAAATTCCCCCGACTTTTCCCATGTCTACTTGGTTGCCATAAAAAGAACATGTTGCAATCAACTGCAAAAAAGTGTTTGTAAGGCCTTTCTTGTGGGAAAAAACACTCGCATTTTTTAAATATCACTATAAAAAAGTACCATGTAAAATGGAAATATTTTACTGATCTAGAATTACTCAATAATGTAATGAAGAATATATTAAAGCTGATTTAAAATATGTAAAAGTTAATTTATTTATTTAAGAAATGGCAAAAATATAGAAAATAACACAAGCTTTTTGTAATAATAAGAAAAAACGACCGAAATTTTTATCTTTCTTTGCATGCATTCTATTCTGGGCAAGTCCTAATAAATATCTGTGGTGCTGTGATGTGCACATTTTGGAAACTGCTCACAAACGGTTTCGCCTCCAGTCCACAAAATGTTGGCTTTATTCACAATAAACTAACGCAAAAGTTAGCTAGGTAAGCAATTTTTAGGAAAATACCTTATTTTTTTTTTAAATATGAGTTTGGCACAAGGTCTCAGTTTAAATCCAATATAATTATGTCAAATTACTTGCTTAGAAAACCGAAGAAATCACAAAAACATGTGTTTTTTGATGAACCGAAAATATATTTATTTAACATCTTAAGAAAATAAATGCTATTTCATCTTCTTTAAATGTATCAAGTGATTCCTCAATGCTATTTGCTTATGTTTGAAGCTCCTTCTAACTTTTGCCCTCACCTTATGTTTGATCATTTGGAAGTTCTTCCTCTTCCTTTCTCTGTTGGTTCTTGAACAATGGATATTCAGTCTGCCGTCTTTATACCCGAATTTTTGCCTATCTTTCTGACCCTCTTTAACGCTAGCTACTCTGGCTGCTTTATCGTGTTTTCGTTTCTTGAATATATTCTCTATATCCCCTAATTGAACTAATTCCGATTTCTCAGTATTTGCTTCTTCTATTTTTCTCTTAACGCCTTTCGCTGGTAGTTGTCTTTTAGCATTAGCGATGTCGATGCGCTTGAAGTCTTCATCCGTAAGAATCCTACCCAGATATATTTGCTTTGCAACATCGGCTTTTTGCTTTAATTTTTTCGCTTGTGTAAGTTTCTTTTTGAGCGTCACACTTGGTGTTTTATTACCTTCGATTGTTTGGTTTTCAATTTCTATGTTTTAGAAATAATGAGAATTAATTTGAAGTGTTTGATTGAATATATCTAGAATTTATAATGTTCCTTTCAAATATAATCGTAACAGTTGTCGGATTCCGCCGTGTCACTAAGGTTTTTTGTTCCTGACGTTTCGTGAACAACTGCGGTACTACCTTTGAAAATGCGGAACGTCAGGGACAAAAAACCTTAGTGACACGGCGGAATCCGACAACTGTTACGACTATGTCGAACGACCGCGAGTCTGAGATACTGTTCCCTTCAAAGTATGCTCCTTTTGGAATGCATATAGCGTCTTCAGCGTTTTCCATCCTTGGTAATAATTCTAGGTGTCTTGTTCCGTTAGCCTGTTTAGAATCTGCGACGTCACTCTGGATGTTGTTTATTACTCCGCAATGAGAACCTCGTACCGCAAGGCCAGACAGTGAATCAAACTTGTTATCGTGAGGTTCTGGGACGTTTTTGGAAAAGAGTTTTGGATACACCACCTAGTATTGCAATCTCGTGGATTTTGAATCACGCTAATGCCTCCAATTAGAGCTTATTGCCGGTTAGAGATTTTTTGGCAGAAGAAACATTCCACACCTGCTCTACAGTCCAGACATAGCTTCATGTGATTATTTTCTTATTCAACGCCTAAGGGGAAATCGAAATTTTGCATTCCAAAGGAGCATACTTTAAAAGGAACAATATTAAATTGTAGATATATCCAATTAATCACTTTAAAACTATTTTCATTAATTCTAAGACATACCCATACATTTAATACCTGTAATATTGAATGAATCTCGTAGTAACATGAAATAGTTACATATATCTAAATTGTTTTAGCTTATTTTTTCATTATTAAATTTCTGTATTCATGTTTTAATATGAGATGTCTATTTACTATTTTTTTTACTGTTTGGATAAAGTAAAATTAATTGAATAACAAGCACGTTAAAAAACAATAATTTCGGCAATATCGCAATTAGTTTAGGAAATTTTGGTTTGGTAATTCTTTCAGAGAATATTGAAAAATTTAGTATACGCAACAGAAATACAAAAACACTGTTTTTCGTAACATTTATTCTACACAAATGTATATTAAAAACGTTTGATAATAAAATATATATTTCAATATGTAGGCTAAAATCTCCTAAATCACATTTCATAATCCCAATTAATATCACCAACGTTAAAAGTGCTGTCATTGGCTTTTTGCTTCTTTGTTACTTTTGGAGTACCTTGGGACTTTTGATTCTTCCCTTTTTCACTACATTCCAAACTTTCATCAAAATACTGGTTTGGATGATTTATGGCAACTTTATTTTGTTGACCATGTACGTATTCGAAATATTTGCAACATGCTATTTGATAATGACCTTTGCTTGCTGTGTCAGCGATATCTTGAACGGCTAAAAATAAAAATAGAATAGAACAGGAAGATCTAGATTATAATAAGCTGTATTGGCGACAAAATAGTCTTTTTAAAAACTAAAACTTTAAAGTTTGAATAATCTACGCTAGAATCTTTTAGAAACCTACTTTCAGAAGGCATTCCAAGTTCATTCAATTTGCTTTTTAAAATAGTCGAATCCCAATGTTTGTAAGGGCAACCATGATGATCTCCTGGCCCCACATTTTCATTGATTATCTTTATACAACTGTATGGTGAATAATTGGTTCTTTGACCAACTAATCCATATATATGTTTAACATTATAGGCGTATTGTTTCTCAAATTTATCACCATCTATTTTTTTTGTAAATTCGTCTTTCCAGAAAGTCATGGAGTCTTCATACGTTAATCCAATAGCTTTCAAAAATAATCCTAATTGTAAACGACAGAAATGCTTCAAATGATGAGTCGACTTAAGGACTCCATAAATATATTTCATGCATAGTGGAAAATGATCTCTTGCATATGCATCCAAATTTGCTAAACCAACTTTGCCACTATTAGAATTTTGTGTATAATCTTTGCCTGTATATATGTTGTGAAGGTTGTTAATTAAAAAGTTGATACGGTCATCGTCCATTAAAGGTAGACGACGATTGGCATACTAAAAAAAATGACAAACTTACTTTCGCAATGCTAAATAACTAATAATAACAAAATGATAAATACATTTATTTCAAAAATCAAACATTCAAATCAATACGTGTTTGCCGAAAGTATATGTGATGATACGATAAAGACATTTATAGTGGAGTTTCTTTCACCCTAATAGAAACCTGCCGTTTGATTTGTCAACTATTCTAGCGCGGCTATTTTGACGTCGTTATCGTACCACTGACCGGCAAGGATCACAAGGTCCTGTAGCGCATGAAGAGGTAATAATCATTGAACACTAGGCCAAGGCTAGATAGAGGGTGAAGAAGTCGTTCCTAGTTACATGACGAGATGATATCTTGGGATTGATGAGCCACAAATGAATGAGCATTGTATGGATGTTTTGTATTGCATGATAGAGATTTGGAGTTTAACAATATGTTTCAGCATGAATTGTCTGATCTTGAAGAAAAAAATCAACAAGCGGAACACCATGCCTATTCCAAAACGCAGTGACCATGATTCTTTTTGGGTTGAAATTATCTGCTTAAACTTCATTTTTGGGTGATATTGAACACCCCCATTCCATGGCCTGTTGTTTTGATTCTGGCGTAACATGTGCGACCCATGTCACCCGTGACCATTTGGCTGTGTATCTTTGAACACTAGATCAAGGAAAATCAAAGCATTGACAAAATATGCTAGTATCATTTAATTGAAACCATGGCTTCTAATATAGAAATCAAACAAAGAGCTAAATTTATGTGAATATTGAACTTGAACACTCACAAGTCGCCAAGTTTCAAGCTTTGGGAGCCTTTTTGAAATATATGTATAGATATTAGTATGCCATTTAATCTATAGCGTTTAAAGTATTTGAACATACAAATTGAAACATACCACAAGAGCTTCATTTAAAGTTGATCTAAAAGTTCCCAATATGCACGTAACCAATTCAAAACTTGGAATATATGCATATCCTTTATGAACAAACACACGTCTATGTTTTATTAGGCTTGGTACTTCCGTAAATTTGACTTTGTAAAAATTTAAATGATCAATAAGATTTGCATTTACTGTAGATTCAGATAGTTCTCTGTGAAATTTGCTCTTTTCTTGAGGCGATATAGGAGAATAGGTCAAGTTATTCAATTTTAAGAAAGCTTCGATTCCTTTTGATGACTGTCCTTGGAAACGCAATTTAAACCATTCCAATTCTCTTGCTAAAAACCATTTTCTCAACGAATCTGTGCGACAATAAGCTAGTCGTAATATAAAGTGGGAGATATGATCTGCTCGACGAGCTTGTAAATTTAATGGTGTTGGATTTTCAAGATTTGGATTAGCCAGCTCATAATAGTGTTTTATCTTATTTTTCCTTAATTCGTTGGACACACACTGTTTCCAGTCGTCACCATATATTTTAAGCCCCTTTTGTGTTGTTTGTTCAAATATTCTGAATAATTGCAAACGTTCCAGAGCTAATTCTTCAAATTCAGAAAGTTGAATTTCATTACTAGGTGGTAAATTGTACAACTGTAAGTCGTGTGGGTAAGCATCCTTTAAACTATTTCCTACAATGGTATGGTGATTTCTCTTGTGCCTCCTGCTATCGACATCCATTTATACATAAAAAGAATTTGAATTATATACTTAAATTACTATATGTAATATTAACTGCACAGGTTATATTTAACTCTTCGCGGGAAAATGAGTAGAACGGAACCAGACGGAACATAGCAATGGTATTACCAACTATTGATAAATGATACAATAAAAATAAAATATACTTATTGTTTTTGAAAATGTGAATTTATGACACAGGTGTATAAAAGAACGACAAACAGCAATAGCTGGCATAAATGTGCGGTCCTATCTTTTATTAAAGTAGAAGGATAACTTGTAAAAGGGAATTTTCGGGCAATCTACGATAAAACAAGGTATACGGTAAATGTCCAAAAGATTTTTTTGTGTTTGCGTACAAATTAAGCTTAAGTAATTTTAGTTTTAATCATTTTAGTGTACAATTTACTATAGATTGTCCGAATTATGCACTTGCACTATCTATCTTAGAAGTTTCAGTCTGTGCTGACATTTTTATAAATTTCTTGATTTTTTTGTAATATAGTCGGTATTTGCGGAAAAAATATATTTGTAATCTTGAGCCGCAAGAAAGGACTCAAATTCATAGTAATTCTTGAATTGTGCAGCTACCCTTATCTTAATTTGTATTTAAAATAAGCCACTTTCATTTCGGAAGTTATTCTTTCAGTAATCCTGTTTCAACTATTATAGTAAGGATTGTTGCCATGTGTACTAATATAAATTGAACTTTAGGATTTGCTTACTGTATAAAACGCAAAATATAAGAAAGAGGGAGAATTTTTATTGCATTAGTATACATTTAGCACTTACGCATCAAATATGATAACCGAATAGTCTTTACGACTCCGTTGAAGTGTTATACCACTTCTTTAGCGAAATTTTTCATAACACATCCGTACACAGGTAGCTTTCAGCAACTGTATGTATGATATTGTGTAGCTTTGGAAGCATGGCTGGCCTGTTGACGTATATGCTTCCTTTCAAATGGCTCCAGAATCTAATGAGGTGACCCATCAATGTCGCGCCTATCAGATATACTAAGACCAACAAATTTGATTTGATGTAAAATCAAAGTTTCAAATGCTATACAACACGTGGTTCTAGCCTGTCGAAACCATAGGTCATTCAAAAAAAAGGTGTTCATCATTTCCCGATAGTGTACACTGTTGATAATGATAGTATTCTTTTTTTAATCGTAACTAATCGGTTATTTTTATAAGCTTGTATGCATTTTATGGGTTGTTGTACGCAGGTTGTACGTCATATGCTATGGTGAATTTATGAAATGTTTCGCTACCAATTGAGAAAATTCAAATTTCTAATGACAGAGTACAACGAATAGAAAAAGATACACAGATCAGTTACATTGGCGTAGGATATTATCCAAACAGTATTATCATTATCCAAACAGTATTATTATCCAAACAGTGTTCATTTAATGAAAAATACAATGCAAAAGATTTTGGATCGATTTTATGGTTAATAAATAAATTTTCATTTATTTACTGTGATACGTCATTAATCAAAACTGTTTAATTAACTTTGAGGCAACTACATTTCTTTAAACAAAACAGAGTTACTAATAAATTATTTTATTTTTGAAGTACAAATATAAATAACGTTTATTAAGGCATTGATACTGCAATTCAATTATTTTTCATATGTTTCAAGTGCGGAAAATATATTTTCTTTAGTGGCTGGGAAGAATCGTAACAAGTAATCCCATTCAGTATAATCTAAAATAACCAATATGCTGTGGTTTATAGCTTTGTATGAAAATTTATGAGGCACTTTGTAATGTAAGCCTTGCTTAACCCCAAACACATCGCCATTTCTCAAAATATTAACGACGTCGTCGTCAGCCACACTTTCGTCGTTCAATACCATTATTTCACCAGTGAGAATAAAATACATACGACTATCGATTACTCCTTTGAATTGTACATAATCGCCTCTGAAAAACGTTTCCACTTGACATTTCTGTATGATTTGACGAAGGCAATCCGAATGGCATTTTGCGAAGACCGGATGGTTTTTCACCAGATGTTGAAATGCGTCGTTCAAAATAGCATCTTTCAGATATTTAGGCGCTTCTTTTAGAAGTGAGGGGTACACGTTACCTCTTTGGTTTAACCATAATAATTGAATATAAGTAAGAACTCTATCAATAAGAGACAGAGAGACTTCTTCGCTTTCCATGAAATTTTTAATTCGTTCTGTATTGTTCATATATGCCTGTCTGACTACGCTACATTCAGCGATAACTGAATAAACCTGACTAATGCAAACAATAAACAATGCTTCAGATACCACCATCATCGCAATAAAGAAGACGGTGTGCCAAGCGCCGTGGGGAAAGAACATGTTCTGAGAGGCGAAATTTAAAAAATTTGCAGCTAGATATATGTGCCGCATGTATAAGCGGAATTGTTGATATGACGTCATATTGGTAAGAATTACTTCACATGATGGAACATGGGGCCGAATGTTAATATCAAATGGACACGATATGATTGTGGTAGAAGCGGCAATGCCGCAGAAAGCTAGTGAACTCCAAAGTATTAGAAAACCGAAACGCGTCATATAGATGTTTATATTGAGTTTTTCGCTGGTAACATTAAAATATTCGAAAATGAAAACCAAACGTAGTAACCGGTTTAAACGAAGCAACTCGTAAAACATCCTACGTTTGTACGACGGAAGATGTGTCATGCACAATGCGATAATATCAAAAGGTAATAGACTTATTATTCGGATAATTAAGCGAAATTTATTTTCGCATTGTTTCTTTGAGATGTGTCGCAGATCAGTGACAAGTGTTCCTGATTCGTCTTCGTATGCCGTCCTAAATTTTGTAATATAATAGGCTGTATAGAGAATGTCACTCATGAATTGTAAAATTATCATATAAATTGAATGTTCACCTGACCCTAACTGATATAGGTCCAGTATAATGCATAGGTAACATGAAAATACCAAGTTGATTACGTTCCAGATGTGCATGCCCGAAGTATTTGGATCGAATACGAACCCCCATCTGGATTTATGTTTTTTAGTAGGTTCGTCAGCAAGCCTAGTTATGTCCGAATCGTTTCCAGGGATGTAATTAAGGTAGGTAACCGTTAACGATCTGTATTCCTCTTTCATTTGAGGTTCGTACTCCAGCAATCTATGAAAGTCAATGGAACATACTTTTAAAAGTTCCGTGTGACAAGTCGTTACAACGCTAATACGCAACCTTGATCGTTTCTTATTTTCTAAATTCCCAAACATACTTCCGCTGGAGAGCGTGGTGATCACTATACCGTCAGGGGCTAGAACTTCCGCTTCACCTTTGCATACGATGTAAGTGTACCTCGTTACATCGTTTATTGTTATTACGTATCCACCTTTGCATATAATTTCGTGTCTCATAATTGGCAATAAGTTTCTAAAGAACGCTTTGGATTTCATACGGAATATGGTTGTGCTAAACAGCTTTTTCCCGTATAGTTCAAATAAAATACTCGACTTCATTTGCAACGGCAATGGGTCGAAAATGTGATGGAGCCTTCTGCATTTTAGTTGACCCCATTTGACTTCGTAGTTATAGATGATTGTTTTTTTCAATTGCGGATTTACCTGAAAACAATTCATTTAAATATTGTCAGAATGAAGCTGTGCTTGTTTTATATGGTGATGCTACGTTTCCTGAACTGAACAGATGTTATTCACAAGTTTTTGTTTTATAAGGGATAGGATGTATAATGAATTTTCTGAGGGGCTGTTGTCACCGTTACACCAGAACTAACAATTGGGCGGGAAAATTTTCATAATCACCATGTGAAAAATATTTAAAGGAGTGATCAAAAATCGAAAACATATTATATTGTTGTCTGAAAGATAATATGCCAATAAAAAAATAATAAGCGACGTCTATGGTTCTTTGAAAAAAATGTCTATACTTATTTACACTAAACACGAGGATAATACACAAACTACAGTTCCTGTCCATTTTATTAGGGTCACCTTATAAATATAAGCTTTTGTGTATTTCCAGAGTGATAATTTACAAATACAAGTCTAAAATTCACGAATAGGGTTAACAACACCTATCTAAATATGTTCCCTAAATATCTTTCTAAAAAATTGAGACAGTGCCACTTAATGACATCTTGCCTATTATTATCCCCCTCATGACTCATTCTGTACTGTATAGAAGATGGGTAGAAACAAAATTGAAAGACACAGTAATTTGTAGAATATTATTTGGATCGGTTACTATTGTAGAAAGATTATCTATCTGTTTATGTAACAACGTTCTTTCCGTGTTTACGTGTTAGTGTTGCACTTTAAGTTAGCTCTATATTTTTTCGTTACGGATAAAAGAAAAGACATACCAAATGAGAAAAAACTGCGTATTGAGGCGTATCTCGACAAACAGTCCAGCGAATCGCCGTTTTAATGAAAGAAAAGATACCCACGATAAGTACCGGGCCAGCGTGTTGCGGCAAGAAAAGGCTCACTACTAACCGAGATGATCGACGTATCCTGCATCTAGCAAGTAAAAACCGAGGGTTATCTGCCAAACAATTAGGAAATGTAATGTCTCAATAAGGAGTGCAAATATCCGCGCGTGCAATACGTCGACGATTGTACGAAGTCGGATTACAATGCAGACGCTCCCTGAAAGAGCCAAGATTAACACCGATGATAAAGCGAGCACTTTATGAATGGGCAAGACGTCATCAACATTACACAATCGAAGATTAGCGGAAGGTAAGACAAAATAACTGAAATAAATTTGTAAATCAAGCAAAATTTTTTGTTTGAACAATGTCTTTTCCTTAAAGATCGTATACAGCGATGAGTCAAACTAGAAGTCATGATCGAAAGAGCTCAATTTGTTAGACGACGTCCATCTAAACGGTGTGGTGAATCTAGTGTACTAGAAACGGTGAAACACCCTCCTTCAGTTATGGTATGGTCCTGTATATCAGTCGAAGGTCCTGGATCACTGTATTTTTGCCAAGGCACCATGAATCAACACCAACATAAGCGTGTATTGGAGGATGTCTTGATGCCATATATTATTGATTTCGATCCGAATGAAGGCCTTTACACACTCATGCACGATAAGGCACCAAGCCACATGGTTAAATCCATCCAAAGTTCTTTGGAAACGTACGGTCTGCCAGTGTTACCTTGGCCGGGGAATTCTTCCGACCTCAATGTAATTGAGCACGTGTGGAGTGCTCTAAAATCACGCGTGTATTTGAGAAGAAACACTACAAAAGAGCAATTAGTAAAACATATTGAGGATGTGTGCAAAATAACGCTAGAATTAGACATACCATTAACACTTGCATAGACAGTATGCCAAAAAGAATAAGAGCAATTATAAACGCTAAAGGAGGCATTCCATAATATTAATGATATAGTTGTGACGATTTCTATAAACAGTTCTGAATAAACTTATGCTTGTACAATACATCTTTCTTTTTATATTTTAACAAAATCGCTATTTTAACAAGTAGTCCTAATAAATTGGACAGGTATTGTAATTTCCATTTTCGCGTAACTTGGAAACTAGTGGGAATAACGGCGCCATTGTTGTCTCTGCAAACGCAGATTAGTACTCCTCTAGTTATCTAAGTGTGAAAGGTCTTGGCATTCGTATCGTGTATTAATTTAAAATGTCCATTGTAATAGATCCGCTTCCCCAAGTGAAAAGTGCGTGCTGTATTATGATTTTTACCGATAAAGAACTTTTCAGCAGCAGACATTTACTATGAAATTTACATTGTTTACGGATAAGATGGTTTAAATGCTGGAGTTATGAGTTGATGGTGTCGTATGATTAAAGAATGAAGAACGAAAATTAAATACGAGGAAAGGAGTGGTCGCTCATTTGTACTTAATAAATGAACTTATTTAGAAAATTGACAACGAAATCCGTGAAAATTCGCGTTTCGCGAATTTTCGAAGTACTTCCCAGAAATTTCGCAGTCTCTTTTATGCAAGATATAGAAGTGAAATTACGAGTCCCAAAGAATGTCCTCATATTTAGATTTTCTTTTGAGGTTTATGGTTAAAGAAAATGGATTTCTTTATAGAATTGTTACTGGGAACGGTACAGTCCAAATAAGAGCCAAATAAAGGTTGTCTGCGAGAAAAGTGATGGTCCTCATTTTCTAATGTACAAAATGGAATATTGTTGGTGAAGTTCATGAAGTGGAAACCAACCACCAATACTCAGGCTTATTGTGAGACGAGTAATTAAAAAGAAATATCGCGATATGCCCACTTTTGTCATCGTGTTGTTGCACGATAACGCCCAGCACCATACTGTACAGCGAACACACATTCTGCAGCGTCAATTCAAGTGAGGCGTTTTTAACCACCCATCCTACAGCCCAGGCCTGGTTCCAAGTGATTTTTACTTATTTATACATTCGATGATGTGGTTGGGATTACTGTGTTTTGATCCCGATAAAGAGATTCAAAATGTTATCATAAGCTGCGGTGATGGGCGAGTGCCCAGAGCGGAATGAATATGATGCTGAAAAATAACATGGTGTAGACGCGTGTAGTTGAGAAGTTTCATTTTTATCACGCCCATTTTGAAACTAAAAAGATCTTTTAAAATAGCCTTTTTCTTTAATATAGAAATGCAAAACCTCGTTCAACCTTATTGCAACATGCACAGGGATGTGCAATATTTATAACTAAAAAAAAACGTATTTGGTTTGTAACTACTAGCATACTGGTGATAAATTACGTTTTGTAAAGGGGGTTGCAATAAGAGCGCAAGATTTGAATTCCCGCCATGTTTGACAGTCATAATGACACGTAACTATGACGTGGCAGATCGAAAGTTGACAGATGGGAATTAGTAAACATGGAGTATTGCACGATAGAACAGCCAATTGATAAACATTATTATTAAGATGGTGAAAGTTTGATTGCTACCATTCGTAAAGTACGTCCAACATTCGGTCGACAAAATGTTCTTAGTTCCATCCTACTGTAAAAAATAATCGAAAGTACTGGTGCGATTAGAGAAGTGATATACACAATACGAGGTCGTAGAGGTGGTTCAGAACAAAAAATCACGGCAGTACGCGGGAGTGTGGCCGAAGGTCTAGAGACATCGATTCATCATCGTGCACAAGAATTCGACATTACAACTATTACAACCACTTTTCAGCGTATTCTACTAAAAGATTTGCATCTTAACGCCTACAAAGTGCAAATTACCCAACAATTTCTGCCAACACACTATGCGCAATGAAGACTTCACGGCAAAAGTGCTGCATTTGGGCGTCAGAAAATCCACGAATGATTCATCAGAAAGCAAGGCATCCAAAACGTGACACTGTTTGATGAGCATTGGGGTCTGGAGGAATAATTGGACTGTATTTCTTTGAAAATGAGGAAGGTAATGTAGTAACGATGAATGGCGAACGTTATCGTGCTGTGATAACGCAGTTTCTTGTGTCTCAATTGGAAAATATTGCTCTTGATGATATGTGGTTTCAGCAGGACGGTGCCGCATGTCATACCACCGGCGAAACATTGACTGTCTTGCACGAGTTTGCTCCTGGTCGTGTCATTTCCCGGTATAGTGAGCAGAATTGGCCGCCACGTTCTTGTCATTTAACTCTTTTGGGCTTCTGGCTGTGGGGTTATCTGAAGTCACAGATTTATGCCAACAAGCCTGCTATCACTAACGTATTGAGGACCGAAATTAAATGCTCCATCAATGAAATACCGCCACATCTATACAATAGTTATTGTAAATTTTGTCAAGAGTACGCATGCGCTAGCAAAGCCATGGCGGCCACGTACAAGATATTTTGTTTCATACATAATGACCAAATGTATTCAATACTTTGCTATAGAAAACCATATTTGAGACAACATTAAAATCTTGCGCTCTTATTGAAACACCCTTTAGATACATCAAAAGCGCTATAACTACCTTCTGTGGAAGTGAAATTTAAATTATACCATATCTTACCTTGATCATGTTTAAAAAACGATTAAGTGAACGCATAGCTTCTTGATATCTCAACAGCAGCCTATGATGGAAGAAATATAACGTGATGATCCTCCCGGCGAATACCACGGTCAAATATAATCCCAACAGACTCATAATTATCAGTATCAGGCGTGTATCATCATTCGATGGCGAAAATCCTTGCATTCCGCTCGTCGTCAATAGGCTAGTGCCAATGTAAATTGCGTATAGTTGCACTCTTACTATGTCCATCGGTTTGGAAAACCGCGACTTGGCCAGTAATGAACTATTCAGGCATTTTACTCCTTGAAAAAATTCTGGATTATATGGTTCTGGAAGATCATCGTGTAAGTTGAAGGAGCATTCCCGTGTTATTAAAAAGCTTCCGAAAAAATTCGCTAGCACCAATACTATTGGTACAAACGACAGACCGTATATTTTTCGCGTCGGTGTTAGTCTATGTCCTAAAACTGCTACAAGGAAACCGCGGTAACGGTAGAAGGGCAAAAGCTTGTTGAAGTGGAAGACAAAATACATGTAATTGTTTTTATAAACATATCGGTCGACTAACAATCCGAATGGTATAACCACAAGAAAATCGATCCAGAAAGCTGAATGTAGATAATTGATAGCAGTTTTCAAAGGGTGTGTAATCATCAAGCCCTTATCATTGAAATAACTTACATGTAGTCTTAGGTATATGTCTATACAACCTGCACAATCTAACAAGTATAATATTATTCTGTATCGAGACATGTATAAAGGTAATATAAAGTAAAGAAAGCTAGTCAGGAACCCTAGAATACATCTACTAACTTCCCACCAATGCAGGAATGTGCCTTCACAATTTATAGTCGTCCTCATTAAAAAGTAACGTATAAAAGCGAATGGATATAGGCGATCGAATGGTATGTGGTAATCATATTCCGCCTGCGCCGTTTGGAAGTTCATATTGAAACGAAAGAGGTTGCGCTTCCTGTAACAAAAAGGTAGCATGTACAGCAGTAATTTACAATCTAAAATGTATCATACAGCATTTATAGTGTTACTAACTTAAGCAA
The DNA here is from genome assembly GCA_023509865.1 of Trypoxylus dichotomus. Taxonomy (NCBI): domain Eukaryota; kingdom Metazoa; phylum Arthropoda; class Insecta; order Coleoptera; family Scarabaeidae; genus Trypoxylus; species Trypoxylus dichotomus. The sequence goes on along the minus strand of CM042076.1, from coordinate 61,575,919 downwards.
CCCGCTTTACTTGGGCAAAACTGGTTTCTCTTTTTTTAAATCTATCGGTCAATGAGAATACGTGCACGTATCGATCTTGAAGTTCTTTTAACTTTTATTCTTTTTAGTAGAATGCAAGAACAAAGTGAACCAAAGCTATCTCACATTTTAAACTGTTGAAATAACTACGTCAACAACTGACAATGCATTATCGTAAAAATTTAGAAGAAAAATCGCACATTATAAAACAATACACTAAAAAAATCTATTTCTGATGGTAATTCACTAAAGTAATGATATTCTTCAATTCATCGATAATAAAATACATGAAATTTAAAAAATTTTATAATTATACAAAAGCAGAAAATATCTATGAATGCGCACGTGCAAATAAAAGAAACAAATTGTTTATATACGTTTTAGGAGGAACTTATTACAAATGACCGTTTTAATTGGTTAATTAAAATTGCTGATTGTCTTACAGTGCATCCGACATGACATTACGTCATCGATGTTTTGTATCAGTAGCAAATGCCACCTAAATTCGTACATAAATAAGTGGAATTTTTAATAACCATTCCTTTTTTGATATCTAAAACTATGTGTTTATATTTTAAAGCTCTTTTCACTATTGTAACCACCGCGTAAAACGAGCGACGCTTATAAATTTATAACGTTCTATTCAAAATAACTTTAAGGTCGCTGTCAGCTTCAAAAGTAAGTGTATTATTGGTTGCATGCTAACCCCCAGTGAATTTTACTTTGAGACGTAATATCACGTTCTCATCTTTTGATGCACTCTACTGAGTCTGTGTGTGTCTATACTATAGTCCGTTCGCATCTAAAAATTCAGTATGGCTTTTATGGGAAATGGGAATGCGGTTGCTACATTGTGTCAAAATTATATTCTTTGGATATTTTAAGCAGATTTTTTGCACATATTTAAATATAGTCTATGTCTAGACGTATTACATTGATGACAGTTAATTATCGTTAATTGGTGATTGCACAAATTGCATATGTAGGCAGTTATATGCACATGCCAAACAAATAAAATATATGCACTTTGCATATAATTCGGTTTCTAGTTGTAACAATTAGGAAAAATGATTCTTTTACATCACTATCACATTGTAAATAGACATATATTTTTAACTGTTTGTATACAGATAAAATGTTGTCTAGTAATATTATATACATCGTAATATCTCAACTGGAGCCAACGGGAGTCGATATATGTATATTAATTTAATTATATGTGCGTTTGACACTAAAATTTTTGTATAGCGGTATTACGAAATATTCCCGGGCATCGTAAAATCTACGTGCTTTAAGCGTCTGATTCCTTAAGACTGTGGCATAATGGCTCTCCACCAGAAGTCATAGGTTCGACTCTTATCGGAGTCATAAAATTTTTCAGTCACGAATTAGTTTAAAAATCGTTAACTGGATTTTATTTGAAGAATCTGCTATAATTTTGGAAGTAAAATAAAAAGTAAAAATATAGGGCTGTATTACCTACTAGATAGATTTGCGCTTTAATACGTAAGATTAGTTATGAAGCTTTCAAGTCTCTTGAAAAAATAGTACAACCTGTTTTTTAATTCTAGGAAGTAATTCTATATTTTGCCTCAGAAAGGTAGTTTTAGAATGATTGTGGATAGACCAAATCTAGAAGTAAATACAAGCTAAATAAATTGTCTGTATATTCTCAAATTGTTTTTTTAAAACACGATTTTACTTCACAGGAATAGCAGTAAACACCGCCCCACACAAAATAATTAATTATGCGGAACGCAGCGTTTCGAGAGCACGTGGACTCCCATTGTGGACCGTGTTACCGACTGAATGGGAGCCTACGTGCTCTCGAAACGCTGCGTTCCGAATAATTAATTATTTTCTGTGGAGTGGAGTTTATTGCCATATCTCTGAATTATGCAACCATACAGTCCTTGCAATTGTTATTAGTAGATTTTACTTGTTACTTCATTTTTATAAAAACTACAACAGTACTTTTTAAACTTCTCAACAGCATAATTGGCTTTTTTACTTCAATTCTTCGAATTAAAAACTAAGTTATAGTTACCGTTCTATCGATAAATGTATACTTACTTCTTTAATTTAAAGGATATTGTGTCTAATCTATGGGTATGGACCGATGTTAAAATTGACTGTTTAATATCGTCGCTTGTTTTAATAGTCTTCAGGAGGAATCTGGCATCATCATAGTATTTGTGCAATAATGCACGTAGATCTTTACATTGTATTATCAAACATTTACAATTAGATCGAGCCACTACGGTTTTCATCGTTGGTACGTTAAATAGCGTCTCCAGTAGATTAAAACAGCCACTATTAATAATTGTTTGAATTACGTCGCCTTGGTCGTTTAACATTTCACACGTTCCTTGCATAAGAAAGTATATTGTCTGAAATATTTGAATAAGAAATGCCATCAGATTATTATTATTATTACATTTTTAGTACATTAGTAGCGAAGTTAATCATGTAATTAACAAAATAGAAAATTAATTAATAAATCTTAATTATAAAAATTACTATTGGAATATAGCCAAATTCATAAATTGTTTTAATTGATGTACCACTTCAGCCTAATATATATACACTAAAATTCACAAATTTTGTATCGCAAATAAAATTATTTTATAGGATATTTCAATAACATCAGCATTTTATTTTTCTCAACAATCCAAGTGTTTTTTTTTTTGTTAATTGTACAGCAGTAAAAAGACAACTAGTTTACCAATTTAACTAACATCGTAACACTGACAGCAATTGATGCAGCAGTATCATGCACTTAAATTCGGGATATGCCCACAAATATGCCCGTATTCCGAAAAACAAGTGCAAAGCAACGCAAAGGTGTATATTTTGTTTCAAAATAAAATGCGGAACTGCACATGATTAAATGTAATAAGTAAAGTAATTACGCAAAGGCGGAGTACGAGGTGCGACAATTAAATGACGGCACTGTTTAGTGTAGTTTTATTGTGTATTGTTCCATGATGTCAGAGCAGATATTTTTCATGTCGCGCCATTATTGCACAAACTTCCCCTGTCATGTCTTTTATCAGACGAATACTCAAATGTTGGTCTTTCGGCACAATTCTTTTAATTAATTCTCTCAACGTTATCGTCAATTAAAATTACAATTTCCTTGCAATTAACCAACGTAATTAAATTACTGACTTGAACCCACGATCTCTACGTTACCGGCGTATTGTGCTACCATTACACCACGAGACCATTTGTGAGTTCAAGTCGTTTTAGATCCCCCTAGATGTCACGATGTCAGTAGATATATTATAATATCTCAGATATTATTAATAAAGGCAAGCTTGTAACAATTACACTAAATGTAACCAAATACTATTAATATTAATATTGATATTAGTTTAATTGTTACGAAGTTGCCTTTATTAATAATATAGTGTTTGTGAGATATTATATCTACCGACGTCGTGACATCTAGGGATTCAAAGCGACTTGAACTCACAAGTGCTGTCGTGGTGTAATGGTAGCACAATACGCCGGTAACGTAGAGGTCGTGGGTTCGAGTCCTTCCGAGACTAATATTTTTTCAGTAATTTAATTGCATTGGTTAATCGCAAGGATATTGTAATATTACCATTACTAAAACCAACGGTGGCTCAGTATTAATATTAATATTGATATTAGCTTAATTCTTATCAGTATTTGGTATTACAGGTCGGTCACAAGGTTCATGGCCCTTAGCCTTCTCTCGATCTTCCAAAAATCGGATATGCCATTCGAAAACTCGAGTGCGGGACATACCACTTTTTTACCTTGTCATGACAACGGCACTTAGGCATGAGAACGTTCTGCTTTAACAAAGATTAAGAAAAAAAACTAAATTAGATATAGAAACATTCTATCACTTCTCCTCACTAAGCCTGTTGACTAAGATATCAGCAGTCCCGTTTGTAACATCTCGTACGTGACGTCCTTTGGTGCTCTGAAAGTATTGTTTAAAAGGAGAAAATTGCTCGGTTTCGTTAGTACTATTATAGAATTTCTCTTTCATTGGTTACATTTGGCTTTCCTTCGTAATTCTATCTATTCATCGTTTTACGTGATTTACACCTTTCTTTTTCTGAATAACAATGTAGAAATAGTGATGAAGAAACTTAATGTAACGGTGTAAAGAATGCATAAACATAAACTTTCAAACATAGTTGCCTTTTCGTTTCTAAGTGGGTTATACGATTAATAGTACTTGTAATGGAACATTATAGATGATAATAACGCAATAAAAGTTATTTATTTATGAAGATTATGCTTACGTCCGAAATTTGACCTGCATGTAACAACGGTTCATCGATTGGCCAAACTACAAGTTTCATTTTAGCGCATATGTCGTATACTGCAATTTCCGAAAAACCAACGAAACAATCGTGCGACTTCACAATATGTTCCGCTAAAAGGCAGAGTATCTCCTCTTTTATATACGTTGGTATATCGCAGACGATGCCTTCCAGTGGCTTCATCGCAATACATTCGTTATCGTCCCATTCGGTGTATATGAGATTCAAGATTCGATCTGTAAATTGTGCTAACTTGCTCCTCGTAAGTAAAGTCTGCATATCCAAGAAATAATGTTGAACGTTAGCTTTCTTTAGGTATATGAGGATGTAAGCGGACATTATACTGGCGTACATGACGAGCGTAATGAATTTACAGCATACATCTCCGATACAAGCTAAGTGTGTAGGTGCGGTATATTCACTGTCTCTTATATTGGTACCAGACACCATCTGTATGGCCGCAAAGAGCATGCATAAATGGTTCTTGGTATTTACAGAATAAAAAGTGCAATAGAAAATGAACGTCGTGTAGAGATTTATCCATGAGAATTTTATATATCTTATCAAGACCAAATTTGCATTGAAATGTGATTCCCAGATACGAAAAAGCCTTTCAACACGCCACAGCTTTAATAACCTGAATAAAATGAATAATGTTTAACAACAGAAATAACGATAGAAAAAAGTATCAGTAAACTGAATAATCAAAATGTATACAATTTAACAAGCAAGATAGCTTATATATTGAACGATCAGATAATAATAATAATGCATATGGAACGTATCAATAAACTCTGAGACCAGAATAATATTATTAAAGTTACAAAATTACATTACAAAACATATTCAAATTTGTGTTCTAAAAAATCTTGTAGGCTATAAAATGTTGCTAATATTAAAAAAAGGATAATAATCGTTTGAATATAATTGTTCTTACGAGGGTGATCTGAAATTTTCCGGAATCGGCAAGAGATGGCGCACATTGGTCGGCACGGACAACCTTTTTTATGCCAACTGTCAAAATTTCAGACGTCTACTGTCAATACTTATTGCTTAAGAGTGTGTTCAGCCCGTTTCGCAAAAATGGATAAAATCGAATTTCGTGCAGCGATAAAACACTTCTGGATGGCTGGAAAAACGGCTACGGAAATTTGAAATATTTTGTTAGAGATTCATGGCGGATGTACTCCATCATTTTCGGCCATCAGCTTCTGGGTAAGCGAGTTCAAACGTCGCCGCACAAGCACAAGTGACGAATCACGCAGTGGACGCCCAAAAACCGCTACCATACATTGCCGACTGAAGCTAAAAGAGATAGCATAGACAACAGGCATCTCAGAAGAACGAGTTGGCCATATCCTACACGAAATTGTGGGTATGAAAAGGCTTTCGGCGCGATGGGTACCGCGTTTGCTCACACCGGAGCATAAACGAAATCGGGTGAGAATGAAACGCGCATGTCTCCAATGGATTTTCGAAATCAAAATTGGAGTGTTGAACAATGGAATAATTTTCTCTGACGTATCAAAATTTAATTTGTACGATTCAGACGGTATTTAGTTTGTTCGTTGTTGTAGAGAATAGGAACTTTTGGATGATTAACAAAAAAAGCAATAAATGTTTCTCTATTAAACGGACAATTGAATATTCTAGGATGATTTTGCCATCGATTCTACAATTTGCTTTGATATACACTCAAATATTTTATCATTAACACTCAATGTATTATTGTGGGTAAAAGATTACTTAGAAGAAATAGAAGTATGAAACTCTTGTTCTTGTTTGGAAAGAACTCCGATTTACACCCCATCAAGAACTGCTCGTACATTGTTTCGAAAGCATTTGCCAGAAATAAATTAAAAACAAAGTAGCAACTAGTAGTGGTTTAAAAAGTATGGGCCAAAGATATTTCAGTATAATGATTATAAAATTTGGTGAATTCGATGCTGAAAGCCATTAGAATCGTTATTAAAAGACATCGGAAGTCCAACTAGGTATTAAAGACTTATTAGAGCTACGAATTGGTTCCGCGTACCAAAATCTATAATTTTTAACCAAAATTTTGAAACGTTGCGGTTCATCCTATCAATACCGTATCAAAGTTCAACTGCACAAAACTAAAAGTTGCATTATAATACATGGATATGTTCTTACCGATTAAAATGAAGAGTTGCATTAATTTGTGGTGTATTCTCCTTGGAGATTATACTAACAAAAATTTCACAAGGTATGCAGGATATAATGTCGGCCCATAATCCGAAAGTTTGCATCTTTACTTTGGCGATTTTACTTATTTTCGTTACGACCTGATGCTTTGAACGTATTGACGTAGACAATTGCACATATATATCTAACCAGTAAATATACGTAACCAGACAGACTAGAGGGTAGTACCAGACCGGCTGGTCCATCAGTATAAACGACATCCGCGGTATAATGAACGATAGCGTTAACGTGACCATAATTATCAATATTTCCCATATTATGCCGATAACCGACTTTGGTTGTAGTATACATGGAAAGTTGATTTTGACAAAAACGGTATCGGTGTCTACTTCTATTCTTTCTCCGACGACGAGCATATCGAGATAGCGTGCGGTGAACGATAGTTTGTTGAAATCCTCCTCGTTTACTTCGTTAATGAAGTAAATATTTTGAAACTCATGGCGGTGAGTTGATTCCTCATCAATGGCCATTAATTTATGGAGGGTATTCTTCACCCACAATAAGGTGTAGATATCAACAGTTTTTCTTTGCGTTCTTAGTTTACTCTTAGCTATTCTGCTAATATTATTCAAGGTAGATGCGTTTTTGTATCTCACAAAAATAACGTTTTGGCATTCTCTAAATTCTTTGGCATACTTTACGCATGATCTACGAATAAAATTGCAATTAAAAACATATTCGAAATTATACATTCTCCCTATTCAGTAAGGAATCTATTGTGCTAGGTTTTACTATTATTGCTATGTATTCAAATAGCAGCCGCAACAATATGACAATGGAATATGCGAACGTACTACAAATCGATGATGCGCAAGCTTCTATTGAAAGTCAACAAACGTAATTTCGAACGTCTGTTACATAAGCCAACCAGCGCCATTAAAACTATTTAATAAAATCATGAACATCACGTAATTTCTCAGTTATTATTAGTCTTGGCAAAGTGGGACAAGCTGCAGTGCAGTGCGGAGAACAATGTGGAGGGGCTGAGCGGGTGTATCAAGGCTCAGTGTTCGGTAACGTTTACGTACTCGCATCATTTATGATCGTGACCTTCATTAGTGAGCATAGTCTATGCGGAAAATAATAATAAGAAATGTATTATATAACGTGCTGAAACACTTACTGTTTTAAGAAGATTCAACGAAATCACAAATTGGGTGGGATCTATTAAATATTAGAATAATTAAATATGTTTCTTTAATTCTCTTTTTAATTCTTCTTTCAATATAGACACGAACAGATCGCATAAAGTTTATTAACGATGTCCGAATTGGTAATTTACAATCCGAATACTTGCTCCAGAAGAAGACAAATGGTTGTTGGTTTAGTAAAATGGGCGATACACTACATAGAATAAAACAAACATCTATATCAAATATGAATTGTTTGCTGTATCATTTGCCACGGATCGCAGAACAGTGTTTTATATTTTTTGGATGGCGTTCACACTTTTTTTAGCATTTTAGCATTTTAGATTTAATTCTATCGCTTTCGTATTCTAAATTCGGCATATTCACTATTACGTTTTCTAGCTTTTTCGAAATACGCCGCTTCCGAAACGTACCTAAATGCGACATTTTCTAAGTGTGTGTGTGTGTGTGTGTACTGACCAGCACTCATAACGACCAGTCGAATAATACTGAACAAGCGTGCTTTAATACGGGTACTCGATTCTCCGCGCCGCGCGCTTCACCAATGTGGAAGGCCACATTGTTCTCCGCACGGCATCGAAACTTGGCCCTCTTTGCCGAAACTAGTTATTATAGAGGCTGCATGAACATTTTTCTAAATCTGTTTTTATTCAAAGAGTAATATCGTTGCTCAGAATAATTTCCTTAAGAAAACATACCTGTGAAAATAAATACAGAATATCATCAAAAGTCATATATGCATTCTAAAGATTCAGGATAATGGACCGGCAGTTTATTTTGATTACTTTGTAAAATTTATAATGTAAGTAAATCATACAAAATATTAACAAGGGTATCTAAATATAAATCAAACAAGTACTTGTTATTTTGCAAATCGTTTTTAATTAGATAGCTACTGTATCGCAACAATTACTGTATTGATAACTTTAAATCTCTGAAGATTAACTACTTGCGCTTGTATTTTAAGAAAAAGAATTATTCAAATATGTTGACTAACATAATTCATTTTGTATGAAGCAAAAAGGTTACCTCAGAAAATCAATCCTCTTCAGAATGTGAAACTCGCAAAAGGTTTTGCAAACAACGTTATTCAACGATTTATAGTCGATAACCAAACACGATTCGCCAATGCAGGTACCGGCACATAAACTTATAAGCGCAGATTCTCCATCCTCGTTCGATATCAGATGAATAGTTCCAGTGGCGATGTACACCATCTTACTTTTCCATTCGCCTTTTGTGAACAGATGCTGTCCAGGTAACATAAATTCTATTTGAATGAAATTTGAAAGGTAGCGTAGATAATTGAAGTCCATCGAACGAAATAGATGGGAATGTTGCAGTGCCGGCCACGATACGTCTATCATCAACTCATTGCGCATTGAAGGATGTAGAAAACTCCAGTACGATTGATCCGTTGAATATCCTTTGGTCTTCGCCCATATAATATCGAAATAGTCAATAACTTTGTTAATCTGTATAGAAAACATCAAATGTAATAGTATTACTTGCAAATTACCAATGTTTTTAAAAATGCTGAAAAAATATCAGTCTCAGTAATAAGTTTTGAAGTATACAGACCCGTGGTCTGATTAGTTATGACGTTGCGTCGGTAACAGAGAGGGCGTGGGTTCAAATCCTTCCGAGACTGATTTTTTTTTCAGAAATTTTAGAAACGTTGATAATTTGCAAGAAAATCATAATTTTATCATTACTAACATTAACGAAAGTTTCGTATTAATTTAGTACTACTTGCATTGTTACTACGCTAATCAAGAATGAAGAAACCAAGTATAGAAAACAAATTGTGTTAAAGTGTATAGAAGTGTGGAAACGAATTTTAACTGAACATTACTCGAAGTTGTAGGTATAATTTATTCAGATGATAAGTATTTCGTTAATCTCAGTCAATGGCGATCTTCTTTAATTTTAATCCTACAAGAACGTCTAATTTTTGAAATGTCGTTTATACTGCAGTTTTCGAGCACCAACACAATCAAAGAAGCAATGGGAGCTTGACATTAGTGTCGTTCTTTATTGAAATATCTTATACTTATTCTAAATATATAAAGGTTATTATAAGGATTTTTTCGCAAGTAACTACGGTTATGAGGTGACAACCATAAATAACAAGCACAGTGACGTAGTTTTCTATAACCGCAAACATCGCCAAAATTTAATTTTTAAATATTTTTAAAAATCACCTATCAAGTAGATTGGGTTCATATAAGTATAAAGGTTTTCTTTAAGTTAAGTTTTATTTTTAGGTATAAATAATCAAACATATACGCAAAGTAATGAGTTCTGCAACTGGACTTCCATCAGAATTACTTCATATAACGATGAAAAAAATGATAGAAACGGATATATCACTTTGTACTGTATATTCTTTCCCTTTGTAATTGATATCAATACTTATTTGATTGTGTATTTTTCTCAACAAGTAACCGATGATATAACCCCACTTCCGATTAGTAACTATGAATAACTACTTCCGTGAAGTAGTTAAAACATATATAACAATTGTCAAATATATGACGAAATAACTATTTGTCAAAAAAATGCAGACGTTATCGAATTCTATAACTTACTATACTAGAGGCTCGATAAGTTCTATTGCATGTCATAAACGCAACGTCATACATATAATCAAATGATGGCATGGAATGCGACTACATAAATAAATTAAAACTATTTTATATTAGTACATAATTATAACGTAATAGTTAATAACTAAATTAAATTTCAATGGATAACGCAACACAGTTTTTTAATAAAAAACGCTCGTTCTAGCAAAGTTAAAAATGTAAAAGAAATAGTTATTTACTTCATTGGTATATTTCCCATACCGCACTACTTTTACGTTGCTGTTATTGGCTATTTGTAAAAATATTTGATGAAACACGATGTTGTCGGTTGTCATTGGTCCTCCGGTTAGGTTAGGTTTGAAGGCGAGTTTATGTCTGTGTATTCGGCAATAGCGTAAAACCTGACGTCACGATTTATTGATAACGTGCATTGGAACTTATCGTGCCTCCAGTATATAACATTGTTACTCGCAAAAGTTCTTTATGTAATCTTTCTGTACGCCAATGGACTGGCACCAGATTTGCGAACCTTAATTATTTCCAAGGATGGCCGCACTACTGTGCACTAGTACTACTAGCTTCTACTTATCATTCTCTTAAACATCCTTGCGGAAATTTATTCAAGTTAACAAGGTCGCATAGCCAAATTTTAAGCTGTACGGTTACACCACGTCATTGACACAAAATATTTTTGACGTAGAATAACAATAGAGTCTCAATAGTTCGAGGATCTTCAAGCAAGTTATTGTGACCAAATGCGTTTTCTAAAACTTCTCCCACTACCAATCCGTAATAAACATAATGTATCAGCAGTGTTTAAATATACTTATCCAGTACATTCGCAAAAAGGAACTAAGTAGGTCAATGAACGACTATGAATGACTATATTGCAAGGTATACAACTGTTATTATATTCATACCTTTGTTTTGTGACCATCCACATACTTTGGGTTTTCTATAGTTTGCATGGACTACAATTACATTCAATTCAAATTGTTGAGACTCTACCATATTTAGTTTTAAAATTTTGTTATAATCATTACAAATTTATAACATTAAGTATTAATCCTGAATGCAAGTCCTTGTATTTGGCACCAGAAAATGACATCAAATTGGAAAATAGTATAGATGTTTTTCTTATAAAGAAAGCACTAGTTATATCGAAATGTAAATCGTCTTTACGTTCTTTTGATTGTTTTGGTATATTCAAAAAGTTTGAATTTTTTATTAAAATTCTGCTAATATTTCTACTTTAACAATTGCAATTATATTAAAAGGTTTTACATACAATTGTTCTGGGTAAGTCCAGCTTCTTTAGTTGGGCAATTAAAACGTTGGAACAGTCCAGGTATTTAATTTGGTGCCGATAGCTAGCAATAATTCCAATTGTCACATGCGCCATTGCCACCGTTATTATGCAGTAAAAGACTATGACTTGGGCAACGGTACCTATTATTTCCCAGGCGAGATTCGTCTGTGTAGCATCATATCCCAATCCAATAGATTTCTCTATCATAAGTGTAATATTTGATCTGTTACAATAGGTTTGTTCACATCCATATATTTGGCAGTAAGTATTACAATATATTGAATAGAAGATTACTATGACAAAAATCATGTAGGAGAGCAACTGGAGTATTTTCATAAAGACTTTTGCTGTGATTTGAGTGTTCAGTTGATTATAAAAGTATACTATACGAATTACTCGAAATGTAGAGTTTAATCGCAGAACACAATATACTTGTTCAGTATTAAATAGATTCACCAGTTTATTTATCTTTGGTAATATTAATTGCAACGGTATTACTGATAATATTTCTGTAACGATTATTGGAAGTGGTCTAGCAGATATGTTTATGTCTGGTAGATTCAAATTGGGTATATAAAGGCTTAGCATCACCAATATAATATCAACCAAATAAATGGTATCCATTACGTTAAATATAACTGAAAAGTAAAATGCATAATCATTTAAATTTGTAGTTTCCCATATTAATTCACTATTTAAATTATAGCAGATTCTACTCAAATTATAACTAAAAAAGAACTTACTTAATAGATTTAAATCCTTCATTTTTTCAGACATACAGTCCTGGTTAGCTGACACAATTAAATGTCCAACAACTGTCGTATAATTAAGAACAATTATGCTGTAGTACCAGACTGGTTCCGCTGGTAAATAGAATATCTGTTTCCATATTTTTCCATTATACTTATTCAACACTTTACCAGGCTTGGGCTGGTTTTCCTCATCATTTTTGAGTATTGTCTGACTAAATTTCATTTTGTACAGATAAATAAATGCTCTTAATGTACTTCTAATACAGCTGCATTCTGAGTAGAATATCTATAGTAACTTCTTTGCAGATGGATTTTGTTTAGATTTAATACAGACTACTCTATTTATTGAAGACATTTCAATCTCTTTTAACAGTTGTCGATGAATATTGGATGTGTAATTTAATATGTCACTGGGCAACAAGCATTTTACGTAATGCATATTATTTTTATCCATCTTGCATTAAATACTTGTTTTTGCCTTTGTTTGTTGTACGATGCAAAGTTATTAGGCAATTCATTCAGCTTGATTTGCGAAAGCCAAATGATTAACATTATCTTCATAAAAGTTTTAAACGTATTAATTATAGACGTCACAATAATATTTCAACTAACCAATATAATTATTTTATTAATATTACAGTAACACATTAAATGTATCTTCGAAGAATTGGAGGTTATATTTATTCTATTGACAAATTTCAAACACAGATGATGTGCAGCTATCTTCACAACCTTCACACAACGTATTTGGTACCTGTAGCCACAGATCAGTTATATGTATAGGTGATCTGTGTCTGTAGCTAATACTATGTTTATGTTCTCTACAACGCGCAAGCAATGTCTTGAAATTAAAAGAGCAGATAACATTTTTAATTATGAATGCTATAATCTCATTGTTCATTTATTTGTATTTATTGAGGAGTTTGTGGTATAAAATTTGTACTATTTTTTGAATATCATAGAAGAGCACTAAATTGTATGGTTTCTGATTTATTCCCATTCAAATGATCTATATAAATCATTCTAAAATTTTAGTTTTATGAATTAATTAGGAAAAATAGAAGTGAACAAAAAAAAATCTATGTCAGAAGTGGGATTCGAACCCACGCCCTCAGAGAGGACCAGAACGCCCAATCATCCGTACTTGAACGGATAAGGTTAACCTTGAGTCTGGCGCCTTAGACCGCTCGGCCATCCTGACATATTATTTATACGTTTCTATACAATCAATATCAATTACTCTGCTAATACTAATTTAAAACACAATTAATGATTTACTTTACATTAATCTATATAAATTCTTTTAATTATTAATTCTATACATTATACTCATTGTTCTAGAAAAAAGTTAGCAATAGTATTAAATTACATAAAATAAATTTCCATCTTGCATTATATTATATATATCGTTAGTAGAAATCATTAATTTTTAATGTAATGTGATAAAAAAAATCTTTTGTACATTTTCAAAATTTTACAAAAAACGATTATTTTATTAAACCAAGAAAGAAAAATTTGAAAGATTAATAGATATCACATATCTTTAAATTGCAAACCTGAGTATTCAATTTGCTGAAAGTCCATAAAATGCACATCTCATTTCGATTCCATTGGAATATATGCGACCTCTTTCGACGATCTCTTATTTTTCAATTCCACCGCATGCCGTGCATCAGTTGATATATATGATAATTAATTCCTGGTGCGCTTACATATGCAAGCAGAAGAATTATTGGCTCCGACTGATGCCAATAAATGTCACATCGACTGATGTATATTCCATTGGAGTCGTATTGTGGAATGCGAGTGTATTTCACTATGTTGTTCATTCCTACATAGCAAAACAGAGCTAAACGAACATGACACTTCAAACAATTACGCAATCCTCCTTGATGTGGTTGCTTTGAATGAAAACGGCACTGCGCATTTTAAATTTATTACAATTTGAAAACGTGAAGAACATTAGGAGCCTTTATGCCTTAATATATACAACATACTACTTCTTAGGAATGCATTATTTGAATATGGGGCAACTATATATGTTCATTTTAGTAAAAAAATCGTAATTTACAAGTTTTGATAAAAAGAATTAAATTTGATTGTTTCAGCAATAACTTATTCGGTGAAATTAAATAATAATACTTGTTATTCTCTTGTCAAAGTTCTTGTGGATCCATATATTTTTTTATAATTACTTAGTTACTCGTTAATTAATCTTGCGGACAATTTAACTTAGGATTTTCGGCGGTGATAACTATATTACTATAAAAATTAGCAAATATGACTTTTAGTGCCGAAACTATCAAGTTAAACCATCCATGAAATTTAAAAATTCGGTTAGATGTTTTTAACTTTTGTCAGGTATAGGAATTGTTAGAAATAAAATGTTCTTTTTTCCTTTAATAAGAAATATGTATAATATAATACTGACAACATAAGTACAGCAGTTGGTTACACAGTCGCTGTCCATTTTATTAGGATCATCTTATAAATTTAAGCTTTTGTGTATTTCCATCGCGATAATTTACAAAGCATAAAATTCGTGAATAGGGTTTAAAATACCTATCTAAATACGTTCCCCAAGTATCTTTCTAAGAAATCGAGTAAGTGCCACTTAATGACCCCCTCGTGAATCATTCTGTACAGTATAAAAGATGGGTAGAAACAAGATTGAAAGACACAGCAATTCGTAGAATATTATTTTGATCGGTTACTATTGCAGAAAGGATCTTTATCTGTTCATGTAACAACGCTTTTTCCGTCTTTACGTGGCAGTATTGCACTTTAAGTTATTGGTTGTATACGCTCTGTATTTTTTCGTTATGGGTAAAAGAAAAGGACATACCAAATGAGAAAAACTCCGTATTGAGGCATTGTTGGGTACAGGAGTGTATTCTCAACCCACAATTGCAAAGAAAGAAGAAATATCTCGACAAACAGTACAGCGAATCGCCGTTCTAATGGAAGAAAAGATACCCACTACAAGTACCGCACGAGCGTTTTGCTGCAAGTAAAGGATTACTACTAATGGAGATGATCGACGTATTCTGCAACTAGCAACTGAAAACCGAGGTTTATCCGTCAAAGGAATAGGAAATGTAATGTCTCAATAAGGAGTGCAAATATCCACGCGTACAGTATGTAGACGATTGTACGAAGCCGGATTAAAATGCAGACGCCCCATGAAAAAGCCAAGATTAACACCTATGCATCTATGCTGAAGCGAGCACGTTATGAATGGGCAAAACATCAATCAATCAATTGAAGATTGGCGAAAGGTAAGACAAAATAACTTAAACGAATATATAAATCAAGCAACATTTTTTTATTTGATCAATATCTTTTCGTTTAAGATCGTATTCAATGAAGAGCCAAAACTAGAAGCCATGACCAAAAGAGCTCAATTTGTTAGAGGACGTCCATTTGGTTTGGTGAAGCTGGTGTACTAAAATATAAACTAAACTAAAATATAAATGTGTATTGAAGAATATCTTGATACCATATATCAATGATTTCGATCCGAATGAGGGCCCTTACACCTTCAAGCACAATAAGGCACCATGACACATTGCTAAATCCATTCAAAGTTTATTGGAAATCCACGCTTTGCCAGTGTTACCTTGACCGAGGAATTCTCCTGACTTCAATGCAATTGTGAACGTGTGGAGTGTTTCAGAATCACGCGTGTATTTGAGGAGAAACATTACAAAAGAGCAATTAGTAAAAAATATTAAGGATGTGTGGCAAAATGACGCTACAATTAGATATATATATCATTTACGCTAGCATAGACAGTATGCTAAAAAGAATAAAAGCAATTACAAAAGCCAACGGAGGCATTACAAAATATTAGTTATAACACATGGGCTGAAAAGTCCCGGGCCTAACACATAGATGACGCTAGTTTTATTGCAGTCACCTTTCTCTCAGTTAGTACTAACCTTCAAAAGATAGCTGTTAAAATTTCATGATATTCTATTTATTAGTTTGTGAGTTATTGTGCTAAGAGTCACGCTACTTTTGTTATTTTCAAAACAATGGATTAAAAACAATTTCGTGTTTTAATTTTACACTGCTTCTTGATGAGAAAAAATACCGTTCAAGCGAAGCAATGGCTTGAAAAGTGTTATGGGGACTCCGCTCCATCAGAAACAACTATAAACATTGGTTTGCTGAGTTCAAACGTGGTCGTAAAGACATCGATGATGCAGAACGCAGTGGACGTCCAAATGAGGCGGTAACACCAGAAAACATCAAAAAAATCCACAAAATCGTTTTAAATGATCGAAAAGTAAAGTTGCGTGAGTTAGCTGACATCGTAAAGATATCAAAAGAACGTATTGGCTTTATATTGCATAAGCATTTGACTATGAGAAAGCTCTGTTCAAAGTGGGTGCCGCGTTTGCTCACCGTCGACCAAAAACAAGAACGTGTTGATGATTCTGAGCAGTGTTTGGCCATGTTTAAACGTAACAAACCAGAATTTTTGCGTCGATATGTGACAATGGATGAAACATGGATCCATCACTTCACTCCGGAATCAAAACGATCGTCATCTGAGTCGACAGCAACTGGTGAACCTCGTCCAAAGCGCCCGAAAGCACAACAATCGGCTGGAAAGGTTATGGCCTCGATATTTTGGGATGTGCGTGGTGTAATATTCATCGACTATCTTGAGAAAGGAAATACCATCAACAGTGAATACTATATAGCGTTATTGGAGCGTTTGAAGGCCGAAATTGCAAAGAAGCGACCGCATATGGCAAAGAAAAAAAAATTGTTTCATCAAGACAACGCACCGTGTCACAAGTCAATCAAAACAATGGCAAAACTACATGAATTGAACTTCGAATTGCTCCCACATCCACCGTATTCGCCAGATTTGGCTCCCAGCGATTACTGGCTGTTCGTAGACCTCAAAAAAAATGCTCGCCGGTAAGAAATTTCGCACGAATGAAGAGGTTATCGCTGAAACTCAGGCCTATTTTGAGGCAAAAGATAAATCGTTCTACAAAAGTGGCATTGAAATGTTAGAGCGGCGCTGGAATGATTGCGTTGCTCTTGATGGAGATTACGTTGATGAATAAAGCTAATTTTGAACCAAAAAAACCGTGTTTTCTTTGTTAGGCCCGGGACTTTTCAGCCCATGTGTTATAGTTGTGACGATGTCTATAAATAGTTCTGAATAAGCTTATGTTTGTACAATACGTTTTTCATTATATATTTTAACAAAATCGCTATTTTAACAAGTGGCCCTAATAAATTGCATAGGAACTGTATGTATGTGTGTTACTTTACGTTATTTAACATTAGGAGTGTCTTTAGCTGTGGCTCAACAATCCGACGTTGTCAAATTGTTTAATTAATTTGAAACATATATTTTGGAAATTCGTGGACTTCCATTGTAAATTGAATAACATGTGTAAGTGATCAAAGAAGACTGATTTGGTTGGCAAGGTTTTTTATTAACAAGGTTGGCGTTTTGTGGCAGAGATTAGGTATTATTGTTATTTTCATCATTAAAGTAAGTAAAATTTTAATATTTCTGTTTCATCCCACTACTAAAATATAGTTACAAATGTGTTTACTGTATATATTTCAATTTTAATGCTCAATAAATTAAACACATAACGTAAGTAATTTGTAAATTTGTAATTAGTAATTTGAAAAAACTAAAATAGCTGTGAACTTCAATGGGAATTTTCCAATCCGTACTTCGTACTGAATACTTGCTCATAGTCTTTCTAACTATTTAATAAGTTTCGGTGTTGCCAATTCTGCTATACGAAGGCGACCTGAAATATTTCCGGAATCGGCAAGAGATAGCGGACGAAGGTTGAAGTAGATTCATTGGTCGGCTGGGCAACCCTTTTTGTGGCAACTGTCAAAATTTCAGACGTTCACTGTCAATAGCTGTTCTTTAAGGGTGTGTTTGTGTAGCAAGTCAGGCGGTTTCGCAAAAATGGATAAAATCGAATTTCGTGCAGTGATAAAATACTTCTGAATGACAGCGAAAAAGGGCACGAAAATTCGAAATATTTTGCTAGAGGTTCATGGCGGATGTACTTCATCATTTTCGTCCATCAGCTTCTGAGTGAGTGAGTTCAAATGTGGCCGCACAACCACAGGTGACGAACCACACAGAGGATGCCAAAAAACCGTTACCAACGATGAAATGATCGACAAGATTCATGATGTCGTGTTAGCCAATCGCCGATTGAAGCTGAAAGAGATAGTAGAGACAACAGGCATCTCAGAAGAACGCGTTGGCCATGACCTACGCGAAATTTTGGGTATGAAAAAGCTTTGGGCGCGATGGGTACCGCGTTTGCTCACACCGGAAAAAAAAACGAAATCGGGTGACCGTTTCGGAGGAGTATCTGGTCAGGATCCAACGCAATCTAAGGGATTTCTTCATGCGTTTCGTAACCGTGGATGAGACTTGGATCCACCACTACATGCCGGAGACCAAGAAACAGTAGAAGCAGTGAGCTTTTCCGGGCGAATCGGCTCCGAAGAAAGCAAGGACCACACCAATATCGCGTTTTTCTTATCCATTCCGGAAACATCGCCCTCGTAGCAAACAACTGGCAACATTATCTCATCTAAAATTTGTAATGCTTGCATTTTTATAATGCAAAAAACATCTTTTAAAGTATTTTTGTTATATATATATATTACAATCATTTTATGGTCCTCTACAGTTTATTCATGTTTTTTAAGGTGACGTAATTACGAGATTATGTACTTATTCCGTTAACTAGATTCATGGTATGTATTTGTAGTCGAATTTTTGTTTTGTAAATAGAATGTCATTACATTAACTAGCCTCCAGAAAATTTGAGCTATTTTAGTCATGTCAACATATACGAATGTAAATTCAATGAATATTTAAAAGGCAATTTATTTCGTTGAAATCACTTTAAAATAAAAATCATGAGTATTGAAATTCTCATCGAAAATTAAATAACAAGCTTTTATAAATAGGAGAAGTTATATAAAATGTTCTTTCTATTTTTTAAAGCAGTTATTTTTAATAGATCGCTTCTATAGATTGATATTTCATCACCATACATACATGTAATACCGTACTTCAGCTCGTTATACGTATCTTCGCCTCTTTTTGTATTATTTCTTTTAAGTTGAATACCAATGTAACTATACACATGCACGCCCGTGCAAATATGTATATAGGAACATCTATCGAACAATGTAGCTCACGTCTGGGCCCAGTCCTCCGGGTCGACCCAACCCGTTCGTGTATCCGAAGTGAAATTCCGTACGATGCTGAGGCGATGGAGCACGGGCTAGGCGTTCGTTCGTTTCCCGGGGAAATTGTGAAAAGCTCTCTCCCAGAGCCCAGAGCTTATCGATCCGGTTGTCATGGCTACGTTTCACAGATTTCATCTCGAAACGTTCGCAGCTTCGGCGCGTTGCAATGTTGCGCTATCGTCGCCGACTCTGATGTATTGAAAGTACCAGGACCGGATTTAACGTGCCGATTTTGAAGAAGAAATATATAATATGAAGAAATCGGACGTATTTCTAACAAGATCTATAGTTTTCGAATAATAAAAGATTAGGAATTTATGAAGTCTTTTTTGTGTTAATGCTTTTATGCATTATATCGATTAAAAGTAATATACGAAAACCAGCTGAATTTATATTATTATACTAATATTTTTATCAGTTATATTCTTTACCAATGATTTTTTTACGTTGTTTTCCGCATGAAGACGGGGAAAAAATGAAAAGCTGTTTTAAAATTTCTTAAATGCTGTTCTGGATATCTAGAATATAATAGGCGAAATATTCTATAACAGTAATAATGTAACAGCGTCTGAAAAAAAATTAAAGTGCAAGCAACAAATCTTCCTTCGACTTAGACAGGGAGTGACTGCTTAATGATGAAGTCCGATATATCAGCTGAACAGAATAAAGTTTAATAAAATTGACTGAAGGTGAATTACAACATGCTTTTTATTTACGACATACAGTGAAAATGATGCAGTGGTATATAATTTAGTAAGAAGCTGAAAAGCTAAGGAAAAGTAATTACTTGGAAAAAGTAAATTAAATGTATTATATCTACTATTCTTGAAATACATTACAGGAATAAAACAAAACTAATTCGAACCAGATAACATTACAGCGGCTACATACGCAACATCACATTGAAAATGATGCAACCCAGTACACCATTTTTAGATGAATAGGGAAGGCCCCTAGATGCATGTGTACTTTACCTCAATTTAGAGTAGTCAACATTGGTCGACAGATAACGTTGGAAGAGCGAGAATTAGTAATTTTTCACCATAAGAAAAAGAAAGGTCAACGGAAAATTGCAAAAATATTAAATACAGGTGCATCCATGATACAGCATATTATTCAACGATATAATCGCGGAAATAGGGTGCAGAACAAATGCAAAATAAGTCCAAAACGAAGTATTTAACGAACATGAGAAGTGGTCTATCTAGAATATAATCTGGTCTAATCTAGAAATCCTATCTAGAAATAGTCGATTGTTAAGTGCTCCTAAGTTAACCCTGGAGGTGAAACGTGTTCTGGGAAATACCATAAATGTAATCTAAAAACAGTTTATAAGCCAGAAGGATAAAAAAAATTGCTTACAGGATCAAAATACAGAGTTCCACATCTGGAAAACCGTTTCATTCTCCTATGAAAGTAACTTAAATCTTTTCGGCTCAGATGAGAAGGGTAATGTATGGAGGAAAAAGAATAAGAAATTAAAACCGCAACATTTAAAACCAACAGGTCCAGGGCTATGTTTCTGGTACTGGTGTTGGAAACCTTCATTTTATTGAAGATACTGTTGATAGATTATAATTAATTATAAAATCTAAACGAAACCCAAATAAATATTAATTGTTTCTTTTTTAACGTTCAGAAATAATTAAATTCATTATTATTGTAGGTGCAATATTTTCATTGTTATGTTAAATATGTAACCGCTGTAATGTTATCTGATTAGAATTCGTAATACCTGTTCGAATTAGCTTTGTTTTATTTTTGTAATATATTTCAAGAATAGTAGATATAATATATTTAATTTACTTTTCCGAAATAATTATTGTATCTAACATTTTCAGCTTCTTACCAAATTATTTATCACTGCATCATTTTCACTGTGAGTCACTGTATATAGCTGTAGGGCAGGTGAAACGTAATACGTATGTATCAAATGCTAGCCAAACGCAATAAATTATAAAGTTATAACAAGAAAAAATAAAATAAATGATAAAATAAATTGATAAACACATATACACTGTGTCCAAATTGATTAAAACTATAATAGTAATACCATTTTTCCCGAGATTAACGATGGTAGAATCAGAATCAGGTTGAATATGGAGTTGTAAAGAAATTTAAAAACAATTATTTTTTCTCGATGGAACACCCAGTATAATTTTACATATTTCAAAAGAAGATAAAATTCTAAATAAAAACCATCTAACACATAACTACCCAAACTATAAAAATAAACGAGTTTCAGGCACTCAAATGCATTATTGCTATTGAAATAGAGCGTAAACAGCCTATGCATAGAATTTATGATGGTCAACTATGGTGTCAGAGAAATATGCATATGTAATCTGTCATAATTAAATTGTAATTGTGAAAATTTTGTGTTGTATCTCAGTGAGAAATGATATTCACTCATTTAAAAAATTGATACGAGAGAGAGTTATATACGCTGCAATAAAAATTACCAACTTCTCGAATATTACGGCATTTTGTTTCCCGAAAGAAACTTGCCTAATCGAAGACATTTTTTTATTCTTCAATAAAAGATTGAATTATCATATGATGAAGTATTTGTTAAGTCTAGAAAAAAACTTTATAGTTAATGAAGAAATTGAAATCAACATTGTGGAGCATTTCGGGAAAGACTAATAAGGGATTATATACGTAATATTCGATTGTGTTTCAGGATGAGGATGGCTCATAATATTTGTTGTAGATGACCAAGAAAAACGAATTGCATTTTGTCAGTAGTTAATTAATGCTGTCAGGGACAATCCAAAAAAAATCTACGTTATTAGAGTCAAAGGAATCCTATATGCAATTGTTATTTTGAATAAGATATTTTTTACTGATGGAGCTACATTTACCGTAAACGGTAGTACCTTTGTCTATTGAAAGATAGTAAATTTTCTTTCAATCAATCCACACTAATTGGTCCAACACAAATCCTCATATTCAAAACTCGATCCGAATGCAGTACCTTCAACAAGCCAGTGTTTGTCAATGATGAGAGATTGACTTATTGGCCCATTTCTATTGGGGGAAACCTTATTGAAGAAAATTTTTTGGATCTTTCGCGAGACCAGATCATTCCATCAATTGAGAGGCTGAGAGCTGGTGAATCTTGATACCTAATAAATGGAACTCTACTACATTCTCTTAATGCCGTCAAGAATTGTTTGAATAACGCATCTCAAAGACATTGGATTGGTATAACTCACCAGATTTGTCCCCAAATGATTACTTTCTTTGGGGTTACTTGAAAAGTAGAGTTTATAATAATGTGCAAATATGTAACGGGCGAGTTGAAACAACGTATACGTACTGTATATGATGAAATAAACACAGAAGATATTAGGAATACACTCTGGTGTGACTTTCAAGAACGCTTTGCTTACTATTTTGAAAGACAAGAGGACATTTTGAAAATTTTCTGTGAAACTAGACTTCACGTTAGTTATATTATTTTGGTTGTTAATCGTTAAAATAAAGTACTTTCACCATACAAAGCTGAAATTTTGCACTTCCTTTAGTAAAAACATAACTAAACTCTTGCACATCAAAGCAAAAGGACGGCTCTAGGTTGCAAAGCAAATAAGGAGGGTTTTACTTTCGTGCTTCGTGTCAATTCCTCGAACATTGAACTGAACTTGTAAATTATAGTTGAAAGTTCACATTTTCCCGTTGCGTGTATGGCCTAAAATAAGGAATGGGTTACAATGGATGTTTATCATGAGTGATTCCATGATTTTTATATACTCGAAATTAAAAAGAAAATAAAAGGTTTGAATTTCCCTTTGAAAATATTGTCTATTTTGAATAATGCTTGTAGACATCGCGATGTAAAGGAACTATGTACTGAAGATGAAAGCATTAATGCAATGTTTCTACCACCAAATTGTACTTTTCCTATTCACCCAATGTAATTCAAAAGATGGAAACTGCATTTTCGTAAATCTCAAATGAAACATATCTGAAGAGTTATACGATCTTTTATGAATAATTTTGTTTTGCTGCCAAGGATACTATTTCTTAAAAGTATTTTGTGTGAAGTACCATTATCTCGAATTAGTCTACAGTTATGAAAGACTGTGTGACCCAATGTAGGTGAACTGTTCCAAAGAAATTATGAAAATGAGGATTCTGTTGCTTACAACGTAGATTATTAGATGTCCAGGATACTAATTTCCATTAGGTCAATAACGATAAGGAAATACGCGAGATTATAGATATTTGCAATGGAATTTTCACACAGATATAACTGACAATGAATCAATGGCTTTTGGAAGGTGATGAAGAGATTCTAGCTACGGATGAAGAAACAATTTCATCATTAACATTGAAAGAAACAAGCAATTAGAAAGAAGACGGAGAACAGAGTCCAATTTATTTTAACGTTTAATATTAAAGTTTTTCAATTCATATGAGCACTCGGAAAAATTCATTTGAAGCAACTTAAGTGAGAACATTGTTATGCTCGCTGATTTGAACGTTTCCTTTTGCCAGTTCGTTCGAATTAGTGAGGTTGTACCGTATTAGACTAAATAGCTGCTCCCATAATTTTTATCGAGCAATGTTTATTTAATAACCTTTATATCATAAACTTAAGTATTGATCTAATTATTTCTAAAACCATTTAAATTATGAAGGAGAAACATATATAAAAAGAACAATATCCAAATTTTATATCTGAATTTCCAACTTCTTCCATGACTCACTCGGTAATCAATCTTCTGCAAAAGACGCAAAAGATTTTAAAATAAGCATTTTTTTTCCGCAAAAATAAAAAATAAAAAGTTTATAAGTATTGTTATGTCCATCCATAAACTCGCTGTGTATGTACATATGTATAAACAAGCAAATAAATAAACGACACTCAAGTCCGATAATATTACTGCTTCGACACGAAGGCGAGGCCTGGAGCAAAACCGGAGCGGTGAAGAATTCGTCCGTTTGTCGACCGGGTGCGCGCTTCTTCAGTACCTTCCGCCGGAGTAATCAATTTCAGAAGCCGGAGCGGCGATGCTCAAAAAACGATTAAAAGCCAACGTGTGCTCTTCTCGCCAGGAACCTGACGCGGCCTTCGCAATGGCGGGTCGTGACATCGTATATGCGAGTGAAGTAATGTACATATGTATGTATATAATAAAGCAAAAGAAATACATATGCTGGAACATATTTACATGAAAAGCGCAATATGTTTCATATTAGACTTCAAATAGCGATTTTAAGATCTTTTTTTTAATAAAACACAAATAAAGAGTGCTGAAAAATTGCAAACAATTGTAAAAATCTTCGGAACAATTTGTTTAATATATGTACATAAGGAAACTTTACCCTTCTAGGTAGGAGAATTCCAACGTCCATATCAATTGCAAGAATTTCTGCTTAGAAAACTGACCGGCGTTCGGGGGTGCATTCCAGGACCGGACTTAGGGTCAGCAAGATAAATTTATCAGGCAGCAGATATCTCATTTTGGTATATTCACTAAATTTTATCTGGGAGGTAACAAACCAGGACTGTCTAATGTTTTTAGACGGTTAGTATAGCAATGGATAAAACTGAAAGATAGACTTATGTCCGTTGTAATGAGAAAGACAAACACAAAATTACAGTTTCGATTTGAACATTACCTAAAATTCTTGTACTGTTCGTCAAAAGGAAAATGGTATTAGAAAATGTCATAATGAAAGAAAAAGATCGACCAACTAATTTTGCGAATTATGAAATAGAATAATTGGATACCGAAAAGTTTAACTCTCCAAAAAGTTACTGATAGAAAAACCTAAAGAACAAATTAATTAATAAGAGAAATTCTTCGATGATTTACATGAACTTAAAGAAGCATAGGGAATATAGCAGAGAAAGCTTTCGATAATGTATACAGATGTAAAGTATGGGATAATATGAAAAGAACAGGGATATCCACATCACTTAATAAAAGCTGATTTATACAGACACCAGAAATGCTCTAAAAGAATACGTTGTTAGACCAGAACATCACTCTAAACTCTATTTTATATGCTAAAAATTCAGAACTCCTAACAGAAACAGAGGATGATCTACAGAAAGGGACATATATATTACAAAAAAATTGCCAAAACTATGAAATAAAAATATCGGCAAATAAAACCAAAACTATGGCCTTCCTGGATAAATGAATAATAATATTCAATTAGGATAAAAATAGTCATAAACAATACTGTACTGGAACAGGTGAAACACCTACTAGTATTCAGGCTACGATGTATCTTATGATCAAAACAAAGACACAGAAAAACTGAATAAACTCTCATATATCCGTGGAACAATAAGCAGAATGTGGAAAAACAAAACAAGAAAGGATACACAAATAAAATTTTACAAGACGATAGAAGTGCTAACCCTCTTATACGAAACATGGACAACAACGAAAAAACAAAAAAGTAGGATGCAGACACAAGAGATGAAATTTTTGAGAAGAATGAAAGGTTGCACAAGATCTGATAAAAAATGGAGATATAAGAACAGAACTATATATCTTCGTCATAAATGAGAGAATAAAGGAAAACAAAAATAAGTGGAAGAAACAGGTAGAACATATCCAAGTGACGAGGTTACCAGCCAGAGCGAGATTTTATAGATGTTTAGGAAGAAGTACAGGCAGACCAAGTGCAAGATGGCTATCGTAACAGGCAAAATGCCTAGCCTGCTGTGAAGAAGAAGAAAAAGACATAAATTGAACTTCAAATTTGTATCAAACCCACCTTTTAACCAGTATTTTATTGTTTGTTCATGGGCATATATCACCGTACCGATATTGCATGATAGGGCCATTTTTTCTTCGAATATAAACATTTTCAACTACATTTAATCAGTTCATCATACGTCATTTCAGTTAATGTTAGGTTATGTTAGGTGCTCATCGTACACACACAGGAATTCAAAATTTATTTCATAATGCGTTTCTTGATCAGTGCATATCATCTTCGGTAATAGTATCATTGATCTAGTTCATAAAAAGCTATGGATAGTTTGGGACGAAGAAATTAGGAAGAAACTGCGAACATGTCTCCAAAATATTTTTTCAGTAGGCACAGCTTTTATAATAGATTAGAGTACAGTCCGTTTTCAGATGAAGATTGGTTTGTCGGCTTGTTAAATTTTTTACATTATTGGCTCATTTTGAGTCTTCGTATTTGAAAATATTATTTTCAGTTGTGTATTAACACTTTTCCTGTATTTATACAATTTATCCCTTATTTGTAATCAAGGATCACTTTCTTTTAATATTCATTTCTTTAATTTAACACTCTCTTTCTTATTCATACCTTCTAAAAATTTTTGTTTTGAAGCTGTTGCTTAGATAATGTGCCTTTATCTTGTATTTAATAATCATCATTTACTTCTTGAAAATATTTTACAAATAATATAATATAAATATAATAATAAATAATATAAGTAACATATATTATTGATACAAAAGTTTTTCTCTGAACGTACTACAACACAAAAAATATTCATAAATGCATTGTATATTATATAGACATAATCTGAGCAAAGTCAACGACGGGAAGGTATCTACAATCCTAGGTTCCTTCACTATAGCTACAACTGTAGTAGGGCAAGAATGAAGTACTGCTTACCCCGAATGATTGCAAGACTGATTGTAGAGAAATACTGCATCGAGAAAGATGCAGATGCATATTATAACCGTTGACTTTGCTCAGATTATGTCTGTAAAAGCGCACATCTTGTCGCTCCGCCAATATAGCGCAATACATCTACTAGTTAGGCGTACTGACCTGTACAGCTATTTTTTGATAACGCAATTTGTTAGTAAAGAAAGTCTATTAAAATAAAGAGCATTTCGTATTATGTATGTTAAATCTTTCCTTTTGTATTGCAGTATATTTGTAGTACTTTTAAATGTACTGTGTCCCAATTTGCATTTATCGAAACCATAATAAGTAATATTAGTACATGCAAAATTTCGAATTTCGTATTCAACTTGCGTGAAACGAGAATCGCTAAACTAGGATGATATCGCTTCTCGACTACAAAAGGTTAACCTGAGCAACAGATGTGTTGAAATTGTCACTTGTTAACATTAAGCCAAGTATTTTATTGTTAATATTTAGTACCGTGTTTTAGATTCACTCAGGGCAAAAATTCAGTAAATTAATAATTAAGGTGAGTAATGAAAAATATGGCAAACTGAAATATTCTAAAAGAGTACAAGATTATTTGTTTAAAAAAAATACGTTTGTAGATAATTCAACATGTACGGCTGAAATATCGTGTGGTATGTGCTATCAAAGGAATCAATGTAATTATATGTCTTTTGTCAACTGTAGTATATTGCACACTATTAGAGAGCGCTAATAATACACAACCTCTACGTGATCTGCCAACGCAACTAGATCATATATCACAGAAGACAATATAATTTGAAGGAAATAATTTAGTATTTAAAAAGCAATTGTTAAGCCAGGTTTGGTCACACATAAAATCATTCTAATTTGGTATTCAGTCCTCTTGTGTTTTGATAGTACAGCAAAATAGATAGTTGACTAGACCTTACCTTTTGAGATAGTAAACTGCTAGACTCATTCAGTTTAACGAAGAAGCTATGGTTGGAACGTTATTGATGTATTTGATAGTAAGTGCGGCTTAGCGCTTGCTAATCTATTTTGTAGTACGATATAATGTATTTATAGTAATTTGTTTGACGTGTTTGACATGGGCTCTTGCCTGTTTAAATTTCTGCAATATTCGATGCACGTTTCTCGAAGGGGATTAATTTTAATAGGCCTGGCACAATTTAACTTAGTTTTATACTCACTAATGACAAAATTATGTCGTCGAGATCACATTACCTAATGAATGAGGTAATATTGTTTATTGTATTCGTTGCGGGTGGATTTCTTATCGTTTATTATTTAAAGTTGCAGTTATCGCTTTGCTATAATCGGTTAGTATAATTTCCTCAAAAAGTGAACATCAAAGAAGCAGTTTTGTAAGTTAAAAACACAACTAAAAGTAGTCTTAAATAAGAAGTCAATACAAAACATTTTTGCATCTTTTTAAACAACGTTTTTCTAATGTTATTATATTTTATCACGCGGGGTTTGTGATGTAGATGCATATGTGAAAAAATAAGGCACCTCCAATTAGAGTTTTTTATTTTTATACCTTTTTCAAAAGGTATATACTAAGTCAAAAAGTGCATTAAAAATCTAAGAAAATTTATGAAAAGCTGATAGTTTTCAGTTGACAGTTTTTTCCCTAAAAATTTAATAACTCAAACACCTAAATATAGAGAATTTCTTATAATACTAACATAAAAACTTGTGCAAAATAGATAAACGCACAATGAGAAGCTACATTGTTAAAACAATTCAGCTGAATTATTTGGCCAAATTATACAAATTTTCAGATTCTTCCCGTCAGGAATTATGTTCACAAAATAGTACTTTCTACTGGTAAGGAAGACTCACTAAATTAAGTAATTCCGATTCTCATATACATATAAGCAAGAAAATAATGTTTTCAGAGTAATATTTTAATTTCTTGATAATTCTAACCTATTTATCTCGATATCAAGATATTTTTTTTTTATAAGGAAGTAATTTTCCTATTTGATGTAAGTACTGCACCTTCTTAATATTACCAAGGAGAAGGAAGCATTCAAGAAATGTATCCTTCTAATTCAAGAGTATCAGAATTTTGTTTTTTTTTCTTTCGAATGTATACAATGACAAATATTTCATAATGGTAATCCTTTTCTTGTATCAGACTAGATACTTACTTGGGGTAAATCATATACTTATTTTTAAAGAATTTAGGTTTCCAGATTGAAACCGTGGCGTAGTTATACGAATCTGCCGACGTTTTGTTCTCTGTTGTGTGTAACTTACTCTGGGCTGCTACATGTCGTATCATTGAAGAAGTTAAAATGTATTTGTGGTGCTTCAGCTGACTAGAAATGCATCCAAAACAAACAAAAAAATTGCGAAGAATCTAAAGCTATTAAAATTTCTTCTCGAGTGTACCGAAAGCGTTCGCTAGAGGACGTTTATCTGAGCTGTAAAGATGCGAAGTAAGTGATGTGATTTTGCCTCCAGGCAAGGATATCAATTCCAAACAACAAGCTACCGATGATAATGTTTTGCATAAATTTAACACCAATGCAGTTTTTTTCTTTCAAAAAGTGTAATAGGATCACGTTCCTCAATTAGCTCAATGCACAGAATAACGACCATCGTCTTTATATGAAAGATATTTCAAAAACTTGTGCCGAATATGTTCATTAATTAATTTGGATATTATAGGAGGGATACCAGCAATGGAAACGTATTCGAGGTTGTCTTCTTGTGTTAATTCTAGTAAAATCCTTACAAGTGCAAAAAATAAATCCCAATGATTTAGAGGCCCTTGCCGCAACATCTGAAACATGACTAGAGAAGGTAAACTTCTGTAGACGACATAAGGAAGAAGTTATGTCGTCTACCCATCTCCTAGGTGGTCTTTCGATGTTTTGTTTGTGATTACACTAATCACACCATCATCGCTCTTTAACTGCTCGACGTTGTCTAACAATAATAAAGCTTTATTAGGTAAATTATTATTCTGTTGAAATTTCCGTACCTAAGAGGAGAGAAAGGTTAACAAACTCTCAATGATTCTATAAATTTTACACTTACTTCGGGAGTAAATACATCATGAAATCAGTATTTAGATATTTGAGTTGTCTACCAAGCCGTCTTGGAACTTTTATAATAAATGGGACAATTGAAATTCTGAAAGCATCTTGGGTTTCTAGATTTGCCTATCACCAAAGGCTGCAGTTTATGATTTCCTGTTGCATTACTGCACAATAAGAATGTAATTCTCTGTTGGAACTTTTCTGCCCGATACATTCTTTTCTGTATTTGCAACGTAGCTCTGGTCCGGTATAAGCGTCTAATAAAGACCCGATTCGTCGGCATTATATATTTGATCTGTGAATATGGCAAGCTCTTCAATTTTATTATTTAGTTTTTGTTTAAATGGTTCTACTAGCTATGGATGAAATGATAATTTTTCTCCCGATATTGTTAAAAATTGTATTCCGTACCGTTGTTTAAATCTATTCAACCAATCATTACTGGCAGTAAATGACGATGTTTCATACAATTTCTTTTGTACAACTTTTGCTTTTTCCTGTAGCATAATTCCACTTACTGGCACATTTTGTTCTCGTGATTTCAGAACCATTTATATAACGTTTTTTCCATCTTTGCATAGGTAGATATAGCTTTCATTTTACCTGGACCAGCAAATGTATTTGTAACTCTCTCAGAGATTACTTGTCTTTTCTTCTTTATTCTGTGTAGAGTGGACTTTGCTACTCCATATTTCTTCACTAATTCTGTTACTGTGTTTCCTTTTTTAAGCACTCAAGTATTTTAAGTTTTTCGTCCAATTCTAAATGTTTTCTTAGCGACATTTCAAACTAAAATTTCATATAACAACCAATTTCGCTAAAATGTTTATTACATATATATGTTCTTACTAATTTATAATGGCACTGCTAACTTTATTCAGCGAGTGCTATTTGTACACGCAAATACGGTAAGGTATATATTTAGAGAAAGTCCAGCCATTAAACATGCGTTTTTATGGCGAAGTGTTGTTCATTGTATCGGGGCTTTTTGCTGTTCGTTATATCGCGACGTAATGTAAAATTTTGGTCGTTTATTCGAGAGAGTAGTTCATTGGAGGCTGAGTTCACTAAATCGCGAATCTCCGGTACTTTAATGTCAAAATATATCTACAACCTCTATAAAGCTTTCTGCCTACACAAAAGTTATTGATAATTAAGTGTTGTCCTTATAATTATGTGCACAACTAAGCAACAACCAATTAATGCATACTGGCAGTAAGTACAGTAGAGATCGTTTATAAGGGACTCGTATATAACGTTCTTTCGGATACAGCGTACACTTTCCTTGGTCCCGGCAAAGACTTATTGGAAATAATGTATTTTTGTTCTAAAATGTACTAAAGACATTTTCTTATTTTTTTTCGCACGAGTTGCAGTTATCATTCGTTAAAGTTACGTATTAAAAATGAGTACTTCTACTGAGCGGCGGCGTAAAGTATTAACAATTGAAGAGAAAATAAATACAATTAAAGAAATTCAAAGTGGTAAAAAACAATCTGATATATCTCGTGCTGAATGTCTTAAAAAAACAATAGTTTCTT
Source organism: Trypoxylus dichotomus (assembly GCA_023509865.1). Taxonomy (NCBI): domain Eukaryota; kingdom Metazoa; phylum Arthropoda; class Insecta; order Coleoptera; family Scarabaeidae; genus Trypoxylus; species Trypoxylus dichotomus. Next base: position 61,544,070 of record CM042076.1, on the reverse strand, counting down.
CCACAATGAAAAATAAATATAAAATTCTCGCATTAGAATGGACAAACCAAAATGTCAAGGGATTACGTAAAGCGGTTTGAGGAAGAGCTGATGAAGCTTCACAACGATGGTTTCAGTATCAACGAGCCAATAATATACCAATTAACGGTAATTAAAGCAAAAGAATTTTCTAAATTATTCAACGACAGTGAATTTAAGTGCACAGGACCTTGGTTACACCGTTTTAGAAAACGTCATAAGATGAATGCTAGTTATATTCACGGTGAGAGTACAAATGTAGATTTGGAGGAATGTAAGGTGTGACCTCAGTTGACCCAAAGTGATTTCATGAAAGACTTTTCACATAAACGACATCTCTAATGCTGACGAAACGGGGTTGTTCTACAAACTTGCACCTAATCGTACACTAAAGATTAACTGTGTTGGTGTGTGCTAATATGGCAGGAAATGAGAAACGTAAACTTTTTGTAATTGGAAAATTCAAAAACCCAAGATATTTCAAACACATTAAAAAGCTGTTTCGGACTTATGCTGCTATTCGTCGGGTATGGATGACTAAAATTTTCCAAGATGAAATAATAAATTGGGATAAAGACCTAATAAAACAGAATAGAAAAATGTTATTATTGGTCGACAACTGTCCAGCTCGTCCCCGTATAAGTGATTTTAAAAATATTTGTTTGGAGTTTTTATCACTGAATTCTACCTCCGTGATGCAGCCAATGGACCAAGGAATTATTCATTCCTTAAAATCCTATTAACGACGCGTGTTAGTGATGAAACTCATTACAAATTTGGGTACTGGAATTTCTAATGAAGTAAATTTACGAGAAGCAATGGAAATGTTAGTCAAAGCTTGGCAACAAATTTCGCACGAAACCATAAAAAATTGATTTCGGCGAGCCTGAGAAATTGATTTTGATGAAGATGACGATTTACTGTTGTCTCAATGGCTTGTCAAATATAATGATAACATCGGTGACGATAATTTGTCTTGAAGTGTATGGTTACAAAATAATTTGCAGGATCTTAGTATCGTGAATCTACAAACAATGGATGAATTTGTGTCCATGCATAACAACCTCATTACTTCGTGTATTCCCAGTGATACAGTTATGAAGATGCGCTTACCAGACTAAGGACAGTTATACGATATTTAGGAATTGAAGAACGTACTACGAATATAACTTTAAATAATGCATTTGGTATTCAACATTTTTTAGAATCTATTTGTTTCAAAAAATCAAAACGAGGGATTCTTGTTATCGACTTTTATACTAACTAAATTCTTATATATATATATATATGCATTTGCTTATTACCTATTATTATTTACTATTATTATTGTGTACCTTATAAATAAAAGTACATTTTGATAGGATATACATCATCTTTGGTTATTTTCTTTTATAACATTTTAACGTACTGTTTTATATGGTCCCGACGAGTACGTTATAAGCGAGTTTGACTATACATTCTCTTTTTGGAGGCAAGAACCTTTTCAAAGGAAAAATTATCAATTTACGAAAATTTAAACGAACTTGAAAGCAATATTCAAGTTGATAATAATGCGAATCATTTACTTTTATTGTGGGGCAACTTTTATAATTTCGTACAAAGGCAGGATTGCCAGTGTACGCTGTGCTAACGATAAATTCTTGTATAGCGGCGCTTCACCTGTTTCTCCGGAAAAGGCGCCACTGGCCGGCCGTCCTAGAAGAGCCGAAAGGCATCCGCTCTTGGCTGGCCGACGCGATCGGACAATGGGCGGAGCTAGGGTGCGTTGTGGGCGTCACACTGTCTCGCAGCAGCTGGTCGTCGTGGCAACGGTCTCAACCACCCTGTGCCCGTGATATTGATCTGGTACGGCGCGCGAGGGAATCTCCCTACTTCTTTCTTTCGGCGCGTGTATGCGTACGAACGTGAAACCGAGAGTCAGCTCGCGAGATGCTAGAAACTGACGATGACGCCGATCTCGCCGATGATGCTGATGAGCACGATGATGTGACCGATCTCTTTCTCACCGCCTTGCATGCGCTAGGTTTGACCCTTCCGTTGTGGATGTCGCTCGTCATATATGCGATTTTAGACTTCTTTCACGTATACACCACCATTGATCGTTAGTATCGTAAATTTAACCCCAATTGAAAATTGTTGGGGTCAATATTACACAGTCACCTTTACTTGACAAATCTAAAACTATTTTTTAAGCCAGTTAAGCACTAATTTCTCTATTTTCTTGGATTTAGGATGCTGAAATGGTATTCTTCGTATATGTAATACAGAATCATGCAATACAACTTTATTCATAATTCAGTTCATGCATGAGGTTTATTTTCAATTAATTTGAAGTATGATGACAGACTAGATTGCAAGTAGGTACAACATATTTTGAACCAAATTGTCTAACTTCTGTTTAAAATAATTTCTGACTCTAACAAAATACCAATAACTTGTATAAAATGTAAAATTGTTCATGTTGGTTCAGTTCAAAAACTACTTTATAATACGAGGGCGACCTGAAATGTTTCCGGAATCGGCAAGAGATGACGCACGAAGGTTGAAGTGGATTCATTGGTCGGCAGTGTGTAGCAAATTAGGAGGTTTCGCAAAAATGGATAAAATCGAATTTCGTGCAGTGATAAAACACTTCTAAGTGGCTGGGAAAACGGCCACGGAAATTCGAAATATTTTGTTAGAGATTCATGGCGGATGTACTCCATCATTTTCGACCATCAGCTTCTGGGTGAGCTACTTCAAACGTGGCTTCACAATCACAAGTGACGAACCACGCACTGGACGCCCAAGAACCGCTATCGACGGTGAAATGATCGGCAAGATTCATAATGTCGTGTTAGCCGATCGCCGATTGAACTTGAAGGCGGTAGCAGAGACAACAGGCATTTCTCTCTTCTACACGAAATTTTGGGTATGAAAAAGCTTTCGGCGCGATGGGTACTGCGTTTGCTCACATCGGAGCAAGAACGAAATCGAATGACCGTTTCGGAGGAGTGTCTGGCCAGGATCCAACTCAATCCAAGCGATTTCTTCATGCGTGTCGTAACCGCAGATGAGACTTGGATCCACCACTGCATACCGGAGACAAGAGACATACGGAACAGTCGAAGCAGTGGCACTCCCAAGGTGTGATCCTCATCGACTATCTGCGGAAGGGAAGGAAGATTACGGGGCAATACTACAGCGATTTATTGGCACGTTTCGATGCAGTATTGAAGGAGAAACGGCCTTGTTTGCAGCGGAAAAAAAGTGCTTTTTCACCCCGACAATACACCTATCGTCGTGTCCAAATTGAATGAGTTGCGCTAGTAAATTAGTCTCTCGTCCTCTATATTCACCGGACCTAGCCCCCAACGACTTTTTCCTATCCCCAAATCTGAGAAAATCACTGGGAGGAAGGAGATTTTCCTCAAATGAGGTCATTGCCGCTACAGATGGCTATTTTGTAGACCCAGAAACATCCTACTTTTCCGACGGCTTGAAGAGACTGGAGCACCGTTTAAAAAGGTGTATTGATCTTCGAGGAGACTACATCGAAAAATAAATTGCCTCATAGTGATTGACAAAAAAAGCTTTAGTAGTCTTTAAATCAAAAGAAAAAAATGGTACAGTATTTGATCAAAAAACAGCGACAGGAACCTGAAAAATTTCACAGCTAATTTATTTTGCTGACAAGGTAACAGCGGTAGCCCAAACATGCAGATTACCATAAAACTCTAGGGACTGAAAAAGTACTTTGGTGTAAAAACAACACAATTTTTTAAATTTTTATAAATATCTAAAAACAGATATAAACTGTTGTTTGTGAAATAATTTGGAATACACCACAGCTCATAATAGAATGGATATTTTAATTTTAAATTTTAACAAAATATTTTAAAGAGAGGTACTTTTGTTCATGTAATAATTTACTAAGTAAAGAACTAAGTTCATATATAACGAAACTGGAATATTAGTTTTCAAAATCGTGAAATGATTAGGTACAGTACAAACAATATCAGGTATACATGTTTTAAGTAATATACGAATAGAAAGTCGCAAAAATGAATCGGGGTCTCATCCATTTGTGTTCCTTTTCATATGGCTAATAGGTGCCTTAAGAAAGAGCTAATATCAAGACACCAAGATGTTGGTATTAGCTCTAGGCATTTGAAAAATATTGAAGAATCGGGCATGACGAGTAGGTACTGTAAAGTTTATTTGCGCTAGAAGAGCTGGTGAATCGATATTATTTTTTAAGATTTCGCAAAGCAATTCCAACTGTAATGTTCACGGCAGTCAGCAAGAGACAGAAAATTTGGGCTCCCAACACGCTCAATTATATGTCAACAATTTAAATCTTATAAATTTCACCGGTGCGTAAACGGACTTAAATATGGGATATCTAAAAATGTTTTTCAAGATTTACATCATCATGAGCGTTTTTATAAGCATTTATTTACTTTTATCCTAGTTTATTTTGCCATTAACTTATAATTAATAATAAATAATTATATTATAATTATGATAGATACCTAAATATGCAAAGGAAAAATGCTAGAGAAATGTGAATTTATTCGTTAAATTTCTTGTAATCTAAATATTTCACGACGAAAATTGTGAAGAAGAAACAGTCACATTGCAAAGTAATTTTTGGGGGACATGAAAGTGGAAGCCCAATATTTTCATTGTAAAATTAAATTTCACAGCAATATTACACATGAATTTTAAGAATTGCTGAAGCTTGGAATGTAAAATTAGCACGCATTTTTTCGTTGAAATGAATCACCAACAGTTTTTACGTTGTTTTGGATTGTTGGCTTACTTATTAACATTTATCTTGAAATTTAAACTTCCTATACTATCTGTTAGATTTCCTAAGGGGGCTTTAAAGTAATCTACTATATTTAGCGCTTTATGTAATGACAGTTATTTGCTCTATTTGAGTATGGATTTTGGTATCTGAAACCAGCCGTTGGCTTACTGACATTGTTTGGGCTTCTTGCGGATTTCAATTTAACATACAGGGTTTAATCATGTGTAAAAATTTCTCATAATATAAAATAGATCATCTCGTCAATACTGACTGTGGTGGCTGGGAAACAAACCTGTTCAAACTCATGAATTCGTTTTGGAGATTTAATAAAAACCTTTTTGGGTAGAAGCTATAAATTGCTCTATTTTTGGATAACTGTTTCTAATAAATGACATGCAACAAACATGTTACATGAAGTAATTAATGATAAGATTCTTTTAGTAACTTTCCAGTTTTAACCATGTTCGAATCCCTACCTGTAATCAACATTACAAGTTGGGTTGCCGATATATCGAACTTCTCAAACGTAGTTTCTATATAGTTTCTACTATCCTTTCCGTGTTTGTCATCTCTAATATTCTACTATGTAAAGTGCCAAAGTGGTTTCGCCTCTAGCGTGGTTTATACGTCGAGTTACCGTGCCACTTCCCCTATTCTCCTGAAGAAGCCTCCTACGACGGAGGCGAAACGTCGAGATCCCACCCTTTCTCTTTTGGTCTCTTTCTTTTTCCTTTTTTCTTTCTTTCTCTTTTTCTCTCGTACCCTCCCCCCTGTCTTATTTCTTTCTCTTATTCTTTCACCTTTTTTTTTCTATTTTACGTTCTCCCCCTCCTTTTATCATTTTTCTTTTTCTTTTTATCTATTTTTCTTCTTATTTTTCTTTCTCCTCTTACTCTTATTTCTTTATATTTCTCGTGATGACACGGCCCAATTCCGGAAGTAGTTCGTTTATTAATTCTCAGAAATGTCCATCAAGAAATACACCAGTTTCCGAGTCGGTACATATAATTCACTCTGTATAGTAAAGGCGATGTTATGTGAGATATTTTAAAAGATGTTTGATGCGATTAAACCCATGAACATTACTCTAGAATGCAAGGAGTGAAGGTCCTATTCTTTTGACGTTGCTCCCTCGTCTTTGAAATTTCCTTTTATTTTCTTTCTCCTTCATTCTTTCCATTTAGTACGGGCGTTTCTCGCTGTACGTCGTCCTTTCCTTTTCTTTTTCCTTTTATCTCTTCGGGTGTTGTATTGTTTAGAGCGTGGATGCGCGTTGATGGAAAAACTTGGTTTCGTAAATGCTGAATTATTGCTTTCTTTTTGCGCGTGCTACGGGATTCTTTGCCATTTTATATCGTTCCTTTACGTAAACAGGAGAAAAATTAGAACGTTTCCGGTTACGTTAATGAGAGTGTCAGCTTTTCGCAGGATATTCATCAACGTCACGGGATATTATGTTTGTTGAAACACGAGGCGTGTAATGTTGCAAAATAATTCTGTTACTATATCTTTCATTACGTTAAATATTGTTTTAAAGACAATATTTCGCGGTGGTTTTCTTTTTTTTTTTTTGAAGAAAGTAATTTATAATATATATGAAAATGAAAAAAAGGAGACGAGTTTAACAGTATCCCAAATTTTATTCAAATAATGGCTACCGGTTTCGTGAAAGTTTGCGTATGCTAAGGTCAAGACCTCTCCAGAAGAGGACTATAACATTAAACAGATGCATACGATACTCATAACGATATCAAAATTACATTAAAGAAACAACATGTTAAAATTGTAATGTGAAGACAATAAAACGGTTAAAATATCAAAAGGAACAAGTCAATAGGAACTACAATATTCACTCTAACAAGTTAATAAATAAATAATAAAGTTCTTATTGATTCGTCCCTTTTGACATATTAACTGTTTCATCGTCCTGTTCATTCCTCTGCCTCAGATTAAGCGAGATTGCATGGCTAACTTTCTTATTGTAGAGGATGGAGATTTGCTTAAATGGACAGTGTTATGCATTTGCATATGCCGATTTAAAATCTATTTAAAAAAGTTCAAAATGTCGAACTCGTCAGAAGCTATTGGAAAAAAAAGATACGGAAAAAAGTTTCATGTGAAAGTTACTGTTTTCGATGAGACTAATTTAAAATTCAAAAATTCAAGGTGATTTCTTTTGAGGTACTCGTATCAACTTCCTTAAGCAAAATTGATGCCATATCGGATTTTTAGGTTACTTAACAGATTTTTTTAATTTTTCTTTTCGATAACAGAATTTATCATAATCTATCAAAAAGCAGGTACTTAAGCTAAAGTGTTGTCTATAGTTATTTGTATTACGAATTTAAAAATTATGGCGAACTGTCTGATTACTGAAAGCTACGGTCTGTTTTACATATTTATCAAGTGTTACAAAAATTCCCATCTTGCTGCTCAAACTTATTTAACTAATCTTCCTAAGACACGACAACCAAATAATAAAACTTTTAAAAAACTAAACAAGAATATGCAATATATTTGAAAAAGCCCACTAAAATTAGGTAAAAGAATTTATTAGTAGGAGATCATAATTACAATAATGGCCTGTGACGTGCATTGCAACTCGAGAAATAGGAGTTGTTGTATTTAAAACAAGAGCAGCGCGAATTTTAAGAGGACACAAGCTTCACCTATAGATTATGATCGCGAATTAGTGGACACTATTGGTCACAGGAAAACCTCTATATTGTAGCTTCACGTCGAAGTCAAGCTTTATTGGTATTTAATGTATTTCGCGGCATCCTGGGAAGTAATTTAATTGGCCCTGCTATCTTTAATGGAGCTTTAACTACTCACAGATGTTTAGAAATTCCCCAAATATCCTTAGAAAATTTCCCACCATTGGCCAGTCACAATTCAAAAAACGTGGGAAATTATTTAATTCATCGATTTAACAATAAGGCTATTGCCATCAATATTAATGTTCGATAGCCAGTCAGATCAGTTTATCTAACGCTTTTTGGCTTTTGTCTGGAAAGGATAAAATATATGGATGTAATTACAGTTACAATTATGTTCACGGACTACGCAAAGAAGTGTTGAAAACGTGTGCTGGTATTAGTGGAAACACGTCCTGTGAAGTAACCAGAAGTATCAACTGTGTTTAGCTAACAATAGTCAGTATTTTGAACAATTCATGTGATTGTTAGGATTAAGTTTTTTTTTTCAAATACATGCTGTTTGGACTCACGTAAATCCAGTTGATTAAAATGTAAAAACAATTAGTTCTACAGGTATTTTTATTCAATCATACGTTGTCTCACATCTTAGAAAAGAGAATAAATAGTTATATTCAGTAACATAAAATTGCTATTCCTGAAAGAGGTGTATCACAGGATCTTTTACTTTCACGTTATCAAATGGCAACTTCGACCGAACTAAGAAAAGCAATTTGCATGAGATTCCTATATAAGCTTATGACAATTGGCTGACCTTTGCCAGAATTCATGTCCTTTTTGATTTTGTGCATGAATTCTAGATACAATCCTACCTTTTTAATTCCTTAAGTAAGAACGAACGCTATGAGTGGTTCTAATCTACCTACATTGTTCATAACTTTGAACAACAGTCTGGACGTATGCTACAAGAACTATTTGTAGTAACACATGGGCTGAAAAGTCCCGGGCCTAACACATAGATGACGCTAGTTTTATTGCAGTCACCTTTCTCTCAGTTAGTACTAACCTTCAAAAGATAGCTGTTAAAATTTCATGATATTCTATTCATTAGTTTGCGAGTTATTGTGCTAAGAGTCACGATACTTTTGTTATTTTCAAAACAATGGATCAAAAACAATTACGTGTTTTAATTTTACACTGCTTCTTGATGGGAAAAACACCGCTTGTTACGTTCTCCTGGTTTGAAGAACAACGCCGCTGTAGCCTGCTCGTAATTTCCTAAATTACTTGACCAATACTTACTTGTAGAGTATGTTCGCTTATTTACTAAAGGAAAGGTTGTGCAGTGAAACTCAATGCGCATGCGCAAAAAAATATATTTAAAAATGAAATGGTTACACGGTTTCCACTCTTGCCTATGTACATGTACGATGTACGTAAGATATATAGATTTGCAACAATTGCAGTTATTCGAGCTCTCTTATACATGTAATGTACATTAGCATTTGTATATGTATTTTCATTGGTAGCAACATAAAGTAATGCCTCAGCATGTACGTTGCAAAGCCATGTCTTAATTCTGTTTAAAAGGTTAAACTCTTATATGCTTCCGCTGAAGCTTTGTTGGAGGCATGTACTAATACCTCTATCTGTTTGCATGCACCACTACCTTTTTATAGGGGAGCCAACCCTATTTATTTCTTAAATTTATAAGCGCACCTCGGTGCTATGCTTATTTATATGTCCCTTTCCGGGAGCCTAATATACTTTCCTTGTTTTAAATTTGCCTAAGGGACTTGGCCCTGTATTATTGGCATGTATTTGTACTTGACCAAATACGTTTGTTATATTCACATTTATAGGGGAACCCACCCTATCTCTTAGAGCTTGAACGCCTGGTCGAGGGCGACAGTAGCGATAATAGCCGATCTCAATACAAAAGTAATGTCACAGCTACCCAGGCGTTCTCGTTTGAAATATTACGCTATGTGCAATCTTTAGCTCTCTACTCTACTGCGCCCCAAAGAAGGAAAAATCCAGTAACCAGCAAATGTGCGAACTGCGCACCGACAAGTAAAACGGAGCGATGATGCCGACATTACATAAGAAAACTGGTCCGTGACACTCGTCCGCTACGACGAGCAACTAAATGAAAAATTTCTAAGTCCCGATACGACAAGGACCGAACAAACGTACAAAAGACAACGGGCGCTGCGGCCGCAACGACCGACAGCAAGAAGCGGAGTGATCGTACTTGTAGAGGAGGTCTATACATGCGCGCCGACAATCTCACCAAAATAATTTCCGACACAAACTTAACTGAAGACTAAAAATATGTATAGACGACAATGGACACAGTAGCCTCGACGTACGATGATAGAAAATCGAGAATTTATACTTATTAAAAAATCTATACGTGTGGTCCGACGACGTTACCAAATGACTCCCGCCAGAAATAAATGTATAGACAACGTCCTCGACGATTCCCGCCAAAACTAGAAAAACTTAGAAATCTCTAACAATCTTACGACGACGTTACTGTACACGTTACGACGAGGCACGAAAGGTGACCGAGAGTGCACGATCGCTAATACCTCGACTGTCGTGCGAGACGACTGCCTATGCTTGTGTACCTTAAATTTCAAGAAAACTCCCATTACATATCCGACGACGTTGCAGTGAATGATTTCTAATTAGGCAGTTTTAGCTAGCGTAATGCGAATGGCTGACTTGCATACATATACAATGCGTAATGTACATACATATTAAAATAAAATTGGATATAAGAGAGCAAAATAAATAAATATAAGAATGAAAATAAATAAATATAAAAATGAAAATAAAATAATATTCTAAATGAAAATAATAATGCAAAGAAGATAAAATACATAATAGTAAAAAATTTATAAAATATAAAAAACAATGTTAAGTCCTTAACACCGCTCGAGCGAAGCAATGGCTTGAAAAGTGTTATGAGGACTGCGCTCCATCAGGAACAACAATAAAATGTTGGTTTGCTGACTTCAAATGTGGTCGTAGAGACACCGATGATGCAGAAGGCAGTGGACGTCCAAATGAGGCGGGAACACCAGAAAACATCAAAAAAATCCACAAAATCGTTTTGAATTATCGAAAAGTGAAGTTGCGTGAGTTAGCTGACATCGTAAAGATATCAAAAGAACGTATTGGCTTTATATTGCATGAGCATTTGACTATGAGAAAGCTCTGTTCAAAGTGGGCGCCGCATTTGCTCACTGTTGACCAAAAACAAGAACGTGATTCTGATTGATGATTCTGAGCAGTGTTTGGCCATGTTTAAACGTAACAAACCGGAATTTTTGCGTCGATATGTGATAAAGGATGAAACATGGATCGATCACTCCGGAATCAGAACGATCGTCATCTGAGTGGACAGCAACTGGTGAACCTCGTCCAAAGCGCCCGAAAGCACAACAATCGGCTGGAAAGGTTATGGCCTCGGTATTTTGGGATGTGCGTGGTGTAATATTCATCGACTATCTTGAGAAAGGAAATACCATCAACAGTGAATATTATATAGCGTTATTGGAGCGTTTGAAGGCCGAAATTGCAAAGAAACGACCGCATATGGCGAAGAAAAAAAATGTTGTTTCATCAAGACAACGCACCGTGTCACAAGTCAATCAAAGCAACTACATGAATTGAACTTCGAATTGCTCCCACATCCACCGTATTCGCCAGATTTGGCTCCCAGCGACTACTAGCTGTTCGCAGACCTCAAAAAAATGCTCGCCGGTAAGAAATTTCGCACGAATGAAGAGGTTATCGCTGAAACTGAGGCCTATTTTGAGGCAAAAGATAAATCGTTCTGCAAAAGTGGTATTGAAATGTTAGAGCGGCGCTGGAATGATTGCGTTGCTCTTGATGGAGATTACGTTGACGAATAAAGCTAATTTTGAACCAAAAAAAAACGTGTTTCCTTTGTTAGGCCCGGGACTTTTCAGCCCATGTGTTATATATCTTGCTTACTTATGTATATTTACACAATATACACACAAATATGAGCACACACAGATCTATATTTTTACGCAGATAAATACATATTTTGTTCTGAATTAAGTATACATAGACATATAGACATGATACATGTACTAATATGTATTATACTGTATTAACCCTGGTATTGGACCTTATAGATCTGTTGAGTAATGAAGGTTATTGTTAATATTGCTGCTAACATTTTTTCTCCCTCAGTGAATAAGTTTTTATTAGTTTCTATTGAAGTATCTAAAACGTGTAGTCGTTCCACTAATAGCATTCAATAACCACACCACGTATTCAAAATTTTGATATTTGGTTTATTACTCTTTCACATACCACCATCAACATAAAACTAACTTTTTAATTTAATTCCAGTTCATAGCAAATCGAAAACGGTCCGCATTGCGTTTTATTAATTAACAACGAAAGCTTGTATATACGCATATAGTTCTAGTTGCGTAACTACCAATAAGCCTTACGCAAACTTGTAATTTGCAAATTACGCGGGTCCATCTCCGCAATCCCAAAATAGTCCGCATTGCGCATCAGTTATAAATAGGCATATACTCGTGGGATAAACCTAATGTGAGTTTAATAAGATTTAGAATTCAACTTCTCAGATCCTATATTACAAGGTAAATTAAACAAAAAAAGGAATAGCCTTCAGTATAATAAAATGTATGAAATAGTCAGTATATGTCAATAGAAATGTTACGATACGGGGAAGATCAGAAATTAAGTTACATCCATGCTTATCAAGCAAGCATACATTTACAAGAAACATATTTTTACTGAACAAAAGAAAAAGAAGCAAATATTTATATGTTTTAACAGAACCACCAAGCTTGTCTAAGCACTTTTGTGCTGCAAAACTAGTTTTTTATTTCATTTTCATAAAAATTACGTCCAATTTTCTGTAATTAATTGAACACTGCTTTTTTCACCTCATTTTTATCAGTAAAATGCTTTCCTGCCAGGTTTTACTTGAGAGAACCAAAAAGGTAGCAGATCCAAGTTTTTAGATTGGCGAGTTCCTTGCGTTCCTTGAATCTTGCTTGAAGTCGCATTGTTTGTTGTGCCTTTGGGTATAAATTCGCAATAAAAAACTCCCTTAGAATCGCAAAAGACCGTTAGCATATCCTTGTGGATCTATCGAGTTGTTTTATTTTCTTTGGCTCTGGTAAATTTTTGTGTCTCCATTCACTCGATGAACGTTTAATGTCAGGAATGTAACGACGCACCCAGCACTAATTTTTTGTAACGATTTTCTCCACAAACTTCCGACCGTCTCTGGAATAACGTTGAAGCATGGAAAAGTAAGACTTGAAACGTTGTTTTTTCTATTAAATGGCGTAGCTCCTAGTGTGCATACATCTAAGAATTTGCAATTTCTTTAGTCAAAATTCTTTTTGCCTTCTCAATCACTATGTACCACTTCACGATGATGTGATGTAATTTCGAATTTTTATTGTACCCTTTTGATCAACGAATTTCATAACGATTATAATTTTTGTCGAAAGTTGAACTACTGAATGCAGGCGAAGGAAATCTCTTCATACTGAGAAGATCTTGATCCAAACAAATATGCATTGTATTATTTGACTCAAACATACATATAATCTTTTGCAATAAATAACTCCACTAGATCCATTTTAAAATATAATTAATATATACTAGGGTGACAGAATAAAATAGACACCTACTAATTAAAAAAAAGATTCTATTCTCGTTATATATACAAAATATTTTAAAATTTTTAAATTAGACTCATATTTTGTCGATCCATCTTGCTGCGAGTCGTCGTGGCATAGAATCTATTAAATGATTAATGGTGTCTTCTGGAATATTTAACCACTCTTCTGTAACAGCTGCCACGAGTTCTTCCTTATTGCTGGGTTTTCGGGGTCGTTTCCCCCTTTTTGTCTGGATTATGTGCCAAACATTCTCTATCGGATTCATGTCTGGTGATTGGCCTGGCCATGGTAAAATCCGAATCCCTTGTTCCTCTTTCCTTGTGGTTGTTGTTCTTGCTTTGTGGCAGGGTGCTCCATCCTCCATAAAAGTGGCGTCTTCTTTAGATAAAATGGCGTTGTCGAATATCGGTAGTAGTCCTTCTGTTAATATTTCAATATATTTTGCCGCATTTATATTTCCGTCGCAGATTACTAATTGCGATTTTCCACCATACCATATCGCGCCCCACACCATGATGTTCACACTGCCGTATTTCACCGTCTGATGCAAAAATTTGTCCATCCAGTTGCTGTGACGAACGTCTCCATACCCACGTACGACCACTATCACTGAATTGGCAGTATCTGCTTTCGTCTAAAAAAATTACATACCGCCAAAACTCTTAGGGCTTCTTTCGCATTTCGATTGCCCAAGCCATTCGGCGCCGTTTTTGAGACGCCGTAAGGAGAGGTTTTTTCTTTGCCACCGTCTTATACATCCCCACACTGTGGAGGTATCGCAGAACGGTGCGCTGGTTTTTCTGTGAAGTTGTCGCAAGCTCAGCTGTACTTTTTCGCGGTTCTCTTAACACTTCGCGCACAAGCACCCTTCTACTTCTTTCAGAAGGTCCGGCACGACCTGGTCTCGGCTCCACTGTTGTTTTTTTCCTTGCGTTTAAATTGTGTAATCACACGGTTAACGGTGAACAACGGAATATTATTAAAATTTACTTATTTCACGTTGCGAAGCGCCGCGTTCACTCTCAACAACGATCCGACCCCGGGTGAAGTCGCTAATATCACTCGAACTTTGTAAGCGAGGCATAGTTGTAACGATACTAAACTATGACGAATTCCTTCCGATACATCTACCGCTACCCTAATGACAAGAGAAAGTTCTTAATTCGTTCTTAGAATTTAGCTGTTTACATATTTATACCGCTTTACCTGCCGTCTATTTTATTCTGTCACCCTAGTGTATATTTGATGTAGTATACTTAATACGTTAGATTCAACAATATAAATCTTTGTCTTAAAGAACATCGCCTATCTGAAGCAAACAAGTACCGTTTGAGTGACTTCGGTAAGTACGTAATTCACTCTTCAAAGCAGTACATGCGACATATAAATAAGTTTCTAATTTCTTATATAAAATATTTAATATGCGAAGTTATTACAAAATATGTAATAAAAAAAATAATATCTGTTATAGTGTGCAAGATATTTACGGATATAAAAAAAATTCTTTCGTTCTATATGAACTTTTGAACAGAATATTTGGTTTTTCTAATATCTTCGCCTAATTATGCATCCAAATTAATGCTGAAATACAAAAAAAAACAGAAAAAATAATTTTAAACTAGTTATTACACTTTATAAATAGAATATTTACAATAATGATAACATTGATAACTTAAAACAGCGAACTTTCTATAGGCGCACAGAGTTAAGCAGACATCCTACGAAATCAGGTATTACCTACTGAAAAAGAATCTCTAAACATTTTAGAGGTTTATTTATTCCTAAATATACATATCAGTTAATAAAAATGCCGAGAGGTAAACTGCTTTTCGAGGAGGAAAAAACAAAAATACATTATTGTAAAGAAGTAGGGTTTTCAAACCGAGCCATAGCTAAGTAAAGTTGGGCAATTCCCACGGTAAAAATCGCGCTAAGGGGAGTGATCAAAAACCAACTTAAAAGCAGTGCTAATCGATATTTCGGTTAGCCTCTCCTGGTAATGTAACAGCACAACAAATTAAATGTAATTTAAATTTATCAGTAACAAAGAGAGGCGTACTACAAATTTTATCTGGCAGTAAACGTTCTTGGTGGCTAAAAAAGGTTTGAAAACCACCCTTAAAAGAGACACATAAACAGGCAAGACTGAAATTTTCGCAAGATTACATGAGAGGGGATCGTTGGTGGAACAACGTCATATTTTTCGATGAGAAGAAATTTAACTTGGACGGGCCTGATAGTTTAAAATATTATTGGCACGATTTGCGTAAGACGCTGCGATGAATCGAAATTTTGGTGGCGGTAGTGTAATAGTTTGGGTGGCTTTTACTTATAGCAACAAAACCCCTATACGCTTTATTTCTACGCGAATGAATTGCAATTCTTGTATATAACTTCCTTATTCATTAAAAGGAAATTAATTTATTGCAATGGCCTGCTCGCTTGTACGATCTGGACCCAATCGAAAATGTTTGGGGAATATTGGGAAGAGAGGTGTATGCCAATAATAATGATAGCGTTGAGCGACTAAAATCTGCGATAATGGGAAATTGGAATGATATTCCTATTTCAACATTGACCAAACTGATAGACAGTATGAAGACCCGAATGCATGGAGTTATTTTGAATAGAGGATCCAACACTGACCACTAAGTTTAGAAAGATTTATACATTTTTTATGTATTTATTAATTTTATGTTATGGGACCTATCGAAATTTCCCTGTTTCGAGCTACCATTATTGTAAATATTCTCTGTATAAAATGTAATAAATTCTTTTAATGCTTCTTTCTCTTAGATTTGTGCTTCTTAGTAATTCAGCATTAACTTCGATGCAATCTGCCGTTACGAAAATCAAATATTCTGTTCAAAAGTGCATATGGGAGTGTAGAAGTTTCGCTTAGTGTAACTATGCACATTAGGTAAGTAGATTTTTCATTTTAGAATCGCAACTGAAATGAATACACTTTAAGGGATGTAATACGTAACGGATTACTGATGTGCTGGTGCATGCCAAATTCTTCAATATTCTTAAGTAATTGCTTTCACCTTCAGGTTTTACATCAAATATTAAGACGAAGGTATTAGCCAACGTTGTAATTTGATATTTGTAACCTGTAGCTGACAGTTCATACTTACTAGTTTTATTTATGTAGCATGGTTTTGTTTATACAGTACTTAAAAGAGAGAGCAGCGATATTAAGCTTGTTATAATCGCAGGAGACTTGGAGATGTAAAAAGCTTGAGAGATTAAACGCTGTTAATTATTTCCCAATAGCGAATGATGACTTGAGGCAGTACCAGTCCCGCCAGTTAACATTGCAACTACGTCATTGTTCCTCGTATATTATTACTGCCTTTTTTGAAAGGAAACATATTTTTCAGATTGGGAGATAAATTAAGTTTCATATTCATATTTTGACATATCACCAAGAATAGCAACAATCTTATACAACGTATTATTTTTGATTCCAAGAAATGCGTTTCGTCACGTTTATCATCTTAGCCGCTTCTCGTTTTAGTAAATCCTATAGCCTGAGGGTTCTCTTTACACTTGTTGTTATAAGGGTATTTGAGGTCCTAAGGTTTTCCGGTACGCCGTAGGCCTTTCGTAGCAATTCGCCCAACCTTTCCATTTCTCTTTGTTGTTTCATTAACCTTCGTTAATTGAATGTTTAAAATATTTGACCTGACGTTAAAGGCGTCCCGTTTTTGCGTATAACGCTATTCCCGGGGTAGCGTACGAACGAGGCATGATATTGTCATTCTAAGAATTTTGGGACGGAACATGATTGACATGCTGAAAATTATTAATATTTTTATTGTACTTTTAACTGCGACAATTTAATTTGTTGTTTTCGCAGATATATGGATGTGTTTATAACAAAAATTGAATGAATTTTAGGATTAAACATCTGCAGTTATTCTGCTACGTATTTTGTAATTGTTTTGTAATAGATCGTAAAACATTAAAAAGGAAAAATGTAATTTTATTAGATTTTGTTATTCCCGATAAAACTAAATGATTAAAGTAAGCATATTAGTTTTCGTGCGTAAAGTAAATTTTCTTGTTTGTTGAACATAAAATCTTTATTTACGTAATTAGGATATTGCGCTAAAATAATATCTGTTTTTAAGGTAAACTCTGAGAAAAGATTACATGTAGATTAGCACCGTGTCATTGGGTTGCACGAAAGGGGTTGCGAGAAAATACGAACAACAAAGATTTCATAGACATCTGCAATTTTTGTTGGCAATCAAAAGTATTGGCACAAAATTAGACAGAAAGTGGTAGTTAGAAATAGAATTATACAAAATCTGGCCGGAAGCAAATAGGAAGCAAAACACCAAGTCCTAAGCACCTTGTTTCTCCACCGCAGAATATGCGTGTCTCGTTTGGTTCAGATTAACCCATGCAAAATAACTCGATATCGTTCTAAATTAAACTTGTAGAATTATTGGTGGCTTCATGAAATCAACTTCGATCGGAAAGTATACAAAGTAGCAGGTTTCTCAGAACTGAGCGAAAGAAGGAAGGGCATAGAATATGTCGAAAATTGAAAGCAAGCCTTCGACGAGCGTCGTGTTCTCTACGGCGAAGAACAGCAACGAAAAAAGACTTAAATCAAGGAAAAACTTTTTCCAGTGTGCCATCTTGGAATCGCCTGACAACTAACCTATTAACAAAAGCTCTTGTGGCTCAAACTTGGACTGGGAGACATGGGGAACACTAAATAGAATATTAACCGGTATGGCACCTGTAAAAACTAACCGACTTAAGTGGAAAACTGAAGAAGATCAACAATGTTTTTGTGAATGTGGAGAAATACAAGACATGAATCACCTCCTGGGATACACGCTTTGTCCTGCGATTAAATGTGGCCGGTAAATGACAAAGCCATCGACGTAGCCCGTTACAGGCCAGAAAAAAATTGGACGATTTGGACTCGAAAATGTAAAGTAAGTACATATTTGGCTGTTACTGTAAAATTCTGGTAAAATGATTATAGTTTCTGTACGTACAAAATGTTATAATATCGACATGTGATAAAATTTACGTCCAAAAGTTAACTATTCGCTATTAACTAAATTTAGTGAATACTTACAATCCATATGCTTCAATATTATAGAAATTATTATTATTTAATTGAAAAGAATAAAACTTGATTCTAAAGGGGTCTTACTTCTCACTGGTGGTAATTTTTTAGACAAACATTTAATAAAGATAGCAACAATAGCAATTTCAATTTTGGTAATGGTCGCCATAGCAGCCGTAATAGTGGTGACATTTTAAATTCTGTTATCGTTGGAATAGGTCAGGATAATAGGAATTAGATAATCAAATAGCTAGGTCCATTTTTGCAGCAAATTGTAACATCAGGCAAATGAATATAAAAAAGTTCGAAAAGCAATTGAAGTCCTGAAGTCATGATATGTTCCAATTTCTAGATTTCAGTTGGCATTGGTTATTTCAAATGAAATATTTGAAGAAATGAAATTAAAATATTGTAAAAGTCTATCAGGTAACATAATTGGTATATCTCTTCATGATTGTTTAAATGTTTATAACGAACCAATAATTTAATTTTGACAATAGAAGATGGAAACAGTTTCTTGTTCGAAAGTATAGGTAAATCGGCGCGTCCGCATATTCACATCTGATTATCTTGTAGATATGGAAGCTGATGTAATAAATAAGTGTAACATTGAGCATAATTCAACTCTAATTAGGTTTGTAACAGACAAACACGTTTGATATAGATAATAATAGTATGAGAAAAAAGGAAACCCAAAGAACCATATACTGAATTTACTTTCTCAAGATTTAGAAGTTAGAAAAGTAAAGATAGCATTGTTTAAATTTTAAAAGTTATAAAATGTTTTCACAGTATCCACTTGCTTACTGTTTGATACAACGAGAAAGGAAGCAAGAAATTAATGTTGCATCAAGATGTTCGACGGAATACACTTTCTGACTATCTTGAAATATATGTCAATGAATGGCAGTAGCAAGCACAAATTTGTGAAAAACATGTAGAAGGTATTGTTTCAGTGATTTTTAAAAGGCTTTGAATATTGAAATTAGCAAAATAACTATAGATCTTTTAAAATGTTTGAAACCAATTTCTGTGTGACTTGACAGAATTTAATAGAAGTATCGAAAATAGTGTACGTAATATCCATTCCACGAAGCAATAACTTTCGTAAGAAATATTACTAAATGTAAATGCAGTACAATGATGGAAATCTCAGGAAAATACTGCAGAAATTATTTAGGTGTCATTGCCCCCATCTTGTTTGCAAATGCTTCTTCTATAGATGACAAAAGAATTTCTTCCTCACATGGACTTAGATTTAGAATTAAGAAATAGGTTGGTCAAATAAGAGCATCTAAATTAATTGTTCTTTTTTGAGCATTGTAATAATACCTCATACAATTTTAGTAAATATTCTTTGCCAGTTCTGCTTATATTAGTTAATCTTACATAACATATATTATGTATTTATAAGATACTTATCATTTTCTTTTGTCTATTCACTTGTTTTTTTCTTTCGTATTTATAAAATATTTTAATGTGTTATATGCTAATAAATAGAAGCAAAATGTTTCTTTTTATTTTTCTATTACAAGGTTATCATAAGAGGAACAAATATGAATTTTGAAATAGAAAATCTCTTTGATTTAAATTCTGAATTTATTCAAATGATTTAAATCATCTCGATACTGATATAAATGCTTAAAAAGAATTTCAGGTTGTTATTTCGCGATTTTTTTTTGGAAGAGCTGTCCTGGACCTGCGGTCGACATTCACTTCCAGTAGGTCAAACTTATTCGAGTACTACGCCGAATAGGAACATTTTCTATGTTGTACCGAGTATTATTCGGACGCCATACAAATGTTTTTGTCTCCTGTGAAGCAGAAAATACTTTTTCATCACAAAGATGATCATACAGTTGCGATTTTGCGATTTAAGTTTTCGTTTACAAAATTTAATCGTTGCTCTGCATAACGTGGTTGCAATTCCACATTCTTTGCCGAATGTCTGTACTGTATGCTATTTTTCTTAAAGAATTACGTACCGTTCTAGGTATATAATCTAGTCCTATTTCTTCTGTGACATGACGGGATGTAGTTTTCGAATTACTATCCACAAAATTTGGCACTGCCTTTCCGTTCCCAGGATTGATTTTAGGTGGTCGGCCAAGTCGCTGTCTTGTCTTCAGCGCAACGCCTTCATTCTCCATCTTCTAATCCAATAGCGAATTTGTGTTTCCTCCAATCACAAACAAAAACATACATTTGTCTATAGGACAACTAATACTACTTTTGTGTAGCGTAATGATAAGGTAACAGATAGTGGCAATTGCTTCTTCTGTAATTTGCCTACAGGACTGTCCTTGTATATAATGGCTAGTCACCCCAATGGGGTATCGCCGTCTGTAAAGCTTTTTAGATCTAAACAAATCTGCTAGAGCAGATCAATTCCCATTCTCTTCGGTTTATATCTTCTCGCATATGTCTCTCCATTTGGTTCTGTCTTTGGTCTTCTTCTGCCATCTGTAGAAGCCAGCTTTACCAACCTCTGCCTTCACCTCCTGCAGCCAAGTAGTTCTGGGTCGTCCTCGTCTTCTTCTTCTTCCCCTCCCCTCCGGTTGCCACTCAAGGATATTGTAGATTGTAATTTTGTTCCCAGCTCTCTATACATGTCCCAACCATCTTGCTCTCTGTTACTTTATTCTTCTGACCACGTTCATGCCGCCCTAATCATTTGCTACCTCACAATTTATTCTACGCCTGTATTCGTTGTCAGTTTTTATCGGGTCTAGTTTTTATCGGGCCATGTTTCTGTTTTCCATTTAGTCTCATAATTTTTGTTTTTTTCTGGATTTATTTTCAGTCCCATTCTATCACCCACCCCCATTATTTCCTCTAGAATATTTTTGGTTACGTCACGCTTTTTAATATAATTACAATATCGTCAGCATACGGTACTAGTTGGCTTGCCTTTATTCGTATTGTGCCCTTATCTATCTAACGCATATTCTAGTACCAAGTCGAATAATGCCGTCGACAGTCAGTCCTTGTTTTATGCCTTTATTTATTTCAAATTCTGTCGTCTCTCCCATTTGATTTCTTAAATTGTAATAAGACCTGATAAAATTTGAGTAAATATTTTTTTGCCACTTCTACTAAATTAATTAATCTTTTGAACGATTTTTGAGATTTTAATTTTGCAAAAACATATATTTTGTATATATAAAATACATATCGCTTTACTTTGCCTATGTGAAGTGATCTTTGTATTTAGAAAATATTTTAATGCTTTATATGTTAATCTAGGCTATCACAAGAGGAACAAATATGAATTTTAAATGACGATTGCAAGGACTGTGTGGATGTACAATTCACAGGTATAGCAGTAAACTCCACTCACACAAATTAATTAATTATGCGAAACGCAGCGTTTCGAGAGCATGTGGGCTCCCATTGTCAACCGTGTTACCGACTGTCGGTAACATGCTCTCGAAACGCTGCGTTCCGCATAATTAATTAATTTGTGTGAGTGGAGTTTACTGCTATACCTGTGAATGAATTTTAAAATAAAAAATCTCTGATTTAAATCATGATTTATATTCTGAATTTATTGAAATGATTTAAATCATCTCAACATTGATACAAATACTTAAAAAGAATTTCCAACTGTTATTTCGCTTTGTGGTTCTGAAAGAAATAAATACTGAATTGCAGAGTATAAAAGATTGTATACATGAACCGACATAAGGGATATTCGGAGATGGAACTTTTCCTTTTTTTTTCATTGTTGGCGCTAAAGAAAGCCCTCTTTGCTCAGAACGTTGAAGACTATTAATCTTGTTAGCATTTTAAAAACATCTCCACCCAATGAAATGGTACGTCACGGAGTTCCTTTTTTCGGTGCCTCTCTAATGAAGAGCAGTGACAAATATTTTATCATTTCCACCTTCACCTTAAAATCTACGTAAAATAATGTAAAGTCTCCTTCGAAAAAAACACTTTTAAATAGGTGGCTTAGAAATATAAAAGGGAGCATGGAAACCGGGGCTTTGTCGGGGCGAAAGGGAAAAGAAGAAAAAAGCTCCTGCAAAAAAAACAAGAGAGAGAAATATTGGGAACTGTTCGGCTCTTTGTAGCATCGAAGCGTGGATTGCCGAGTCCCGTTCGGCGGGACTGATTCGGCAGTCACCTGGGTTACCCGGGCCATCCAACACTCCCTGTTCAGCTGCACCCAGCATCCCTCGCAGGACAGGGGTGAAACATCGATCTCGAAAGCGTAACCTTGGCAACGGCGTGCGGAGATATTAGTTTAAGATGTTACTTACATAATAGCGACTTCCGGTCTTACATCGAAGAGAGATTCCGTTATGAACGTGAGGAAAAAGACTTTTTATCTCTGTTGCAGGCAGTTTCGTGTTAAACTGTTATTGCATGATTTGTAGAAACCTCAAAATATGAAACATGATAGTAAAATATAATATGTTGGTATTAAAATGCATGTGTATAGGTATATTATGCTTTATGGTTCTATGGTTTTAGTGAATATGTTTGATGATTATTCGTCTAAGACAGCTTTAGAGGCTGTTAAGTAATTTATATTCAACAAATTTGAAGGAATACTGACATTGAAGCATGGTATACGTGAAGTTAGCCTCTCATTTATTGACATTAGAAATTCTGGGATTGCCCCAGTTGTTCTAGATTTCTCAAAATCTGAGGAAAAAATCGGGAAAAACATTTCACTTTCACACAGTTCCTTGCCAAAACATAAAATCCGTTAATAAACGAACTAAAAGTGGTTTCACGTCTAGCGTGGGTTACATGTCGAGTTACCGTGCCACTTTGGTTTCCCCTATTCTCCTGAAGAAGCTTCCTAAGACGGAGGCGAAACGTCGAGATCCCTTTCTCTTTTGGTTTCTTTCTTTTTCCCTGTTTCCTCTTTTTTCTCACGTACTCCCCCCTCCCTCCTTCTGTCTCTATTTCTTTCTCTTATTCTTTTCATCTTTTTTTCTATTTCACGTCCCCCCACCTTTTATCATTTTTTATTTTTCTTTTTATCTCTTTTTCTTTCTCCTCTCACTCTTATTTTATTTCTATATATCTCATCATGACACGGTCCAATTCCGGAAGTAGTTCGTTTATTACTAACTCTGGCCGTGGAAGACTACGTATTCACTACAGAAACTGTTCAAAATTAATAATAACATTAGTAATAATTTTGAATTTGTTGTGCGTTATTATAAAGTTTTAAATTAATATTTCGTATAGAACAAAATTGAAATTCTGACAATTATTCCGGATTGTTTCAGATTTGCTTACATTGGTATTACAATACGAACATATAGATAGAAATGTTATTGTAACCACGTTTTATGAAAAGCTGCATTGACATCCTTTTATTTTTCATTTTGCAAAATGGGTAAGTCGCAGAACATAGATGCAATGAACAAATGAATAGGTAAATATCCACAGAAATAAGTAGGCATAATAGTATTAGAATAAGTACATACATAAGATTTAAATATGTGCAGAGCCAAAGTAATCCATGGAAGTTTGAAGTCATCTCTGATATAGAGCGTGGTAGAATGATACATTCTATTACTTTATCTTTGGAGTATATTTGTAAATAATTGCAATATCGCTCGAAAATTCGTTAAAGCATCATATTAATTAATAGAAATTAGTCAAGAAACGATCTTAGGAGATAGGAATTATTAATTTCCCAATTTTAAGCTAAGTTTTACCTTATTTAAAAAAAAATCTTGGTAAATAATAACATCCTCATATAATCTTTTCGTAAACCCTCCCAATATTACCAAATATTTTTGCAGTATGGGTGAATTTATAATTTAATTATTTTTTCTATAATTCTATCTTGTAGATCTGTATAATCTTGCACTGGCAAGTTATAAATCAATTTAAAAAAAAAGGAAATAAAAAGGAATCATACGGTCACATGATTTGGAAGGGAATTCATGTTCGTTGTTCAAACTAATTTATTAAAAAAATGTCTACTCCAAATACTTCTCGTATCATATTTATTGTTTTACACACTGCCTGAGTTCTAGCATCATTTTATTGAAAGCCAAGAGTATCATTTGTCGAAATCATGCAGACTGATAATCCCTCTTCTACTTATAATTAGGGCTTAGGATTAAAAAGAGCACGATATCAATTTCTGTACCAAGTAACGGTAAATACATTTCCTCCAGAAGCAATTATGCATGACTTATGAAAGATATCACACACTCTAACTGTTTGATGTTCACGTTGAAAGTTGAAATGAAGGTAAATCACTGATAATTGTCCCATATGCTCAGGTGTTAATAATTGTCTGTTAGCGTAAATCAATTTATACATTGAAAATGATTCGTCAACAGCTACCGATTAATAGGGACATATGTAAAGTACATAAAGGTTTTTAGTGATTGCACATTTATTCCCGGTTCGGAAAAATCTATTTCGTTGCTAGTAAACAAGTCTACTATTCAGCTTGCAGTACGAAATGCGGAACTACCATCTAGGACTGCCTCAAATTTTTGTTTTCACGTTATCAGCAACATGGATGGGGAAAGGAATTTACGGAGATCATACGCAGTATTCATGGCATTAGTTATAGCATACCATAGGATGGTTGGAGTAAGTTTTAGATGGAGGATGGAATAAAGTTTAAATCTACCCGAATATTAGAGTCCCCAAGTCCCTTGTTTTTGTATCTAGTGGCTGTAGTATAGTCTTAAAGTCTCCAATGTGAATGCAATAATAGGACTCTCATTGTACCCCAGCGCGTGACAATAAGTTCTGGTGGTAGTGGAACATGTGATAGTTTTTCATGAAGCAAATCTTTGTGTGCAGGTTCCTTCATCAAAAATCTTGACGTAAAATACCAATTTATTTGCATTCGGGTAGCATTTCCTGACTTCCTCTTATACTCCGATCGCTGCTGTGAATCTTCTCAATTTATTGGTTTCAATCCGAATATTTGATTGCAACAAGATGGAGCGACATCTCATACGTCTAACGCATCTTTACCAGTTGTTAGTGAAAATTGATATCCAGACGTGACGAATGATAGACTCACCGGCACGTAGCGCCGAATGGACTTCAATGGACTTTTTGAATGGGGCTATCTTAAATCATAGGTATAGAGTAACGCTCCTCATTCTCTGAATAAATTAAAGGAGAATGTTAGAAGAGAAAAAATGTCGGAAAATATCTACCGAGTACTTCTCGAAAATTTTGCTTCACCCTTGGAAGAGTGCCAGCAATATAATGGAACACATTTAAAGGATATAATTTTTAAGAAAAGTAATAACAAAGTCTCTATTTTAATAAAAAAAGGTAAGGATTTGTTCGTTAAAGCTAGCCGTTACTTTAGCGATTAGTGAACCTAAATCGATAGCAGCCATCTCTGATAAAAAGAGTAGATGTAATTATTTAGTAAATGCGATGAAAATTATAGCTTCGAAAGCAAATCTGAACTTTACCGAGAAAGTAAAAAGCTTGAGTTGACAAGACCTTTTGCTATCACCCCAAGGTTGCGAGGTGTATACTTAGACATATACCAAGAGACGCTTTAATTAGAGGTAAGCTAGTTGTTAACTACAATTAAAGCGTCCTTTTCTCACAAACGTGTTTCCTCGACTAAGACGAAAACAATGTTATGTGAAACGTTTGTTTTGCTGCAATTCACTTATTTCTCGGAGGTGCACGGTTGATACCTGGCTCGTGTTACAATTGATAGTATACAGCGCCTTTTAAATATATATCTGTAGTATAAACCCCTTACAATTAAACGTCCATCGTATCTCTACCAGAAGATCAGGTTTCGAAGTCTTCACACACGACAGGACGATTTTGTCCGCCTCTTCATCAAACTGCGACTTTTGAACGTTATTTTACTTACAATATAACATGAGTCCAAGAAGTTCCTTTGTCGCGGATTGAATTGTAAAACACGTGTCTTTACTAGTGTAATCAATATATATTTATAACTGTCATAAATTACGATTTCTTTAATATAAATCAAACAAGCTAAAACAGACAATTACTATTAAGTTATTTTGAATGGCAGAATACAATCCCCTACTAAACAGTTTGAAAGTTTTGTCCAACACCTCTTTTGAGTTCCCTTTAAAAAAGTACTGTGCCAACAGGCAATTTAATAGTTGAGTGAAAGTTTAAAAAAAAATGTTTTTGCTTTTACCTTTGATTTCTCTATTTTTTTACGTATCGCAATATTAAATTGGAGAAGGTTAATTTTTTAAATTTTAGGTAATATTTCATGCTTTAGGTTACTTTTTGTTTCTTTATTGGTGCTGAAGGTGGAGTTGAAAATCAGGATTAGATTGCACCTACCATTGTACTCCATTTTACGGTTGTGGCCTACAGTTGCTCATTAATCTATTTATCTTTGTTCTAAGATTTTGTAAATATATATAGTTATTTTTATTAGATGTTTGATTTAGGAAAAGTATATAAGCTATTTTCGGAATGCTCAATAAATTATTACATATTATAAACAAGTTTCTATTAAACAATCGATATTTTACATTAAAGATCATTTGATCAATATTTATATAACTCTCTTGTTATGTTTTAAAAGAGAATATAACACATGGGCTGAAAAGTCCCGGGCCTAACATATAGATCACGCTAGTTTTATTGCAGTCACCTTTCTCTCAGTTAGTACTAACCTTTGAAAGACAGCTGTTAAAATTTCATGATATTCTATTCATTAGTTTGTGAGTTATTGTGCTTAGAATCACGCTACTTTTGTTATTTTCAAAACAATGGATCAAAAACAATTTCGTGTTTTAATTTTACACTGTTTCTTGATGGGAAAAAATACCGTTCAAGCGAAGCAATGGCTTGAAAAGTGTTATGGGGACTCCGCTCCATCAGAAACAACAATAAAACGTTGGTTCGCTGACTTCAAACATGGTCGTAGAGACACCGATGATGCAGAACGCAGTGGACGTCCAAATGAGGCGGTAACACCAAAAAACATCAAAAAAATCCACAAAATCGTTTTGAATGATCGAAAAGTGAAGTTGCGCGAGTTAGCTGACATCGTAAAGATATCAAAAGAACGTATTGGCTTTATATTGCATGAGCATTTGACTATGAGAAAGCTTTGTTCAAAGTGGGTGCCGCATTTGCTCACTGTTGACCAAAAACAACAACGTGTTGATAATTCTGAGCAGTGTTTGGCCATGTTTAAACGTAACAAACCGGAATTTTTGCGTCGATATGTGATAATGGATGAAACATGGATCGATCACTTCACTCCGGAATCAAAACGATCGTCATCTGAGTGGACAGCAACTGGTGAACCTCGTCCAAAGCGCCCGAAAGCACAACAATCGGCTGGAAAGGTTATGGCCTCGGTATTTTGGGATGTGCGTGGTGTAATATTCATCGACTATCTTGAGAAAGGAAATACCATCAACAGTGAATATTATATAGTGTTATTGGAGCGTTTGAAGGCCGAAATTGCAAAGAAACGACCGCATATGGTAAAGAAAAAACTGTTGTTTCATCAAGACAACGCACCGTGTCACAAGTCAATCAAAACAATGGCAAAACTACATGAATTGAACTTCGAATTGCTCCCATATCCACCGTATTCGCCAGATTTGGCTCCCAGCGACAACTGGCTATTCGCAGACCTCAAAAAAATGCTCGCCGGTAAGAAATTTCGCACGAATGAAGAGGTTATCGCTGAAACTGAGGCCTATTTTGAGGCAAAAGATAAATCGTTCTACAAAAGTGGTATTGAAATGTTAGAGCGGAGCTGGAATGATTGCGTTGCTCTTGATGGAGATTACGTTGATGAATAAAGCTAATTTTGAACCAAAAAAAACGTGTTTTCTTTGTTAGGCCCGGGACTTTTCAGCCCATGTGTTACCATGCTATTTGTGTAACGTGGTGAAACAACTAACTTGAAAACTTGAGCGATTTCTAGTTAAAAGAAGAGTAAATTGGATTCGCAATCTCATTTCAATCCATGATGGGTCTCCATTTGATTTGTTCTTGTCGAGTTCCTTATATTCTATTTAATTTGTGCTCTTCTTTCATCTCACTTTAAGTGTTAAATAATTTATATCGATATTTTTGAAAATATATTTTCGTATACTTTAATACGCAACAGAACATCTACATATTGGATAGCTTTACCGGCTACATGTATGTACGCTCAGAGAAGGTTAATTCAAGATTATAAAGTATAAACGCTGAAGATATTTTTTTTCCTAACGGTAACCAAACGTTAAATAACATTTAACAAACATGTTTCCTGTAAAACGATGTGAAAAGTAATTTCCTATACAACGTTGTAGAATCGTTTAGAATTAAAGTAAAAACAACATTACCTTTAAGTCTTTTACAAATCTGGAATAAACCGTGCACATTGTTGCAAAAAATAGAAGGTTGCGTAACATTTAAAAATCGTTTAAAATCAATGTAAATGAAAGTAATATATTATTTTTAAATAGCTTTAATGTCCATTTGTCTAAACGTTGAAAATAATTTGGAGTCAACATGAAAAACCAACCATATATACAAATAGAAACTATAAAATAGGCACTTTTTACCATGACATCTCAATTTTAGATATGTTAAATCGACTATCTTTGCTGAAATTTAAGCGGACCATAAATGTGGTTTTCATCAACATACGACATTTTTAAATTGCAGTGGCATCTGAGAAAATTGAAGTGTAAAAGCCGTTTCCTATATTAACGACTAAACGATGTTATTTTAACATTTTTGAGGTGATACTTTAACTGTAATACAATGCTAAGATACAATTAATTGTATGACGTGACTAAAATATGTATTATTGTTTCTTTAAGAAGTATAAAGTAAAATAAAGAACATTCGATTTGGATTGTACAAGTTTACCTTGGTTATTTCTATTACTTTATTATATTTCATTTCTGTTATTATGGATAACCTAACTATTAGTAAAGTAAGATTTCTTTTTAGAATAATTTACATAATTAGTTGAAAGCATCCTTCAACTCTGCATTAAGTAAAAGATTATTTACAACGTTGTAGTAATTGCGTAAAATACAGTTGCATGTTGACATTATATACAATATTGTTGTTTATTTGCATTTCAGCTATAAGTTCGGAATGTTCTCTAATTCAAAGTTGATTGAAAGTTTCTATATGACGTTCTTCTGATTACTTAAAGTATCGTCGCTTTTAGGGATCCCCTAAACCAGTACCTAAAAATGCGGTTTGGTTGAGTGTTAATTGTTAACATTTATTTAACGTTGCTGGATCAACGTATACCAACGTTCTAGTCGTAACGGTTGTAGGATTCCGCAGTGTCACTAGGTTTTTTTGTCCCTGATACCTTTGAAAATGCGGACCGCAGTTCTTGGCGAAACGTCAGGGACAAAAGACTTAGTGACACGGCGGAGCCCGACAATCGTTACGACTATGACAAACGGCCATGAAACTGTGAGATACATATTATGTATAACAACTTTACTGTTTAACATCGTTGTAAACAGTTGTTCCATAATGTTAATATAACTACAGTAAGCGGCGTCATTTTCTAAGATAATTGAAACCATTGGTTACGATTATACGTTTATATAACACTTTTTCGGCGTCTGGTAGAAAAATGGTTTAAAAACGATCGTTGTTTTCGTAACGTATAATGTAACCATCAGTAAACTTTCTATTTCTAACAAATTTGTAATTATTAAGCAATTCCAATAAATGGTAATATTTATAATGAATTGAGAATTTTATTGTAAGGTACAGTTTAAAAATCAAGAGTTATCTCTAAGGATTGTAAAAGGCAAAAGTACGTCGAGGATCTAGCCAGAAAGATTCCTGCATGTACACTACCGTCCATATATAGGGAACGACTACAAAAAGTATAGAAATACAGAGAAATATTAACACTAATATCTTAACTTCCTGTATTATCCATTCCAATTGCATTTCGATTTATAATGCAATAGAGACAAACAATACCCTAATGTAGCACACAAAACTAATTTGCATTTTATCACATCTGCTTTATTTTACCTTTTACGATAGCTGGAACTGTGGTTTCAAGAAATAAATTATAAAAATACCCGAAAATGTATGTAAGTATTTTGAATAAAGCGTCGGTTTAAAATTTGTTATTGTGTAAGATTGTAATTAAAAATGCCGAAACAGTAAGAAATATCAATTGAAAAATGTTATAACACTTCATGGTAAACAATTTTCAATAGCACAATATCGCTAAAAAAGTAAAGGTATCAAAAGTCTGACTATTTATCACTTTTAAGAGAATATAGGAAACTGGTTATCTTCGCAATAGAAAACGCGAAGGCAAAGGAAAGCAACGATAGCCGCGATCAGTTTATTATAGTATCCTTGAAACGAAATAGGTTTCTCACCACACAACAGTTAAGCGGAGACTTCTTGCATCAAGCCTAAGGAGAGGAATAATTGTGAAAAAGCTATTGCTGAAACGTCAAAATAAGAAACAGAAACTGAAGTGGGCCATTCAATGCAAGAATTGGATACTTGAGTAATGATATAAAGTATTATGGACAGATGAATTCAAATTTCAAACCTTTGGTTCAAAACGTCGATCATTTACGAGGTGGCAGACTGGAGAAAGGAGTGAGTGACCACCAATGTATGGTTCCCACTGCGAAAAAAGGTGGAAGTAATGTGATGGCTTGGAATTGTTTTGGTGGTACACCTTACAGGGAAATGCTGTACCAAGTGGGGAAGATCATGTAGTAAAAACTTTATTTTCCAATTATTTGATGTCACTCGAGGAAGAAGGCAAGATTTGGCCACCCCAATCTCCAGCTCTGTCGCCAATAGAACTAGTGTGAGATGAATTGGACAGAAGAATTTGAAAGAGAGGAATTAGCAGCTCACGAGATCTTTGGCAGAAGCTTCAGGCAACATGAACTGAAATTACAGGCGATTATTTGGAATCTCTGATTAAGAGAATGCCAAGAATATGAGCCGCCGTAATTCAATCTCCAGGTGGACATATTGACGAGAAATCACTTTAAATTAAAATTTTATAATATTTTCTGTTTTCTTTTCGCTTTTAAACATTCTTTTCGCTATGTCAAATATGTATGAATAAATGTTATTTCAAATCAACTCTATGTTTCAATGCAGATAAAAAAAACGTTAATTTTATAATCATCCCCATATATATCTGTGCGGTAATGTATCTGATCTCTGTCAATTCACACTCTTATTTTTAGGAGTAGCGAAAGTAATGCTTCTAACAACATTCAAACGACTTATTTCCAAAGTTGGTTAATTTAATGAAATTAGAAATAGACTTTCGGGAAATAATTTGTACAATAGACTGTCCTTGAATACCAATATATCAATAAAACTATTTCAATAGAAGAAAGGAGATTTTATTCAGTACTTTCTATTTTTATATATACTAAATATAATACATTATTTATACAAATTATTACGCACTACGATAGGGTGTTTTACTTTTGTCATCTTTTACAGTACCAGTTATCTCAAATTTCACAATAGTTTTTCCAATGGTCACAAAAAATATAAATGGCATTAAATTTAGAAAGTAGTCTCAAAGCGGAACGCTCTTTATTTTTTGCAAACTTAAATCAAATTCCTATAGATGCCCTAGAGTTAGTTTTAATTTGCTGTACTGTGCGATTTAATCAATACTTTGTATTTTCGATAGCTCCCTTATTCATCGAGATCTTCCTTCTGAAGGCATTAAATTAAACAACCTGCATGTAAAGCGGGATAATATCGACGTAGAAAGGCCCAAACTCCATCTTCTATAAAATTCAAATAAACTTTTTCCTTGATATTTCGGCTAAGACGTAAGAAATTTCATGTTATAGCCTTCATAAAAGAAACTGGTTCTTCTTACCTTATCACGGGAAAGGTACGGTATACAGAAACAGAAATTGCTTTCGATATAATTTTATACTTGACTGGAATGAAAATACGAATTTATATTTCTCTTCTTAGTACGGAAGCTTATGAGGGAACGGCTCAATTTTAATAGGAAATTTCGGAAAAGGAGCGTGTAGTACGAAGTAACTAACACGGAAGCCATCCCAGTTACTTTTTCTTACCGTTTCGATATAATGTTATAGATCTGGCAGCTGAAATTAGGGAATAAAGTGAACAGTTTTTAATAGGGGTCTTTCAAGAGCTATAGATATTATATTGCTGTGTCTACGATAATAGCACCAGGTCCAATAATTTTGAGGACTAGGAAGTAATTAACTTAACTTATTTTTGAGAGCTAGACCTAAGCGACATCTAGATGTAAATATTTAAATCTTTCTGAAGGAAGCATATCTTCGAATGTGTAGAAACCATATATAAACTACCAAATTAATAAATAATACGTAAGTACTTTTGATATAATTTAACATACGCGTCTTTTATGACCAATACAAACTGTAGGAACAGAGTTTTGTGTTTATAGCTAAGTAAGTACCTTTATATTACTAGGTATCATATTTGCTGATATTTTAATCCCTAAGTAAAGCATTGAAAGTTTTCAAAGTATAGTAGCAAATGTCGTTGTGAACATGAGTAGACGTTACTTTGGTGATTGTGTACGTCTTACTACTAGTCACTACTAGTGCACTGGAGTGTTTGGGGAAAAGTGATGGTATGGTTATTTTACCACCACATGTCTTCTTTATGATAGATTGTATAATTCTGTTAAATCATATCTATCCATCAACCAACATGGCTTTGTTGGTGGATGATCAACTATTGCTACCTTAGGTGAACTTATTCAATACATTAGTGGAAATCTAGATAATTGTCGATAAGTAAATGTAATTTACACGGACTTTATATAACACATGGGCTGAAAAGTCCCGGGCCTAACACATAGATGACGCTAGTTTTATTGCAGTTACCTTTCTGACCTCAGTCAGTATAACCTTCAAAAGACGGCTGTTAAAATTTCATGATATTCTATTCACTAGTTTGTGAGTTATTGTGCTAAGAGTCACGCTACTTTTGTTATTTTCAAAACAATGGATCAAAAATAATTTTGTGTTTTAATTTTACACTGCTTCTTGATGGGAAAAAATACCGTTCAAGCGAAGCAATGACTTGAAAAGTGTTATGGGGACTCCGCTCCATCAGAAACAACAATAAAACGTTGGTTTGCTGACTTCAAACGTGGTCGTAGAGACACGGATGATGCAGAACGCAGTGGACGTCCAAATGAGGCGGTAACACCAGAAAATATCAAAAAAATCCACAAAATCGTTTTCAATGATCGAAAAATGAAGTTGCGTGAGTTAGCTGACATCGTAAAGATATCAAAAGAACGTATTGGCTTTATATTGCATGAGCATTTGACTATGAGAAAGCTCTGTTCAAAGTGGGTGCCGCGTTTGCTCACTGTTGACCAAAAACAAGAACGTGTTGATGATTCTGAGCAGTGTTTGGCCATGTTTAAACGTAACAGACCGGAATTTTTGCGTCGATATGTGACAATGGATGAAACATGGATCCATCACTTCACTCCAGAATCAAAACGATCGTCATCTGAGTGGACAGCAACTGGTGAACCTCGTCCAAAGCGCCCGAAAGCACAACAATCGGCTGGAAAGGTTATGGCCTCGGTATTTTGGGATGTACGTGGTGTAATATTCATCGACTATCTTGAGAAAGGAAACACCATCAACAGTGAATATTATATAGCGTTATTGGAGCGTTTGAAGGCCGAAATTGCAAAGAAACGACCGCATATGGCAAAGAAAAAACTGTTGTTTCATCAAGACAACGCACCGTGTCTCAAGTCAATCAAAACAATGCAAAACTACATGAATTGAACTTCGAATTGCTCCCACATCCACCGTATTAGTCAGATTTGACTACCAGCGACTACTGGCTGTTCGCAGACCTCAAAAAAATGCTCGCCGGTAAGAAATTTCGCACGAATGAAGAGGTTATCGCTGAAACTGAGGCCTATTTTGAGGCAAAAGATAAATCGTTCTACAAAAGTGGTATTGAAATGTTAGAGCGGCGCTGGAATGATTGCGTTGCTCTTGATGAAGATTACGTTGATGAATTAAGCTAATTTTGAACCAAAAAAAAACGTGTTTTCTTTGTTAGGCCCGGGATTTTTCAGCCCATGTGTTATATATACTAGCATACTAGCATCTACATTTCCATGACCAGTCACATTGCGTGCATTACAGTGGATTTGATCTCTCCCTTTCGTTGTATCTAGGAGCGTACCTTGGGATTCCACTTAGGTTCATTTTTGTTAAACATTTACATAAATGATCCTCTATTCCTCTTAGATTGTCAAGTTAATTTACAATATTGGTTATTACTGGTCATTACTACCTATTTCTTCCGATATGGGTGAATTATAATTCTTTTGAGGATTTCTTTGACTCACTCGAAATGCTTATCTTGGACAAACTTATTATTACTGGTGATTTTAATTTACCCAACTTCGTTTCTACGCCTTGCGTTTTTGATTGAAAATTAAGCCTATTCTTATCGTTTGTAGAGTCTCTGAACCTACGCCAATTCAACCTTATTTTAAATTCAAATAACAGAGTTTTGGATTTAGTTTTATCTACATTTGCCTCTGAAGTGGAAGTTTTGCATGATTTTCTGCCTCTCTTAGTCGAAGATAGTTACCATACCGCTCTGAATATTACCGTATCTAACATAAATCTATGTTGTTATTGAGAGAGATATGATTTAATATAATAAGAGATATGCTTATAAATTAAGACTTCAAAAACCGAAAGAGGGTTACACAGCCACAGGTCTATAGTTGCCAATATTGGCAACTTTTTCAAGATTGGCAAAATTCTGGTTACTTCCCTCATATCAGGAAACTTACACGTGTGTAGGGCTAGATTAAAGATTATACATAGAGGAGTGGCAAAGATAGTAGCACAATCCTTCACAAAGAAGCAAGGGATATTGTCATCATCAGTTGCAAATTTGTTCTTTAAACTTTTGATGCACTGTACTACTTCATCTACTTAAACAGAGTGCAAACACAACGTTGGTAAGTTAGAATCTATATCTGGAAGATAAGAGTACAATGTCTCGGGTAGAAAACACCAGAGAATAATGTAGCAAAAGCATCAACTATCGATGTTGGAACACTGTATATGAAAATGACAAAATAACTCCCCTAAAATGAACATTTTGAAAAAAATCTAAAAACAGGCGACTTATTTTTTTGTACAATTTGCAGATATGAAGGGGAAATATACATATATTGACAATATTTGGGAGGAGGTGGGGACGAAAGAAGTTAGATCATTTTAGTCTCACATGATCACGTGGACGCGGCATCTAAAATGTAGTGCTACTAACAGAGAACAATTATTTTTTTATATGAATGCGATATCTTGTTTTGTTTTTGAGATATAGCATTTTTCGGGGGTTAATTACATGCCCTTAAGTCGACAAAATAAAGCAACTAAAAATACGTGTCTAATATTTTTCAGTGTACTACGTACCTTTTATTAAAATTGGAGGGAGACAGTTGCTTACGTTTGACTATCAGTCTAATTCATATTTACCATTCTTAATTTCTATTATATGTTTTGAAACATTGTTGATATGTTGTGGATATGAAATGATGATGCGAAGATAAAAGTTGTAAATTGCTTTTGGTTAAATGTGCTATTACCACTTGACAAACATTGTTGCTATCAGTATAAATGCGATATCTAAGCTCTTTATTCTTTAGGTATCTTATTTGAGGTTATTCCTACAATTAGTTGAATTTATTTTCCACGCGAACTTACATATCGTAGTTCGTGCTATCTTAATATTAATAGGAAGAATCTGTATATTGTGAAAGAATCTTCTTAACCAAATAAGGACGAAATAAGAAGAAAACCTTAATAAATCTCCACGAACATTTACGCATCACATCACAATCGAACAACTTCATTTCGTTTGCTATCCTAAAGTAATATTTGAATATCGAATATTATTTCTTTCGAAAAAGTAACGCGAAAAAGTAGGGTGGGCGACTTCCAAGTTTCCAAGTTATTAAATGATGTACGCTTCGGTGAAATGAAAACTAATTGGACTTTATCTACCCACTAATATTTTTCTTCGTGTCTGTGTATGTAGGTAGATTGTGAAAAAATTTCTTTTGTGTAATAATAAAGTTTTTAGAAAGGTTGTTAACTTAACCTTTCGAGTTTCGAACCTATTATTTAGGCTCAAAGCAGATACATAATTAAAATTGGTATGGTGTACAACGAGGAAAGTTTTTTGCAAACGACCTTATTATTGCTTTTTGAATTTTTTATACTTTTTTTTAATATTCGGTTTGTTTGTCAATCTATTTTCCTTTGTTGCGATAGGAGGTGAGTAACATGTTCCGGTTGTTTCATGAAGACAATAGAAAATAAAGTTGCCTTTGAGATGTGTAGATGAGCAATTAATTAATTGCTTTTATATTATACAGGTGCGTACTGATCATTGTTGGACCACGGGGGGACTACCGTGGAGAACCACTATATAATAGAAATGAATCTAAACCTTCTTGTCTTAATAATACTTAAAATAAATTACAAAAATTAAATAGTTCTTAAATAGTACTTATTTCAGTAGCAGTTTACATAACAAACTCAAATGCCCTTACTTTAAAAAAGTCAAGAAGAAAAAGAAATATATTCTTTACATGCAAACAGAATAAAATAAACAATAAATAAATGTCATACCGGCCGGCAGTTGTATTGTTGATAAAAACGACAATCATTAAAGACCTGTTATCTGCACTAATGTGGTCAGATAGTGAGAAAGTACAAGAGCACTTGGGCACCTACAAACAATTCACTTGTGATGTTGAGCTCTCTTCAGTAGTTGAGTTAACTACTGAGGATATGTATAAATTGTACAAGCAATGGATATTTAACACAAATATACAAAATTTTGTAAGAAATAGAGTATTCATTATTTTTCTGCATACCCAGAAACAAGTTTTACCAAAATTTATAAATTTATTGATGCTGTAGCAATTAACTTGCATTATATGCTTCATATCTATGTACAGAAACAAAAGAAGATATAAACGAGGAATGGTAAAATATAAATTAGCAGTAGAAAAAAGGGCATCTGAAGTTTTGGGTAAAGAGAAGAAACTCAGAAAGAAGAAAGGATGAAAAATATGGTCAGTTGAGATGGAAGAAGCAGAGAAAGAAAAACAAAAAACATACATGTAGTATATTAAGAACTCTATCGAAGTTAATTATGAAATTTACAAACATAACACATGGGTTGAAAAGTCCCGGGCCTAACAAAGAAAACACGCTTTTTGGTTCAAAATTAGCTTTATTCATCAACGTAATCTCCATCAAGAGCAACGCAATCATTCCAGCGCTGCTTTAACATTTCAATACCACTTTTGTAGAACGATTTATCTTTTGCCTCAAAATAGGCCTCAGTTTCAGCGATAACCTCTTCATTCGTGCGAAACTTCTTACCGGCGAGCATTTCTTTGAGGTCTGCGAATAGCCAGTAGTCGCTGGGAGCCAAATTTGGCGAATACGGTGGATGTGGGAGCAATTCGAAGTTCAATTCATGTAGTTTTGCCATTGTTTTGATTGATTTGTGACACGGTGTGTTGTCTTGATGAAACAAAATCTTTTTCTTTGCCATATGCGGTCGTTTCTTTGCAATTTCGGCCTTCAAACGCTCCAATAACGCTATATAATATTCACTGTTGATGGTATTTCCTCGATGAATATTACACCATGCACATCCCAAAATACAGAGGCCATAACCTTTCCAGCCGATTGTTGTGCTTTCGGGAGCTTTGGACGAGGTTCACCAGTTGCTGTCCACTCAGATGACGATCGTTTTGATTTCGGAGTGAAGTGATGGATCCATGTTTCATCCATTGTCACATATCGACGCAAAAATTCCGGTTTGTTACGTTTAAACATGGCCAAACACTGCTCAGAATCATCAACACGTTCTTGTTTTTGGTCAACAGCGACCAAACGCGGCACCCACTTTGAACAGAGCTTTCTCATAGTTAAATGCTCATGCAATATAAAGCCAATACGTTCTTTTGATATCTTTACGATGTCAGCTAACTCACGCAACTTCACTTTTCGATCATTCAAAACGATTCTGTGGATTTTTTTGATGTTTTGTGGTGTTACCGCCTCATTTGGACGTCCACTGCACGTTCTGCATCATCGGTGTCTCTATGACCACGTTTGAAGTCAGCAAACCAACGTTTTATTGTTGTTTCTGATAGAGCGGAGTCCCCATAACACTTTTCAAGGCATTGCTTCGCTTGAACGGTATTTTTTCCCATCAAGAAGCAGTGTAAAATTAAAACACAAAATTATTTTTGATCCATTGTTTTGAAAATAAGAAAAGTAGCGTGACTCACAAACTAATGAATAGAATATCATGAAATTTTAACAGCTGTCTTTTGAAGGTTAGTACTAACTGAGAGAAAGATGACTGCAATAAAACTAGCGTCATCTATGTGTTAGGCCCGGGACTTTTCAGCCCACGTGTTAGTAGAAATGCTGCGAAGAAAATATCCAGAGAAATCTTCTGATAGATTTATAAGTAATATTGAATATGACATATATAGAAGACAAACCCTGACTTATAAAATAATGGAATCATTAAACAATCAGGAAAATGTCAAAATACAAATAAACAATATAGACGAGGAGAACTGGGTAAAACATTATGAACAGCTCAGGTACAAGGAAAATATTGACGTAACAACAATAGAAGAAGTAGACATAAAAGGTTTGGAAAAAGGCGATAGAATAATCCTCAAAATTACCGAGGAATCAGCCTATTAGACATACCTTATAAAATTTACGCCGGAATATTAAACAACAGGTTGAATATCATAGCAGAAGAATTAATAGTAGAGGAACAAATGGACTATAGAAAAGGCAGATCAACCACAGACCAAATATTCACTCTACAACAAATTATAGAAAAGCACAAGGAATGCAACAGGGAAACAGACATAGGTTTTACAGACTTCTAGAAGGCTTTCGATAATGCAAACAGATATAAATTATGGGATATTATGAAATAACATTGATATCCACATCATTTAGTAAGAGCTATATAGGGTTTATACTCTGACCTAATTATGGTAGATACAAGCGGAAGATTAACTGGGAAAGTATCAACAAACAAAGGAGTTAGACAAGACTGCTGTGTGTCGTCAACATTAGTTAAGATATATATTGATGCTATTATAAAGGAATGGAATTCTATCTTATATGCTGACGA
Source organism: Trypoxylus dichotomus (assembly GCA_023509865.1). NCBI lineage: Eukaryota > Metazoa > Arthropoda > Insecta > Coleoptera > Scarabaeidae > Trypoxylus > Trypoxylus dichotomus. The sequence goes on along the minus strand of CM042076.1, from coordinate 61,504,569 downwards.
CTTAGTACCCTTAACAGAAACAGAGAATGATCTACAGAAAGGGATCTATACATTAGAAAAAAAACCTACCAAAACTATGAAATGAAAATATCGCTAAATAAAACCAAAATCATGGCTTTCCTGGGTAAATATCCAATTAGGTCAAAAATAGTCATAAACGATACTGTACTGGTACAGGTGAAACACTAAGTATTTATGCTGCGATGTATCTTATGATCGAAACGAAGACATAGAAGGAAAACTGTATAAATTCACACATATCTGTGGAACAATCAGCAGAATGTAAAAAAAAACAAAACAGGAAAGGAGACACAAATAGTCCTTTTATACTGTAGCGAAACATAGACAACAACGAAACAACAAGAAAGCAGGATACACACACAAGAGGTAAAGTTTTTAAGAAGAGTGGTGAAAGGTTGCACAAGATTTGAGTAAATAAGAAAACAACTAAACATCTTCGACATAAATGGGAATACAAAGGAAAACAAAAATAAGTGGAATGAACACGTAAAACGGATGCAAGTGACGAGGTTGCCAACTAGAGCAATAGGTATTTAGGAAGAAGAAGTGTAGGCAGACCAAAAAAAAAACAAATAAAAGATGAGTTAAAAATACAGGTAAATTATTAAACAAGATACCACCTTTAAAATGGAGGCTCCCCATATATTTTGGTGAAGTTAGAAAGAATGGAGATTGGTGGATAATTCTGCAATTGATCCTTTTCTCCCTTTTTAAACACGGCGACTATTCGCGCTATTTTATATTTTGTAGGGCATATGTTTGTTCCTAAAATAAGTTGCATTAACGTTGTAACCAACACAAATGAAAAATAACACTTGAAAAACAACAACGCAACGCAAAAGTTGATTTTGAAGTTATATCAAACACGTAAGCGCTACTTATGATCCATTTCTTTACTTATACAGGATTCCCCCAATTTGATGTTACAGTTTCACTGTGATATATTATTTGCAAATAGAGAGTTACATTTTATCTTCAGATGTTAGTACAAATAAGGAATATTATACAACAATTTATTGGGAATGTCCTGATTTCTACAGAATTGGACAACGTTCAACATTAAATATAAATAAAATAGGAAGTGTAAGTTTACATTATCTCCTTTTTAAAATAAAAAAGTTTAAATTCATCTGCCTAATAATCGAGAATGATGAAAGTCTGAAAATATTTTGAATACAACGGACAAATACGAAAACATACAATTCAACAAGTTTTCTTATTTGTAACTTAATCAACAATTATTGCGTAGTAGCGTTATCTGTAATTCGTATTTCGAACTCTTCCTTTATTTTTCTATAATACTTTAACACTCGTTGATCAATTTCGTTCGACGTTTAAATGCCATCGAAGCGAAAATTATCCGAGAGATTTGCTCCGTAGTTAATCAAAACGGTTTCAGGCATTAGGAGAATTCTTACAATTGCATCTTCACTTCGTTTCACGCGAAATTAAGTCCATCAAGTAAACGTTCCGAACGGAATCATCCGCCGCTATTCTTGCGATTTTTATTATCGTTCCATCACGGTAATCTAAGCTTTCACTTCGTCTAACATCCTAGAAAAGACGACTAGCGATAGCCGGGACAGTTAATACAAAGTCGTTGAAGTGCAGTGTTGTGGGTGATGCCGTTCGGAAAGTATTAGTGACGCACTTATCCTCGCTAACCTTGAACGAGCATTCCACGAGCATCTCCCTTGATACTCCCACAGACGTATTTAATCCTTTCTAGCATTCTGCTCTGTTGGAATCAGCTTACGTTGTACAGCGAGGTGAAAGGTAAAGGAAAAGAATGGTGTTCTGTTGATGAGAATATGAAGCTTTTAGAGATAAATTGGACCTTTATACAGAATGTTCTAGGATTGCCAATTAGGAAACATCGGAATTACTTGTTATTATGTTCTTATTCCTTTAAATATTATACAGTCGATTCCGTTTAATGGGGACGTTGGTTAAGGGGGTTAATTTGTGGAAACGAAAACCCAACTATTAGTTTAATATATAATTTAAACGCTTAATTGGGACAATATTTTGCTTAATAAAGACATCAACTGATGTGTAACCATCTATACATTGCCTATTGGAGAAATACGAGTAAGTTTGCTTAGTACAATCTGTAGTACGCAGTTTTATGTTTCTTTTAGTGAGTCTCGCATCGGCTGGCGTGCATGAGTAAACTTTTCTGTTGATTTTACAGATTGTGTTATCAAGATGTGAAGAAATGACTATCCTGTCAAATAAAATTGGTTTGTGCGCTTTTACAATTATTTGAGGTGTAGTTTTGTAGTATTTTTGTTTTGTAGTTTTTGAATCAATTTTTCTGTTTTGCTGCTGTGATGCTCTTCACAAATATAGACATCTAAATAGTATCTCAGACTTTCACGGCCGTTTGTCATAGTCGTAACCGTTGTCGGGTTCCGCCGTCTCACTATTTTTTTTCTCCCTGATGTTTCGCGAACAACTGCGGTTCGCATTTTCAACGGTACCATTGATTATAGACATCTGTTTAATTCTGTAGTACTTTTCTGGAATATCTAGATCTGAAGAAATTGAGAATAGCGCCGTATTATTCATTTATATCCAAATATTAAAATTGGTTTGCTGGAAAAAAATTGAAAGCCGGTCATTCAAAACAATATTTTGTTCCTTTTCTCATAACATTTCTCTTTCACTTTATTTGCTCCAGTTCCTCCTCCTAACTTTCAAGTAATTGAAAGGAGGTAACGGATTCAGTTTTTGAATCATTTTGTGTTTGTAATTCATCTTCCACCATTTTCAAATATTTTGTCTTTACTTCATTTATTTGTATGCTAAAATTTTGTGCCTCCTTGTCTGAAAGCCTTTATTGCTCTACCTCGTTCATTCCTTCTGTTTGCTATTAATGCTACGAGACCCACTCGGAAAGAAAAGAACGATTTTTTTCTATAGACATTTTTATTAGATGTAATTAGACGAAATTGTATTTTACATACAATTATATACCCAAGCTACTTTTTTGCGTAGTCACTATTCAAATTTAGGCACTTGTCGTATTGTTTTATCAGCTTTTCTACGACTTTTGCGTACTCAGTTGCCGCCAAGTTGTTGAACCACTAATTAAAGGCTCCTTTAAGTTCATTATCAGGTACGTAGCGTTGTGCACTCAAAAAATCTTTTAATTTGTGGAGTAAGTGAAAATCACTTGGGACTGTTTGGCGGATGTTAAAACATTTCCCATGGAAACTGCTAAACCAAGTCCTGTGTCACTCCCGCTGCATGCTGACGTGCATTATCCTGAAGGAAGAAGACTCCACTGCTTGGCATTCCACAGAACTTGTTTTGAATAGTGCGTAGAAGCATCCGACAGTAGGCCACTGCATTTATGGTCTCTCTTCTAGGTATGTAGTCAATGAGCAGAATCTTTCTGGAAATCAAAATTTATTTTGCTTTCTTCCGTTTCTTTGGGGATTCCGGATGATGCCATTCCATCGATTGGCGCCTTGTTTCTGGTATGAAATGTGATATCCAAGTCTCATCACCAAAACTTCATTATCATCCTTGTCATGGCGATTGAGCAGCTGCCATTCGTTTTTGTTTTGTGTCCGTCTGATAAAATTCGGGGAACCCATCTACCACACACAGTTCTTGAAGTTTCTGGTAAGAATACGTGTAATTTACTCATTGTGAAAACTCTATTTTCTTGCAATTTTGCTTCAATTCTAGCTTTGAGTCCGTCAGTCACCACTGAGGGTCGGGCCGAGCGATCTTCATTGTGAACCTTCTTCGGTCCTCCATTAAACATGAAATACCACTTCCGAACTTTATTATATTTCCGTAAATCTTAACTTTCTGTCTATAAATATCAGTAGGTCGGAGTTTTTGTGCATTTAAAAAGCGGATAATACTGCGCACCTCACACTTAGCAGAGTTGTCAGTTTTGTCACACATTATAAAGTCGCATATATAAGCAGTAATCAATCGTATTAGATCGTAGCTGCCACCTAACTAAAGCGAATGATTATCAAGGTCAGTGGTGGTGAGGGGACACGGTTATGTGCGAAAAGATAAAGTTCTTTAGTTTCTGAATGACCCTTGTATATTGTTTACACACGTTGTTATCTGTGTCTCATTTAACATGATTTTTTATATAGTTTTGTCGTTGTTATAGCTTCTCCTAGTTCTAGGTGAAGTAGTATTGAGGATGTAGAGTTAAAAGCATTTATATGTGTTAAAACAAGTCTGTTGTTATTTCCTGGAATTTCACTTTTGTGTGTGCTCATTTGAGGTATTCTATTCCTCCATATCTATGATATGTATCCGATGTTCGTTTTGAACAGGATAACGTTCTGTAATGATATGTGCTTATAATGGAGTACATTAATTTTTATTCCAAATTTTTCAATGTTTTGTTTCACTGCTTGGCTCTCGTTTGTTTACGTTTTCTTGTTGAAGGCAAAGTAATGTTAGGACTCTCTCCAATCTCATTTTGAATATCATACATTCAATATTCATTGTTTTCTTCTCATGCTTTTCATATTAAAATTATCTATATTTATTTACCATTTACCGGCACGATATAACTTAAAAAAAGGTCCCTTCAGTTACGTATACAATAAAGATATAAACTTCTCTATCGTATTACCATGGACTCGTATATATTGCTTTTAAAAAGAGATAGTTGAAAATTATTGTTTAGATGGCTAAAAGAGGCATGGCTGTACTTATACGTATTTTATAGAACTATTTATCGTTAAGTAAAATTCTAATTACTTGGAAATATGCACAATATTTTAATTTCTTGTGTACATGGAAAGGATGTTACGTTTCTTCATTCAAAGTTGAAGTTGCGCACTTTATTAGAAACGTAGCCGTCGTTAGTTCTGTTTTAGTACGACTGGCAACTTTATGTATAACTTTTTAATAAATTAAGTATGTTTGCTGTGTAGCCTAACAGCCAGGCTTAATTCACGTTTGGGTACTTCAATTAATAACATCGTTAAACTGACTTGTTGAAAATTTCCTTCATGAAAATAAATTTGTTGGCAACAAAGTAATTGTCAATTTTAAATGTAGACGGGAGTAGTGCTTCTTTTAAATAACTGTTGTCTATGTTAGTTATGTAGTTTTGAACTTTAGTTTTCTTAAAAAACCAAATTAAGTGTATTTTTTTGTGAGATTTGTTTGTATGAGTTCAATTTTAACATGAACAGGAAAAGAGTTCATTTTCATCATATTTTGCTTTATTGTTTTCGAAGAGAAAATAACGCAATACAAGCTGCTAAAAAAGTAAGCGATGTGTATGGTGATGGAACCCTAAAAGGAAGACACTGGCGGAATTGATTTGGTATATGTTGTTCTGGTGATTTTTCACTTAAGCCAAACGAAATTGATGATTATTAAATTAAAGTTGTAATTGATTCGGATTGTCATAGAGGCTGCAGAAAGGTTAAATGCATTGCACACAACAATTGAAAATTATTTAAAACGTACGCGATTCATTAGAAAACTGGATATTTGGGTTCCTCGTGAGTTAAAGGAAATTCATTTAACCTACAGAATTAACATCTGCGACTTGTATCACAAACGAAATGAAATCGAACCTTTTTTAAAACTGTGATAAAAAATCGATAGTTTATCATAGCATCGAATGAAAGCAGTCATGGTCTAAAGAAAATAAATCAGCGCAAACAACATCAAAAGCTGAAGTACACCAAAAGAAGATTATGCTGTCAATTTGGTAGGATTACAAAGGTATTCTGTATATTAAGCTGCTCTCTAGGAACCAAACGATTAATTCAGACACATCTTGTCACTAATTGGGCACATTAAGCTCTGCAGTTAAAGAAAAACGGCCGGCGTTGGTGAATCGTATAGCTTCGACTTAACGCTATTGGATTACCATTTGTTCAGAATCTTACAGAATCTAAACATTCTTTGAATCGTAAAATCTACAATGATGATAACGTTGTGAAATTACATCTACTTCAAGTTTAACTAACACCTATCACACTCTAACTCAAGTTTTTGCTGATAAAGATCAGAAGTTTCATAAGCGTGGGATAATTAAGTTGACGGAAAGATGGCAAAGAAATGGAAAATGTATTATTGAATAATGTTTAGTAATTATATAAGAAAATCGACCATTACCTTGTTGCTAACCCAATAGTACCATTTCCAAAGATGATATAAATTGATATTAAACTTTAAAGGATGAATCAAGAAGAATTCGAAATATTGAACATTTATTTTCCAAATTGCTGAAATCTAACCATAACTGAAAAATAATGCGAATGTGTGAGTACTTTCTACATGCAAACACTTAATGCTAGCTCAGCAAAATTCACAGTATTTATTTATCTCTAATTAAGAAAATATTTAGCTAGTCAAGGATTGCAATAGAAAATTGTTTTTGTTTTATGTAAAAAACCGATACATAAAAACTGTTTAGTTGGTCATATTCTTATTTTACTAGATCTTAAAAAGATATATATTTGAAAAGTTTAAGAACCCCATAATTGACTGAGGTTTTCCACCACAGTTCGTCAAAGTATTGCGCGTCAAATTTTAAGATTTCTGGAAGGAGACGCTTTCCGGTTACTTTGATGGCTTCGAGAATTCATCCCGATCTATCTTCGATCGAAGATGTCTGGAATATCATGGGTGGAAGAATTAATAATTCACCGCATCCTTCACAGACACTAATTACTCTATGGAATGAGGTGTGTACATACATGTCGCCTGGGGTGCAATAGAACAAGAAGAAATTAATAACCTTATTAAAAAATATGTGTCCAAGAATGTGAACCATATCTTATAAATTAAATATACAGGAAAATTTATTCTCATAAAATGAATAAAATGTTATTTATATTATTGATCAACTTTCTAATGCATTCCATTTGATTGTAGCCAGTGGCATATGTATATGTATATACATATCCCAAAATATACCATTGCTCTCCCGACGCTTCCTGTGGCAATTATTAATTCCTTTTATCCGCACCGCGCAAGTTCATTGTTTCGTGTGCATCGTTCTTGTATTAAACAATAACTAAATCCGTGCAACGGGCGCTCTATTTTAAAGCGATACACCCTTGTCGAAAAAAGGAAATAAAACATGCACCCTTATAATTCGCCCTACCCCATCGAACACCCCGTTTGCGGTCCGCTGAGAACAATGCATGTGCGGGACTAACGCGCTTTTTTAATAAGAAACTTGTTAAGGCTCCGTATACAGGGTTGTTGGCCGAATATACATATGCACATATATGTGTGTGTGTGTATGGGATGCAGTCTTTCCCCTTTACAATTAAGGAGTACGGAATCGGATCAAAAAGAGCACGAAGCTAGTCGATCCTTTTGGGGGTTTGAAATACCGTTTGCATTTAAATTGAAGTCTTTTATCGATAAAACGAGGTGAATAAAGTTCGTACCTCTAGAAAGGCGTTGTTTGTGGAGTAAAATTTAAAGCGAATCTTTGAAAGATGTTTTTGGTAATGCGTGCACTGAAATAGACCCACAAATAACTTCTTTTTCGAATAAAATGTGTAATTTAGTCAAACGTTTATATACACTACCGCTCAAAAGTGTTTAGGCACTCTCACTGACAGCAAAAATGTTAATAATATTTATTTTTTATGTATAGATACACGTACATGAATAAAAATATATTAAATAAATGTGAAAATTAAAACGTTTAATTTAAATTTTGCTTTCATATATGTGACCTCCTCTTGCTTTAATAATTGCAGCACACAATCGAGGCATTCTCGCAATAAGTTTTGCCAGAGTTTCTTGTGCCATTGAGGTCCAACTCGATTGCAATTTGTTCCACAGGTCAGTAGCTGATGTCGGAGCCGATTTCCGTACTTCCCGATCTAGTTATTCCCATAGTAACTCGATTGGATTCAAATCGGGGCTCTGGGGAGGCCATTCCATAATTTTGAGAGTTCCTTCCTCTTCTAAATGGCGTAAATAGTCTCTACATAATTTAGAGGAATGTTTTGGGTCATTATCTTGCTGGAAGATAAAATTTTGACCCAAAAGTCGAATTCCGGAAAGTATTGCGTGGTTCGCCAAAATTTCGCAGTAGCCTTCTTTTTTAATATATCGCCAATTTTCACAATGTCCCCTACACCAGTGCCAGCAAAATAGCCCCAAATGATGATAGAACCTACACCATGCTTCACGGTAGCAGCAATTCACTCTTCTCTGGCACGTTCACCCACAGATCTTCTTACGAATATGCGTGTTCGGGCTCCGAACAGCTCAAATTTGGACTCATCCGTCCATAGGACGTTGTTCCACTCTTCTATGGTCCAGTGTTGGTGTTCACGAGCTTTTGCTTGTTTTGTTTGCGTAGTAATGGCTTTTTCATCGCAATACGTCCATGGAGCCCGGCTTTCTGTAGGCGACGTTTGACTGTAGAAACACAGACTAGTTTATGGCGACCAACATTTAATTCTGCGGTGATTTCCGGGGTCGTTTTGCGTCTATTTAACTTGCTGGTAACCACTATTCTGCGACCATCTGCAGATGTTGTCGCTTTTGGCCTTCCGCTACGTCTTTTATTAAGAAAACTGCCAGTTTCCCGATATTTTTTTACGTTATAGTCAACCGTAGCGTGGTGTATTTCCATTTTTTTGGCAATTTGTCGATTACTTATGCCACTTTTATGGTAAGCTATTATAAGCGCACGTGTTTCCGTACTAATTTCTCTTCGCGGAGGCATTTTAAAAAATTGTCACACGATATTTCGCTCATGACGTGAATAGAGTAAATACCACACTGCAACTGACCATAGGTTACAGATTTCACTATAATCTTCTACGAAGGTAATTTAAACATTATTACCTACAATCTAACAGATGACTAAATTTACTCAGTAAATTCAGAGGGATTGTTATTGTAATTGCACCGCACTAAACAGTTTATGGTAATCCGACCAAGTGCAGGTAAATGTTAGTAAAGCTTATGCGATATAATGGGTGTTTATCTTACTGAACTACATTTTAAATACGTATTTCATTTTATTATAATGTATTTTCGGTAAACATAATACTATATGAATAATCCATGAAAACAGGGGTGCCTAAACACTTTTGAGCGGTAGTGTACATATTAATGCGCTAAATGCACGTATCTAAATACAAATATGTTTTTTTAAAAGAAACTTGTAGCATTCGATTTCCATGTTCTATAATTATTCTTGGAGTTCTTATACCTCGAAGTAAGCCTTCAGAAACGAGTGGGCATTGGCCGCGATGATATATTTCGAAAGCGGTCGGATATTCTCGGAGTCGGGATTCATACACGTATGGTTAGTATGTGTATGAAGGACTGTTAATAGATTTCTTAAATGACGATATTAAAATACACTGGCACTGTTATTAAATGTATTGTTTGCAATATCACCATTTTACTGTTCGATGTTTTTGCGTGTAAAAGACATGTTAATAGCAAACACATCGCAAATTCGCAACGTGATGTACTACATTATAAATTTCTATACGACATATTACAAAAGACAAACGCAGAAAGGATCGTAGAAACAACCTTTGGAAAGTTCAATATATCGGCAACCCAACTTGTAATGTTGGTTATAGATCTTATCTTCAATTATTTCATATAACCTGTTGTTTGATCCATGCATACTATCTTGTAGCTGAATTTATTAGAAACAGTTATCGGAAACTAAATCCATTTATAAAGGATGTTTCAATAAGAGCGCAATATGTTAAGGTTCAATAAAACATAGTTTTCTGTAGCAAGGTATTGCAATATTTATTGATTTGTAATGTATATATTTGGGCATTATGTTTGAAACAAAATATCTTGACCGCCATGGCTTTGTTGACACATGGATACTCTTTTGACACAGTTTGTAATAACACTACTGTATACAGGCGGCCGTATTTTATTGATAGAGAGTCTAATTTCGGTATTCAATGCTTCGGTGGTCTCGGGCTTGTTAGCATAAACTTGCGACTTCAGATAATTCCATAGCCAAAAGTCCAAAGGTGTTAAATCGCAAGAAAGTGGCGGCCAATTTTGGTCACCAAACCGGGAAATGACACGACTATGACCAAACTTGTGCAAGATAGTCAATGTTTCACGGGCTGTATGACATGTGGCAGCGTCCTGGCGAAACCACATGTCATCAAGAGCAATATTTTGCAATTGAGCCACAAAAGAACTGTGTTATCATAGTACGATAACGTTCACCATTCACCGTTACTGCATTACATTCTTCATTTTCCAAGAAATACAGTCCAATTATTCCTCCAGACTTTAATGCACACCAGATAGTGACACATTTTGGATGCATTGCTTTCTGATAAATCATTCGTGGATTTTATGACCCCGAATGCAGCAGTTTTGCCGATTAACGAAGTCATCGAGATGAAAATGGAGGTCATCACTAAAAATGATTTTGTCCGGAAAATCGGCATTCATTTCTGTTTGCTTAAGGATCAAATTGGTGAACTGTCTTCGCTATATGGTGTGTGGAGTCAATTGGGATTTGTAGGCGTGGTGATGCAAATCTTTAGTTAGAATACGCTAAAGAGTGGCTGCTGTAGTGTGAAATTCTTGTGCGCGATGACGACGCGTTTCTGGACTTTCGGCTACCCTTTCGCAAACTGCCGTGATGTTTTGTTCTGTTAATCAAACCAGTACTTTCGAACTTTTCGATTATTTGTTTTCACAGTAGATGAATTAAGTCTGTCGTCCAAATATTTGACGCACTATACGAATGGTGGCAAACAAACTTTCACCATTTTTCAAGACGTTTTGTTGTATTGTGTAATACTCCATGTCTACTAATTCCCATCTGTCAATTTTCGATCTGTCACGTCATAATCACGTGCCATTATGTTAAACATGCGGGGCAATTCTAATCTTGTGCTTTTATTGAAACCTCTTGTTGTTTCTAACGAACGTTTCTTATGATAAAATTACTATGAAATTTCCAAAACGTATTGGTGAATTTAAACAGGCTTGTCGGCGCATTCCTCAGCCACCACAGGCTGTACTGACGAGATGGGGAACGTGGCTTAAAGCTGTTTCATATTGTGAGAAATTTTTATACATTGTTAAATCTTGTATTTTAAATTTAAATCCGCAAGGAGTCCGAGCAATTTCAGTAAGCCAGCGGCTGGTGTTAGATACCGAAATCCATTATGTGTGGTTATAAATAAGAATCCAGATTTTCAAATTATAGTGCGTACAGACAAGAGTTTAAAGCGAGAACCAAGAGTGCGAATATAATTTGAACGACCTTATTGAATTCGCGAACCTCAAATTCACCAATATATCTTTTATATAGGTAAATACATCTTCATCTCGCTGTAGGGGTATGACTGAGTCTCTCATATTTTTTATTCTTTATTAGATCTATCTTTTTCAAGAGACGAGTGGATTGGGTTGAAAAGAGTATGTTGCTGATACGTTTGCTTGTAGTAAGTAATTTCCTGAAGCTTTGGATTTGGAATGTTTTACTTACTTTCTTAATATACAGGGTAAATCGACCAAGCTTAATATACACTTTAGCTCATAGAAAATTGGACATTTAATGTAATTCTCTAAAGCACATATTTATAACACTATTTTGTAAATAAACTGAGAATTACAGCAGTCCGTTCCTTTATGTCTATGAAGTATTAGTGTTTTATCGAAAGAATACACATTTATTCATAAAAAATGCGGCATTCTTGATAGCATGTGCACAAGAAATTACAACAATCTTTCCATGCCCAAGCATTGTATCCACTTGTACGAAACGGATCCCAGATACAAAGCTATAACATTTTATAAAAAAATTGTTACGTGGCTAAATGACCATTTGTCAAGCCCAAAAAGAAAATTATAATAAATCACCCATAAATATCAAGTTCTGTGGATCCGTCTCGCGTTTTAAAACTGAGTTTCAGGTTACCTTAAGGCTCAACCATTTTATATGGTGACTGAGTTCTTGGAGGTAGACTTTGGCTTTATTTATATTCACTATTTCCATGTTTTCTTTTGTGTTTTAGTGTTTATATTATATATTGACCTATTTATATTGTGTTTGCTTTGTATGCTGTATTTATTTACAATGTTTGACATGGCTATGTTAATGTCCTCCAGGATTAGTGACAAATATGTTATTATTATTACTGAGTACTATGGGCCTAAGAAATGCGAATTTCTATTTGTTATTATCTACTTATTATTAGTATCGTAAAATATCACATTTCCATTGATTAAGTTAGTCATGATTATTGAGACAATTGCAGTTATTTAGTAAGGCCACTGAAAGGACCATTTAAGAATTTCCGTATTTCTTCACAATTTATCTTTTCAATTACACCAATTTTAATGAGCGCAAGCTAAGCGGTTTTCTTGGGAGGCGTTAGAATGCAGTCATGCGAATTTAGGTTATGGTGAGTGAAATTGTCTCAAGAAATGCAGCGGGGAAAGTCGATAACTATTGCGAAACGATAATTCGTCATTACTCTATATAAAGAAGCATATTCTATTTGGCAAAATAGTCAGAAGGTTGGCAATACGAAGTCCATCATTAATAATGCCGTACGACGATTTTATCAAACAGGGAATTTAAAAGATCACAATAGACAAGGGCCGTCAGGGAATACATCCCAAGAAAACGAATTAATACTTAATTCATTAGCAAACGTAATAGAAGATTTACAGCACCAGAAATAGTCTCTGAACCCAATTACAGGAGCATGAATTAGGTTTCAGTGAGTTGTGTAAAACGTCGAATGCAAGAAGCGGAATTACATGGCTGGGATGCAGTCACAAACACTACTTCTGTGGCTGGGTAATATAGCAAATCGATTATAATGTACGATTAGTGGAAAAGCTTTTTGTAAAGATAAGTCACAAGTTAATAATAATAATAATAATCCTTTATTGCCCAACAGCCCAAGGGCCAATTACAGGACAAATTACAATACAATTCTTATGTAAAATAAAATAATTAAAATCGTGTTGCTTACAATAATAACATGCTGAAAATGTATATAATAATGAAACAAAAAAAAGAAAAACTCACAAAAATGGCTGGCGAGTCGATAGTATTTTTCAGGATCCTGCAAAGAAACTCCACACTGTTACGCTCGCGGCGGTCAGCAAGAGATAGAAAACCATGCTCAACAAGTAAGCTATAATACTCGATACCTCTTGCAGGATACACGTTGTCCATTCGAAAGGAGAGATACTTTAGAAATTTCTTTTGAACGCGTTCGATCATAAGCTCTTGGTGTAAATAACGGGGATACCAAACAATGGAGGCGTATTCAAGCTTAGAACGAACGTAGGCATAATATAAACGTTTCATTACACCTAAGTCTGAGAAATGCCTGCAAGAACGCATGACAAAACCGAGAGTTTTGGAAGCAGATGAACACATGGACGAAATATGTTCCGTAAATGACAGTCCATTATCAAACAAAACACCAAGATCCAAAGTTTTGATATTGCGTGGTATGGCTGCATCATTAATCTTGTAGTTATAGTGTAAACTAGTGTGAGTGTTATTGTAGGAAAGCACAGTACACTTGTTGATGTTCAGAGGGAGATAATTGACCTTACTCCAAGTATTAATGCGAAGAAGATTGTCTTGTAAATGTTTACAATCGTTTGAAGTGTTCACACATAAATGAAGAATTTTCATTCATTTTAAGGAAATCAAAGCATGGAAAAATGGTGCAGTTGACGACGACATGATTTTATTAAAAATTAATGAGGAAGAAAAGATCAGTCCCGGATCATCGTAGAACAACATGTTTTCAAGGACGTGATTACCAGGGGAAAATTTCATCTTTTCGTACGAATTTCGACTTCAAGCACAGAGCGAAAAAGTAGTAATGTATTTGTAAAGGTAAAATAAGTGCCCTCTGATTAGCAAGCACTTGAGCACCCAGTGAAATAGTTCAAGACATTAAATGAACAATACGCATGTGTAAAACAACTGAGATGCCAGAGTATTCTAGAAAGAATTCATTAAGCTGTTCATTCATACCAGTACAATCGTTTATTAATACATTACATCGAAAGAGTTGTGGAATAATACACTAGGGTGACAGAATAAAATAGACACCTACTAATAAAAAAAAAAGATACTATTCTCGTTATATATACAAAATATTTTAAAATTTTTAAATTAGACTAATAATTTGTCGATCCACCTTTACTTGCGTGAAGTGCTGCGAGTCGTCGTGGCATAGAATCTATTAAATGATTAATGGTGCGTTCTGGAATATTTAACCACTCTTCTGTAACAGCTGCCACAAGTTCTTCCTTATTGCTGGGTTTTCGGGGTCGTTTCGCCATATTTGTCTGGATTATGTGCCAAACATTCTCTATCGGATTCATGTATGGTGATTGGCCTGGCCATGGTAAAATCCGAATCCCCTGTTCCTCTTTCCATGTGGTTGTTGTTCTTGCTTTATGGTAGGGTGCTCCATCCTCCATAAAAGTGGCGTCTTCTTTAGATAAAATGGCGTTGTCGAATATCGGTAGTAGTCCTTCTGTTAATGTTTGGATATATTTTGCCGCATTTATATTTCCGTCGTAGATTACTAATTGCGATCTTCCACCATACCATATCGTGCCCCACATCATGATGTTCACACCGCCGCATTTCACCGTCTGATGCAAAAGTTTGTCGTCCAGTTGCTGTGACGAACGTCTCCATACCCACGTACGACCACTATCACTGAATTGGCAGTATCTGCTTTCGTCTGAAAAAATGACAGATCGCCAAAACTCTTCGGGTTTCGTTCGCATTTCGATTGCCCAAGACATTCGGCGCCGTTTTTGAAACGCCGTAAGGAGAGATTTTTTCTTTGCCACTCTTTTATACATCCCCACACTGTGGAGGTGTCGCGGAACGGTGCGCTGACATTTCTGTGAAGTTGCCGCAAGCTCAGCTGTACTTTTTCGCGGTTCTCTTAACACTCCGCGCACAAGCACCCTTTTACTTCTTTCAGAAGGATCGGCACGACCTGGTCTCGGCTCCGCTGTTGTTTATTCCTTGCGTTTAAATTGTGTAATCACACGGTTAACTGTGGACAACGGAATATTAAAAAATTTACTTATTTCACGTTGCGAAGCGCCGCGTTCACTCTGGCCAACGATGCGACCCCGGGTGAAGTCGCTAATATCACTCGAACCTTGTAAGCGAGGCATAGTTGTAACGATACTAAACTATGACGAATTCCTTCCGATACATCTACCCCTACCCTAATGACAAGAGAAAGTTCTCAATTCGTTCTTAGAATTTAGGTGTTTACATATTTATACCGTTTTACCTGGTGTCTATTTTATTCTGTCACCCTAGTGTATTTTAGTATATTCAGCCGTTGTATGCAGTAAATAAATACATTTGAAAATAATACATCAGTATTAATATTAATCTGATCTGAGCCTCATGAAGCTTTCATGGAACGAATTCGAGGGGCAAATAAGAAACAACGCTCTCATGTCCAAACAACGTCTATTCGCCAAAGAGAATGGTTACGAAGCAATTACGAAATTAATTGCCAGAAGTCCACGTATTGTACGACCAATATTACGACGAGAATAAAGTTTAGTATTTATTCTACTGCGATATTATATCCTCAAATGTTTTATTTGTTTTTGTGTTTTGTTAAATGAATAAATATTAATTTTTAATTTTAATTTATCTGTATTTTTCGTCTTTAACTTTTGTTTTAATAATCCAAGTGTCTAGATTTCCGTGAGCGACAGTGCATGAAGAAAATAAACGCAGAATGTAGAAACGAAAGTGGTACGGACTTTATATATCGATCAACAAGGTCTCTGACATTAAAAGCGTGATATAAAAATGGTATCAAATCTATTTATTTAATAGCGTGGATGGCGTAATCGGATAATAATGTACAACGTATATATGAAATAACGATTATGACTTCGATAAATGTGCTTCTACAGCCAATGTTATTCGAGTTGTATACTTTTTGGGTCGTATGAATTTTGGAAATTCATAGAAGATACTGGTGCAGTATATTTTATTTTATTATCACTACATTTCTATACTTATAATATTATTATTTTTGGGTGATGTAATTGCTAGTACTGAGAGTTACCATTAAGTAGAAAATACAACATTTGTCAAGATTCTAAGTACGAGGGCGAATCAAATATGAACCGGACTTTGGTTTTAAAAAAACATTTATTGGTATAGTAAAAAAATTGAATATAATTTATTTTTCTATATAACCTCCTCTTTTATTCACACATTTTTCCCACCGTAACGGAAGTTTTCTAATTCCGTCATCAAAGAATGAATGTGGTCGTTTCTGTAACCAATTACGCACGAACATTTCCACACCTTCGTCATCGTCAAAGTGGTGACCTCCCAGTTTTTCTTTGAGTGGCCCAAACATGTGACAGTCACTGTAACAGATCGGGAATGTAGGGTGGATGTTCCAGTGTTTCCCAATGAATTTTGTCCAACATATTTTAGGTCAATGCAGCTGTGTGTGATAGAGCATTGTCATGGAGCAGAATCTCACTTCGAATAGACATGTCTCGCCCTTCTCGTCGATAGACCAGTTTCACTTCATTAAGTGCTTGTCCATGGTTGGCGTGCATAGCTCTCATTTTCCACTGACTCTCGGTCATCGGAAAACTTTTTGTGTCAGTCGTAGACTTGGGTTTTTGAAAGTGTTTTTTCAGCAAATTATGCAGTTAGTCGACACAAAATTTTGACAGGTTTTGCGCAATCCTGCAGCAAAAATTTAATAATAATACGTTGCTCAACAGATGCGCGCACCTTTTACTCAAATATGATGATACTAACAGCCCATCTGTTCTGGCTAACCAAACCGGTTTACTTCCCTCCACCTTACATCCCACCCAACACATATCAAAACGTCACGCCACTCACTTCAACTAGAGGGGTTAAAACGAAGTCTGGTTCATATTTGATTCGCCCTCGTACATCATCAGTACCGCAATTCAATCTATTTTTTTAGACCATACAAGGAAATCCAATAGGGTTTTTCTATAAAGTCTAATATCAAGGTATTATTTTTTTCTCATATTTCTGATGATAGTGGCGTTGGCTATATAAGCAATCATTTAGAGGTGCCGTACTTGTATATTGTGTTGTTTGCTTATTTTGGTGTAATAACTTTAACTAGAATACACATTAATAAAATGTATCTTTCATTTCGTTGCTATTACTGACAGCACTAAAACTATAAATACTGTTTTGATGTTCAGACAGAATATTGTATACCTTATTACGTAGGATGTCTTGTTTATATCGGAATATAAAGAAGGAATATGGAAAAGAACAAAAATTGTTACATCTGATAATTTGAAAAAATAGGTACAAATGTTCGAGGAGCCCAGACAATGGACAAACCGCGGACTGGGAGACCAAGGACGTCAAGAACCGCGTAAAACATGGAGAACGAGCACATGTGGGTTCGCGAGACTCACGGTCATTCCGTTCGCAAAGGATTAATTGTCTTAAATGTTTCTAAGAGTTTCATACATCGCATATTTTGTAAAGATTTGTGTTCCCACCACTTTAGTTCAAGAACCGAAGCCAAATGATGTTGCTGAAAGGCTCAATTTTGCTAATGAAATGATTCAACGGTTTCAGTCCTTCAACAAAATATTGTTCTCAGATGAAGCGCCTTTTTACTTCAACGGCCATATAAATAGGCAGAATGGCAAAGGATACAGCAACACTCCTCACCTTCTAAATGAATTTAACGGGAATATGTGAAGATAAATGGCGGCTATCACGGAGAACACATGCACCGAGCAGTTCTCGAAAATTTTGCCTCACCTTTAGAAGAGTGCCAGCAAAATAACGAAACACATTTAGAGGACAAAATTTCTAAGAAATAGATTCCTAAAGCCTGTATTGTAATTAAAGAAAATAAGCGTTAGACCTGACCATTACTTTATTATATTCTTTTCATTTTAAGAAGTAGTTTTGGGGCAGCTTGTATAAAGATCTTTACCTAAAGGTTTTATTCGTAAATTAAAAATAATACAGACGAGCGGCATTAATTTTGTCAACAGAATCATTTTTAATGACGAGGCAGTCTTCACTGAAGGGATTTATAAACAAACGAAATTGCTGATTCTGGAGTAAAGAAAATTCAGGAGAGCTACGGGAAAATCCGTTCCATTCACTGATTTGCGCGCTATTTAGGTTGGTGGTGCAATTGCGCGTTTAATTTTTGAAAATAAAAATATGATATCGAGTGTTATTCGAGTTCGATGCCAAAACATGATTTTTGTTCCATGGTTTGCTAATAGAAAGAATGGAACAGAAAATAAATTGTTACATCTGATCAATCGAAAAATAAGGTACAAAAATTTGGGGAGACCAGACAATGGACAAACCGCGGACGGGGAGACCAAGGACATGAAGAACAAGCTATTGTGGGTTCCCGAGTCTCACGGTTATGCCAAAATGTTATTGAAAGTTTTGGAAAAGAGACCTACCGTAGAATAGGGGAAGGTCACATAATATTATGTTTTATTACTATACTTTAATTTTTATACTAGTATTCAAAACAAAAATATTGTCACATTTTAAATAATTTATGTGCTTTATTATAAATTTAAAAAATAACTTCGAATATTTAAATAAAAACCTATGGAATATAACAGTAAATATAGCACTAGCTGGATAAATGCTGAATTCAGCCTGCTCTTGGCATTCACCGCGTGCCTTACGGATTTCAAAAGCACATAAGGGCAAACAGTGAACACTAGGAGAACGACAAATTTTCCTGAAAATGAAATCATAAAACTTACCATCAGTTGCTTCAGATGATACTTACTTTTAGCATGTATACAATCTGGTGGTTGATTTAGAAAGTTATTCAACTCGATGTCTATAAATTTTAGAAACAACCCCGCGGGTTGATAGAAATACGGTTTGGCTTCTAGAGGGTGGATTATAATCCCCATCTTGAATCTTTTGTGGCTGCTATTTGGTAGTATTGTCATCAATTATACTATTCTTCTGAGAGTATTTGAACTATCAATACAGTGGTGGCCATAAAAATAGAACCACGCTGAGGAAATTTTCTCCGAGGGAAAAGAAGAATAGAATTTGAAACAAAAGCAAACAATGTGAAATATATTTACTCTATTAATAATAGGAAAATACAAGATTTGTTAAATAAAATAGTGTTTTTCAATGAAAAATGGTAAAAGTTATTAGAAATTGATTGGTGTCTGTTGGACATAGAAATAGAGCCACAACAGAATACAATTAATAATCATCATTGTGACTAAAGCTTTTAATATTTAGTAGTTTGCCCCTTGTTAGAGATGGCAGCTGCACACTGTCTTGGTATAGAAATAATCAGCTGTTAACACCTTACTGTTGGAATGGTAGATCATTCTTTTTGGACCATCTCATATAATTCTGCCTTATTCTTTATTTTATATCCCCTGCGCTTTTTGAATCCTTCCATAGAATTTCTATGGAATTTAAGTGGAGAGATTCTGAGGGTCACGATAACAAATTCATTTTTTTCTTCCCCAATTCTTTTCTTGTCTTACGCGAAGTGTTATTGTCTTTCTGACAAACCCATTTTAACGGCAAGTTTTCCTCTGCGTCAGGTAGCATAACATTTTGAAGTATGTTAACAAACTCATTTTGGTCTATATTCTCTTTGATCCTATAAATTGGAAATGGAAGACGCACCTCATAGCTTCATATTACCACTACCATGTTTGATGGTCTTTTTCCTATATTTTGGCACCAATTCCGTTCATGGTGATCTTCTGACATAGAGTTTACCATCGGCGCCCATAATATTTATTTTTGGCCCTACAAAATGCTTTTCCATTTGTTCATGTTTTGCGTGCCATTCCAATGCAGATGTTCTTTCGCAAATCTGAGTTGACTTGACTTTTTCTATTTTTGGTGCTTAGTAACGGCACCTCTCTGACGACTCCGTTTAGGTTGTTTTCCTGTAATCGTCGATGAATCGTACGTGCACCAATAAGTTGTCTTTTAATTCATTTTCAATGTCTCTAGATGATTTGAACGGACTACGCGCGTGAAACGTAAACAATCCTTCTATCTGTTTGTGGCGTAGTATTTCGAACAAGAAGAACAAAGTTTTATTTATTAATTAACCTTAATTGTGAAACAAAAGAAGACTTCTTGCAAGAGTGGGAACAAATGGAATTACTGAAATTCAGGGTGAATTCATTGCAGTGACATTTAAAGAGAAATTCATCACAGAATGTAACGATTTAGCTTCATACTTAGTTGAAGATTGTGCATCGTACTTTAGAAAAACTAATTGATTAATAGTGAATTGCAGGGCAGTAACAAATATCGCGGAGCCAAGCTCCTAAAATTTGGAAAAGTACAGATATAATTCATACAAGCTCAATAAAATGAATCAATTATTTCCACAAGATTACTTAAATGCCATATTTTTTATGAACAGTGAACTCTGATATCAGAAATGGTCGAAAATTTCCACGGTACTGGTTTGAACAAGTAGGTGGAAACAGACTATCGACAACAGCTGAGCAGAAATATATTCGCTATCAACTTCCTGTAAAAGGTTTGGAGAAGCTTGAATACAATGGAATTTTTCGGAGATTTGTTTCTTAAAGAGATGAAATAACTTCGTCATTACAGCGTCAAGTTCAAACAAGATTTAAAAACGTAGATAAAGCACGAGAATCCATGCTTTATGGAAGCAAAAACTGTTTCTTTAACGGGGAAACATATCTAACATTGCGTTAGATAGAAAGTTCGATTTTTTCACACCTTTCCCATTCACAAGATTTAGAATTATATGATTTTCATTTATTCTTGAAATTATAAGTGAAATGAAACATAAATAGTGTTGAGGGAAAATTACGCTATGTTAGAAAAGTTAGCTGAAATGTTAAAATCGTAAGCTAATCGATGTAGATGAATTATAGATTAAACTATTATAAGAAGAACCTTCTAAATCCAACGACAAATAAGCTCGCATGAAACGTGCGGGTGGCATACAATTGACGCGAAGTATTTTAATCCAATAAGAAGGAAAAGCTAGAGAGACGTAACCGTATTAGACGCATAGGTTATCGAGAACGTATAAGTATGCGGCTGATACTATTTCTGTTTTGTGGAAGTGTATAAGGGTACTCGGATAATATTTCCTATCGATAAAACATTTCCAAATATAACATAAATTGCTCTTCAACTTTTACTATTTGTGTGAAGGCGGTCGTAATTGCGAAACGAAAGCAATCAAACCGTCTAAACTGTTCCATTGTATATATGATGATAGTATACGTGTAAGCATTAGGGAACGATATATAACGTTAAACTGGTTGATTATTCTATTTGGTTGATTGATTTCTACGGAGCCCAACTTTATCAAAGTATAACGTAAGAAATGGAATAGGTTCTAGAATAGTTATCATAATATTTGCGCACCATAATCGAAAAAAATATTTTTGGATGCTAAGTTAGAGAACATGTAAAACTGACTCATGAATTATTTTCTAATTAACGCAAGAATCTTCATTATTCCCTTAAAAGTACAAGGGTTGTCCTTTAAGTTTTACATATACAGCTGTAATAAAACAGTAGATAGCTTATAAAGATTTTATTGTTTTTCGAAGTATTATTCACTTTTGCATGCACTCGAACCAACTCTGGAAGTAGTTATTCCGCTCGTTTAATAATACAGTCCAAATTGCATTTTTGATGGTGAGTCCGTTCCTTTTGACAACCGACAAGGCAGTCGGTTCTTGATTTTTGGAGAGGAAAAGAAATCGTTGAGACTTAGGTCCGGACTGTACGGAGGATGGTATAACAATTTGATGTTTTGTTGCGTTAAAAATTCAATTGTCTTGCGTACAGTGTGTGAACTTGCATTGTCTTCATGGAGAATGATTCGTCGTTTGCGTGGAAACAATAAATAAACGAGACTGGCTTGAATGTATCTTTTGGAGGAGGTGGCTACACGAGGGATGTACGTCCTTTGAAAATATGTGTTCGCAGTATGGTAGAAAGCAAAATTAACTTTCCCTAGTCGAGTATTTATTTGTTTCGTTCTACTTATTTTCTATCTCATCTTACGCGGTAGGGAGAAATGGCATATTTTTCTATTTCAAATTCTACCATGTATTTTAAAAAGTTTGAATAAAATATGTATTTGGAAATTATTTTAATTAATAATTTTTATTAATAACAAACGCATTTAAAGTCTTTAAAAAATTATACGTTAGTGCCGTACGTTCATTTACGTATACTCAAAAAGAAAAGAAAAACAATTTCTTCATGAGGAAACATCAATCGGCAATGAGTGATGATCGTAAGGTGAACATTAGTAGTGGCATTTGTGAAATTAAGTCACAGTTGTGCCAAAATCTTTTTGAAAATTTTGGTAAGAGAATGAAGGGTTGACGCTTAACAGTTCACTTGCAAGACGTTACTTTTTATTACTAAAGCGCAACCTTTATACTAGCATTTGAAAGAAAAATAGTGTTTGATATTTTAAATCATTTGTGTGTTCTATTATAATTTTAAAATGCAAGCTCAAATTGGAACACCTTTTATTAGCTGCAGATTCCAAAGGATTATTTTAATTATTAAAATGTCTCGATTATTTGAAATGACATTAGTAGTAGTCGATAACACAGTTCGTTTAAAAATATTATTGGAAAAAGTACACTCGGCGAAATTTCTATAGTTCCATGAACTTTTGAACAGAATTTGGTTTTCTTAGTATCTTCAGCAAATTATGTACCAAAGTTATTGCTGAAGAAACACAAATGCAAGGGAAAATAACCTTAAAAAGATTTATTACATTTTATAAATAGAATATTTCCAATAACGGTAAGTCAATATATATAATAAACACAAAATTAATAAATAAAATAAAAAAAATCTTTCAAAGCTTAGCTCTAGCTCTCTATTCAAAATAACTTCAGATATCTGGGTCTTCATATCGTCGCTCAATTTGGTCAATGTTGAAATAGGAATATCATTCCAATACTTCGTTACTGCAGGTTTTACTTATTTGACGCTACCGTATTACTTATTATTGGCATACACCTCTTTAGGCGGGCCCTATCAAATATCGCACTGACTATGTATTCTCTATAACAACTACTCACTATTAGAGTGTAGGCTTTCACGATTGTAGTCCATAGTAGAAAGGTTTTTCGGGTTTTGTTGTGTATTCACTGTTTTAAATGACGTTTCGCTGATCATGCTGTCAACTTCTTCAGAAGGTTTCTTGAATTAGCAATACTTTTTTTCCTTTACAAAGTTGGTCTTCAGTCTTTTTTATTGTTTTGGCATTCATTTTATACGTTAAGTAAAACAGTAATATAACTTGCTTGAGAAACTAGTCACAATTGTCGAATTGTCAAAGTTCTCAATTTATTCAAGATGTTGAAAGAGCACGTACAGATGGTGCGTCTCTGTAGTAGAAAAATACAAAATGTATTGAACGGAACTGCATCTACAACAATATTAAACATAAAAAGATGCTTTAATTAAAGATGTACGTCATTTCCTTTATGAAACCCTTACGTTATGTAAATCTATCAGTTAGTTAACTTTAGTATAATGTCAACTTTAATTAAAAGGTCCTTAGGAATGTGGCTATGAAGCTGATTTTTAGATTAGTGGTAGTGATTTAAATGAGCGATGAGGTTACCAACTTTTGCTTCTGATCAATTATTTATGACAAAATTTATGCAGGCTTACGAGCAATGCTTTTGTGATTGAGTTTGACAGGTACTAAACGTTTTCACTTGGTTACCATGCAATAACAGTGTACAATAATTGCAATTAATGATTGTATTATTGTTCTTAACACATTAGAGAATCGTAAATCTACAAAAGTTAAGTCTACAACTTAAGGTTTATAAACCGTGCGTGGAATGAAAATATTGAGAAAATCGTTCGACACAGCCTTGAGGAAACTGATTTTAATCAGAGGACCTGTAATTGGGTTGTAAGGCTATAATCGCATCAAAGAGCATGCCCTAGGTTGTACTTTTGTAATTGAAACAATTGAACAATTAAAAAATATGGAACCGAGTACTATTTACTGATGGCGTCCTGACGGTCGAGAAAGGGCATAGGAAACACAGAATGAATGATATGTGATATGGTGATTTGAATGCTTCTAGGTTCGTGGAAGGTATTCTTTAAGAAGCTGTCGTTTTGTCGGGGAGAGTTTAATTTTAATATATAGCAATGCTGGACTACACACTGCTCTTGATGTATTTGAATGTTTAGGCAAAGTTCATATTCGAAGAAGGAATTGGTCAACATCCGATTGAATATCTTTGGGATCAAATTCAGAGGTACATTCTTTAAGAATTGCATTTGCTCTTCAAGAAGGACATGAAGCAATTTTTCAACCTTATGGTGGCAATGTTGCGGCAGTCAAATGACGTTATTCAGGTTGTTGGAGGATATACACGTTAAGGAAAAGTACTTAAAGATCCATTATTTCCTTCTATAGTTGAGGAAGACATTTTTTTCTTACTCCAAGTTTGCTTATCTCGTATCACTAGCTAAGATTTCCTTAATGTAATTAATAATTGTAATCTCTTTCAAAATTAATGCATATTTAAATTTTGTTTTACTGCATGTCAGGGTGTTCGTTTCTTGCCAGTCAGTTTATTTTACTTCTATAGACAGAAGATATATTAGAACTTACCCTTCTTATATAGCATCAGCTTTCTTTGCCCTACATTAGGAAATGATCACTTCGTCTGTATTCAGCATTGTTCTACTATATCGTTCATGAATACAGTGAACTGTACGGGACTAAATCCTTCGCCCTGTCTTAACCTATCTTGACTTACAAATCCTTCGGATCTTATATTATCTCTGATTACATAATTTAAGTTGTTCTTATACAACTTTGAATATTTCGAATAATTTTAATTCCGACTCTTCTTTCTTCAAGACTTTATATTTGATATCTTTAGGCTCTATCAAAAGTTTTTTCCAGATCCAATAAATACGAAATATGCGTTTTTCCTCTTTTAAATTATAGAATGAAAATTTTTCAATATCATTCATTTAAATAAACGTGTCTTAAGCTGTATTTCGCGGAAGTCTAGTTAAGACTATATGAATCTACCGAAAATCAGTTATGTGAACTGAGAGATGTAATGATATGAATATATCAAAATTGTAACAACATTAATCTAATATCTAACAGTCGAAGAATAATTTATTATATACAAGTAAATATCTGCATAAACAATTAGAACTGCAGTCACTA
Organism: Trypoxylus dichotomus; assembly: GCA_023509865.1. NCBI lineage: Eukaryota > Metazoa > Arthropoda > Insecta > Coleoptera > Scarabaeidae > Trypoxylus > Trypoxylus dichotomus. The sequence continues at coordinate 61,479,286 of CM042076.1, read as the reverse complement.
GTTGTATTTACGAGCCCTGTTTAATTCCATCATTTTTAATAGCCGCCGCAATCTTTGAAATGAATATTAAATTAATGCTAATAAAGTTTATAGCACGAAATATGCATAAGAAATTTATATTAAACTTGAAAGAAAAGCAGTAGTGCAGTATGCACCTGTTGGATTTAACCTTTGTATCAACTTGAACATGCAAATGTTGGATAAAGTTAATACGTTACTTAATTGTAATTGCGTGTATTTTTGATGTACCTTTGATACTTCGTAAAAAATATGAACTATGGCATAGAGTATAAGAGTATGAAATACGGTGGTAAGAACTTAACGTAATCGAACATAATTATGAACTCTTTTAGTGTTGTCTTGCTGTTATGTCTTTATTGCTAAAAAAAGGAAATTGGTATAAGCGCGTTTCCAGAGCACTAAAAAAGCAACTTGCATTTAAGGAATTATCAAATATTACAAAAAGTGGCAGCGCTAAATAATCACTGTAAGTGTGAAAGGTACTCGTAAAGATCCCATCAAGACCTAATATTGCAATCTGGCACCAATACGTGATTTGACGACATTAAATATATATTCATTCATATGTTATTGTAGGCTTTCGTAGTATTTGTTTTCTGTTAAAAAATTTAGGTTTCCGGGTTAAAATTGCGACGTAGTTGCATGAGTTTACCGATGCTTTTGCTCTCAGTTGTATGGAACTTCTGGGCTGCTGTGGGAAGAACTTTTCTCACAGCAGCATTACGACATGTAGCAGCACCTACAACAACATATATCCTTCTTTACATTTTTGGAAATAATTTCTTTAGGACAGCTTCTCTGGTAGAACCTTTCCTTCTGAATTGGAATTGGTATCCATTCCTTAATCCATTAATAATGGTAAATATAGACAAGTCCACTTTTAAAAAGTATTTTAACAATATTTTAATTCATTCTAATGGATTTTGTGTTAATAATTTTATAGTGAAAATGCTTGGTTTTATTGTACTATTAAATAAATACGATTTCTTCAAATATCGTTGTGAAAGCGATTTATGCTTTACTGTGTGCGAGTATAGTGTATTTGAGTTAGACATTATTGTAGAATTTAGGATAAGCGGCTAGGTGAAACTAAAATGTCCTAGGTGTGAATATGGTTGTTGAAACATCATGAGACGTAAACTGCATTATTACGAATTATGTAAATCGAAAATTTCGTAAAGGGTTATTGCAAGTTATCTCTATGTGCGTATAAAAAATCTGATTAAAAGTGTGCAGTAATTAACTAGTCGATCAATTTGATACTTGCAAAATAACTAACAGTTGGAAGAATAGATTTTTAAAATCACAGTCAAACTAGAAATCCACACGTTTTCTCTTTTTTGTAATGTAAAACAACCTTTTATTAAGCACAGCCACAGTAACCGGTGCATTTATACTTATTTCTTAACTGGGAGGAGTAAAATGAAAAGACGTGGTTACACAACGGAATTTTTCAAAGCCTCCTTTTGGCGGCAAAAACTAGCTAGGATTTTATATAAGTTGTAATTACGTAATTATTATTACAACCCGAATTTAGGGAGAGAAATTAAATACAAGTACACAATCTAAACATCACTCAGTTGTAATAATATAGCGGCCGGCAATATTGCTAGTGTAATTTTTGTCGAAAACTGCCTAACAGCAAGCCTAATTGTTGGCACTTCAATTAACACTCCTTCGAATTAAAAAATAGAGTATAGTTGAAATACATTGCAAAGAGTTTATTTTCACGGCATTGGTAGTACAATGAAGATAATAAATCTGACAATCTGCATTACACATAGCTGACCTTCCTGTTTTCGTATTTATTTATAGCAACGTTTCATGCTATTAAATAATTGATGTATTCATTTTAATTACATTGCAATCCATATTAGAGCATATTTGAATTGTTAATTTGGGATTAACTACTAAAAATATGTGTCTATATTTAGAGCATACACAATCATATGCGATATTGATTGGTATACTGTTCAGACATAAAGATTTAAATGAATACAACTGCAAATGAGAACACGCAAGCACCTAGTGGTCTAATTTAAAGCCGAAGCAGGATCCTTGTAATAATTTTTTTTTATATTAAAGAGTTTTCTAAAAATATAATAACAAATAATTAATTATTAAATTATTCTTCAAGAATGTTATTTTGCGTTTTGATCTTGCTAGATGAATTAAAACAGAGAACTTAAATATTTTCTCTACAGATAAAGTAAAATAAATAGGTAGACATTTTACAATTTCTTCCTTAGGCAAAGGTGGAAATAAATGCGGAGCTATAGAATATTTCTACGAGAAGAATGGTGCTGTTATACCTGGATGGTTCATATTTGTTCATAGTAAGACTAGTTCTAATTTTATTCTGAACTACCTTACCCCAATATGGAGGAATAATGCTTTGAACTCATCAAAAGACTGACAAGATTTTTGTAAGATTGAAAACTATGCCGTTGCTTTCATTTCCAAAGAGGGTGTGGTACATGAAAACACATAGCCTACGTCAAGGATATAAAGAAGTTATACTTTCTGAAACGGATATAAATAGTCTATAGGACTCTTAGATATGCCGAAAAATTTAGGAAGTAGGATTTTTTAAATTTTAAGTTTGGGTGCAAGACATGTCGATTATCACTTAAGTTATGTTCAACGTTCGACATGCTCTCATGAATATTCTGAATATTAAATTTGAGGTAATTATCAAACGAGCTAATTCTATTGTCGTTTCGTCAATGCTGTTGGCGACATGCTGCCTTTGCTGCTGGAGAATGTTGTGTACTTACCATTTGAAAATATTAAAGAGTAACATTCTGGAAAAAGCAAAATTTATTTTCCGTTGAAGTTGGCTTTCATCGTAGACTTGATAAAACTTCTCAAGGCTTTATAATATTTTTTCTGTGCCGTGGGTTCTTCTAATTAATGTTTTGTTTACAACAGCCACTTTTTTTTAATAATAAATCTTAGGGCCAAAATATACAATAAAATGAATACGAACAGATCTTGCTGTTCATTATTAATAGTAAAAGTACGGGACTGATGATACTTTATTTTATTATTATTATTTTTATTTTGAAGTAGGATGTTATTAAATTTATACTAAATTTCATTAATACTTAGATATATAATACTGAATCTATAAATACGTCTATTTTTATTCCGTTGTCCGATAATTTATATTTTTTATATAAGGTTATCAAAATAGCAAAACCTATTTCAAAATAGGAGGTATAGATCTAGAACACCGGATAGTGAATCTGCAAGTGCTTGATAACAAATCCGGATCCAAAGAATCAGATAACGGATCTGGCTTGGAAAACCGGATAAGGCATCCGGATCCGGGAATCAGATACCGATTCTGGATCTGACTACCGCATAGAGGAACCACATCTAGCATCTGAATATTAAGATAGTTTTGCATCCGAATATCCGGGTCTTAATTTTATCGGATACTAACAGCACTAGTCAGCGCTTGACCCTGGATACTGATGCGGGTATTTGTACGGTTCATATTAATATCTGCACAAATTTCAGGAGCTATAAGTCGCCGATTTCGTTTACTGACTAACACAATATGCTGTTCTTCAGTAATGGTTGTTATTCTAGTCCTCTTCGAGTGCTCGCAATGGGAATCCTTTCCTCTTTCCAGATATCGCAACTGTCGAATGAACAGTAGTTTTGAAACTTTTAGTTTATTTGAAATGTAACGCTTATTTCTGCCTCTTTTCATTCTTCTGTAGTTAGATTCGTCTGTTGGGTAATAATGATATTATTATTATTACTTACTATGAAGAATAATTATTGGAAAGCGTTTTGTATAGTTCAACTGTTTATGTTTACCTGCATTATGCGAATAAACCTAACAAAACTGCTAATGATTAACCTAGAAACCACGTAACTGAAAAGAATTTATAAAATTGACTGAAAAGTTATGTTGGAACCACATACAGGTACATGTACGCATGCAATTCACAGAAATGTGGTTGTTGGATTATGGTGGTGGATTTACAGTTTTTGTAACCTTACATAAAATTGTCATAGTATTGATTTTTTAACATTTTTCTATTTTCCGATAGCGTGGTTTTAAACGTATGAGTGATATTATATGGACTTAGTTTATACAGTAATAATCTGACCAAAGTCAACGACGGGGAGGCACGATAATCCTATGTTCCCTCACTATAGCTATAAGCATGATGTAATGGGATAACAGCTACCGGCGAATGACTAATAGACTGATTGTAGGGGAATACTGCAGCGAGAAAGAATAACGGGAGACGCGCATGCGTATTATAACCGTTGACTTTGCTCAGATTATATCTGTATATGGACGTATATAGTGGATGGCAGATTTAATCTCCTTCTGCTGCAATAGCAATAAATACAACACACAGTAGTGATATATATTTATATAGACTCTGATCCCAATTTAAGTTATTACTGGTGTTCATTCTCAAAAAGAAAATTCTGAATAAGTTAACTTTTGCTTTTTAGAGATACACCTAATCTACTTACAAATTCCAAATGGGAAAAGGGGTCTATCGAATGGCAGTTCTTTCTGTTCTCTAGCCTATAACATCGCATCTTTTAGAAAGGTTTACACTATTTAGTTGAAAGGCTGATATATTTTTTTCAAGAAAAGCACAAATCACTTAAAATTTTGAGAAAATAGTTGATTTCTGTTCAAATTAATATCGTATTAATCTCCATGATACAAACAAGTTTCCCTTGCTGCTTTTATATTTTAATACAGATTATGAAATGTGTTTATACACTATACTCAATATAGTCACAGAGAAAAGTCTAAGCCAGAGGACCTAGATAGTCAATATATCGATCGTTTTCAGCAAGTCCTGCAATTGATTATCCAAAAATTTCTGGGTTGGAGTTACGTAGTAATACTGTTAGAAAACTTCTTTACGTTCTGCTGTGTTTAATATTATAACGCAAGTTATTAACACCAATTTCTTCGAATAAATTGGAATTTTAATATGAGGGGTATTATAATTTGGAACAATTTCCAACATTTTTGGTGTAAAATACCTTTAGTGCCTAATATAGTAATACACCTTAAAACTTTTATATATTGCAAATTTTAAAGCTTCAAAGACTCTTTAAGTTTATTTTAAATTGTGAAATTATGGGTTTCTTATTAATTCAATCAAGTGAATCACTAGAGCACCCTATTTTTTGATATTGCCATAATGCATTAAGCTTAATTATGGATTGTGGATTTGGTAGCTTGTAAAAATTCTTGTCAGAATCAGCAGAAGCTATTTAATTAACTAGGCAGTGATAAAATGGTTACTCTACTTTTACTTTTACACGACAATTATATCAGTAGGCAACATATTGATTTGGGCCAACTTAATGTCAGTTTAATGAACGACGTACATACTTGCCTTGAGTAGCGAATGGAATAACGAATTGTGCGTAACAATTATACGTGTAATGAAGCGCTCGAAATATTTAATAAACGATATTCGATTTAATAATAAACACGCACGTATAGTGGTGAAAGTTTTATATATCAGGTGTATGCATAAGTTTTCTCCGGTTTACCTAAGAGATGGCGCCAGCGAAAAGTAAGTAAGGTATTAATTTGACACATACGTCATTTTGGTCAACTGACATTTAAACTACAAGTTGAGTCCGACAAAAGCTAGGGGTTGGGTGTCATTTTGCTATATTTGTGTGGTGGTTCGGTAGCCGTGGAACATTGGAACCATGAGTATCATGCCTTCGCCATAGAGATGTATTGTAAAAACTAGTAATGTAATCGAACGAATCCTTATTGTCCTGCATTGCAGCATGCTCAAGTTTTAAGATTGTCTGAGCGAAGTGTTCGTGTTTGGATTTACATCAAGATCTAAACTTTTACACGTACAAAATTGTAATACCACAAAAGTAGAAGGAACCAGATTTTATTAGAAGAAATGTTTTGCGGAAATTATGTTTCAAATGTTTGAAGAATATCCAGGGCATCATTGTTATGTCTTCTAATGAGGACCGTTTTTACCTTAATGGAAGTCTAAATAGTCAAAGCTTCAGAAATTGGTTTCGAGAGTTGCATCAACAACCGCTGTATTGTGAAGAAAAAATACAGTTTAGACTAAAGACGCCAAAGAGAGATAGACCCGTTTTTTTCCTCAAAAGGGAACAATGAATTTTGAACGGTACGTCACCATGTTCCAACAGGTTTCCTTTACTAAGTGAAGTAGCCACAATATAAATCACAACTTTGGTTCCATTAGTATGGGACAACTGCTCATGCTTCACGTGAATCAACGGCGGAATTAATATTATTCCCTGAAAAGCTAATCTGCAGTCGACTCGTTTTCCGGACTCTGTGATCTTTCCTTGTGCAGGGTTACCTTAAAAGTAAAAGTTTACTAGGACAAGCTACGGGATTACAATCAACTAAAAGATGTTATTCAAAGAGAAACACGTACCGTACCTCGCGCAGTGTTATAGGGAGTGGACATAATTTAGCATACGTAATATTTTAAAAAATTCGTTGTTTAACGAAGATTTTTGGAGTTCTTGTATCTTCTTAAAGAAATACATACTTTTTTTCAGAATTTGTTGGTATCATTCTCTACCAAAAACCATCTGCCGAGTCTTGTTACGTATCAAAAATACTTTGTACCAAAGCATTCGAAATCATTTCAAGCTTCTTATTACATCAAAATTTCATTTAATTACGCACATTATTAATAACTTTTTCTCAAATTCCAAATTCTGTCAGCCATTGAAGAAAGAAACAGAAATCAAAAAGTTTTTGATTTTGTGTAGCCATCAACTTAATATTGCTTTAAGAATAGGTGGTCTACTCTGAAGAAAATATGAGTACACCTGCATCATTGCTACCACATTTGAGACTCCTCAGAGCTCCAATAATTGTTGATGGAAAATAATACGCAATAGACTTAACGGCTACTCATACTGGAAAGGCAGACCATAAAATTATATGCAGACAGATAGTTGAAGAGTTCAACTCACTGAGATTCACTAGTCTTCTCTCCATTGTTCTTATTGATTTCTTTTGCAGTTAATAGGTTAGTTATATTCCGACTTCATGAAAAGTTGGGCATCATTAAATGCCTCTCAGTGGAGTTCCAGTTAATTTTACTTCGTATCCATTCATTTCATTTAAATTAAAACTGCAGTTATTCAAATAGAACACACAATTTGAATAAGATTATTGCACAATAGGAAGCCACATTGTGTATGAAGTATATCCACACTTCTCAGTTAGGATTATAAAAGAAACTGCTTAATACGAGGGAAAGTCAGTAAGTAGGTCACAAAAAGCTATTATAAAAATAATTAAGGAAATAGTTTGCTAAACACAAATTTTATTTTTCATCAAAGTCTCCATCTACATTAATACACTTATTTCATCACTTTATCAATGCGCCAGTGCCTGCTGCATAAAAATGTTTGGGTTGGCGTCTGAACCATGTACGCACCTCCTTGTTGAACATCGGTATCACCCTCGAAATCTTTGTCACCAAAAGTTCAGGAAGCTCCCACCCTAATTCTGTAATTCTCGCCTGGGCCAAGTGGGTCGGTCGAATGCGGCCTGGCATTATCGTGAAGCAGCAATATCCCTCTCATCAGTAGACCTGGACTTCTTTTTTGGTAACTGTGACTTATGTAACTATCATAAAGCAGTTTGTGACTTATTTAATGACTTTCCCTTGTAATTTTGGGCAATTATTAATTGACTGAAAATCATTCTCAACACCGAAATATCTTACTAACAGCGCTAGAAGTTCTGACACTATAATTTGATGAGGCAATAATTATAGTAATAAAGTTTGCCCTCTGCACAGTCACTTCCAACCGTGACTGTGACGCTTTTGCAAATATATTTTCGAGAATTTTTGGTTCTAACAGAATTAAATTTTCTTTGAGATAAATTGGGGATCAACTTAGATGTACAACCTAACGATTTAATACTCCGCATGTCCTTAGTAGTGTGATAAACAAATGCTTCTTCTTTGATACCAATTATATTTTCGAAGGTTACTTGTGAAAACTTAACAAAAGTATGCCATTTATTGTTTATTACCGATTCGTTTGCAACTAGCTTATATTTTTTTCTTCCTAAATGAGCTTTGATATCAATTCGAACATTATTCGAAATATCTGCTTCATTTTTGTAAATTTTGTTGTAATATGCGGGTTGCGCTTCATCAAAACTTCCATAAACGGATAGACTTTGCATTGGAATGACATTTTCATCTCTAGAGCAAATACTGCTAAACTAATTTAGCATTTAGTTTTTAAAACAGTCTGTCTTCAAAACCACCGATTTATTCTAAATAACAAAATATTGACAACACTCTTAAGCGTTTATCTTCTTTAAACAAAACTGCATGTTATTTACAGAATGCATGCGAATATGCGATGGTCTAAGTAATAGTACGTTATGTTGTATCGCGCAGAAGCTGGAAATGAGTGCGTTTACACAAAAGACTGAAGCTCTGAGAAAAAGAGCAGTGGAAGTATTAAAAACTAAGAGTTTCGAATTTGCTTTTAAAAACAGGTGGAGTATGTACTTGCAAAGGTATTAAAGGGTATAAGGACACTCTAAAAGAAAGCATTGTCTACTAAAATGGGTACATATGATCACCGTAGCTATATTAATAAAAAACGGTGAAAGTATATATGTATTCAAGAAATCATTGCCCCTACATCTGAGTTTGAACAGGTTTGAGATTAAGTTTTTTTTATTATTCCAATTTCAGGTTAGAATAACTCTTTTTACACATAGGTCTAGATGGTTAACAACACGCAGACCAGTAAAACCAAGAAAATTGTAACAGTGTGTCCCCCTTTCACCATTTTTATTTGATGCAGACTTTATGTTGATCACTGTACCTATGCAACACCGAAGAACATTATTATTAAAACTTCCCAGTCCTATTGTAGCCGCGTCAGCTATGAAAGCGTAGAACGTCTCGGCGCGGTGTGACGATTTTGTCCGTTGCGTATTTCGTACATGCGAGCATGTTGCGCCCAATCGCGTCCGATATTGTCGTACAAAAAGGATAAGTTATCAGCTGTTGAGACACGTGACCGTCGCGTGCGTTAGGACTTGTGTTCCGCGTGTATACACGGACGGAGAGGTCCGTGAATGTATGCGCGTGTTTGGATCGTATCCGTGAGCGTAAGCGCGAATGTATGCGTCTATCAAAGTGACGTCATCGTGGAACGGCGACGGACGTGTTAGGAGCGCGCCAAGCGTGATCGATATTTTAGGAAAATGTATTTTCGCCGGACTGTTAAATCAATTATCCAGTATTGTTATTGCGTTACGTTGTCTCCGTGCATCTTTCGCCTGTATGCGGTGTACATGCAATCGATGTCGAAGAAAGTGAAAATTATTACGGGAAAACCAGAAATTCATAGTATAAATAGAAAATATTGTACGCAGACACATATGTACTTATTCAGAGTGTCCGGTTGGGAGCTATAATTGTCGATATCTAGAGAAATATGAATCAGACAGGACTGTAAATTAGTTTCATTACCAATATTAGTGGGAATAACTTAACCAAAGTATTCTGGAATATTTGTTACTTTCGGGTGTAACCAATTTGCTTATTTTAGGCCGAATACCTCATGTAATACCAATTGTATTCCATGTTTCAGTTAAACGTGACTCCTAAATCCTTTATAGTGTTACAATGATTCAAGGCAATATTACAAGGGTCGCGCTATATATTTTGAGATGCCACGAAACTAGAGAAGTTAAAGCTGGCAACACTATATTTCTAAATACTATTATGCTGTCATGGAGCAAAGGTGGTACATACGATTGGACATCGGAACCGATGGACTTCTCAACAAAATATATGTGCGCAATGGTCTACTACGATTTTAAGATCCGTTTAAGTGAACAATAAAGTCTTGAACGATTGCAACTCACATTTGGTGATGAAAGTCCTTCATGTGCAACTGTGTTGTTCCGTTGGTATAGCGAATTTAAAAGAGGACGGATATCGCTTGGTGATAATGTCGGTTACCATTGGAAACATTGGGAGAGTGAAACGTATGATCGGTCTTTCTGATGAAAAACAATTGTTACTCGTTGGTTGCCACACATTTCCAAGAGGGAGAGCGAGCAACAATCGCTCGGGAAACATTAGAAATGTTAAATAATGGTGGAGATTGTATTCTATCTAAATTGTAACAGGTGATACTCCTACCCACCAGGAGAACCGTGTGTAGATCCACGAAGACGTACCAACACCAACAATGGCCAAAAAGCAATTAATTATTAACTTATTTATTTTTATTTATTCTATTTTTTATTTATGTTGCATCACGACAATGGTGGTCTCACAGTGCATAGCAGGCACTTGAATTTTTACTTGAAAATAATGTAGAAGTCCCAATTCGCCTGATTTAGCCATGTGTGATCTCTGGTTGCTCCTTAACCTAACGAAACATTTACGTGGTCTACGTTTCACGACAAAGGATAAGATAGATGAAACAATTCATCAATTTTTTGAGAGCATTCCAAAAGATGTCTGACTTCAAGCTTTTACGTTGTGGAAGATCTACAAAAATTTCCATACAAGAAACATGGTGTCACCTATCATGATATATATAAATAAACAAACAATGCGCGTCTGGTCTAGTGAAAATCCACATGAAATTCTTGAGAGACCCTTGCTTTTTAAAAAAATAGGGGTTTGGCTTCCTGTTTCTCGACGAATTATTGGTTCAATATTCTTTAATGATGTCATAAATGTGGAAGATATCGTAATAATTTATTATAACCATTTTTAAATCAATTACAAGACGAGGGATATTTCCAGCATTTCTAGGAAGATAATGCAACACTCCATACAACAAGGGAAACGATGGGTTTATTGCTCGAATTCTTTGATAATCGGATAGTGGACTTTCCATTGCTATCTTCCGATTTGACAATTATGGATTATTTCATATATCCACATCTAAAAAATAGAATATTTACAAATCCTCATCATACAGTTGACGAACTTACTGAAGCTATCCGAAATATCTGCGAGGAACTTACACCACATAATTTAAGGAATACCTTTAATAACATGAAACGAAGAGTAACGTTATGTATAGAAAATGAAAGAGCACACTGTGAATATTTAATGTGATCATTCTTTATTACTACTAACCTTTTATTTTTTCAACTGAAACGTTTGTGTGTAGTTATTTGTCAAAATGTCAAAACCTAATCTGACAATCGCATGTCAGCGGTGTAACACAAGCTGTCACCAGCCCCACAGAATAAGTCAATTTATACGTTTTTAAAGTTATTCTACCAACTTAAGCTTAAAGAACAAAAATATCATGTAACGGATTGCCACTCTGTTCTTTAAGATATCGACCTAAGGAAAGCATGTTAGCGGCACTCACAAACATTAAAAGTAGGTTTGCTGAAACTTGAAATTTGTTCAATGCCCTCAACATCATTTCTAAAATTTCATCGCTAGTACATTTTGCAACTCTTTTGGAAGCAAGTAAGACTGGGGATGACGGTTCAAATTCTTCCACTGTACGTACCATCACATTCACCACAGAATGTTTTTGGCAATCGGTTATTTCGTCCATACATAACCACAATTTTTTTCCTTCAATTTTGCTTTAATCCTTCTTTCAACATAGCCACGCACAGATGGCAGAGAGTTTCTTAACGATCTCCGACTTGGTAATGTATAATCCGAATACTTGCTCCAGAAGGAAACAAATGCTTGTTGGTCTAGTAAAGTGAAAGGTACATTACATAGAATAAAACGAACAACTGTCTCAAATATTAATTGTTCGCTGTATCGTTTGCCATGAATTGCAGAACAGCCAACAACCAGTCGAATAATACTGAACTAGCGTGCTTTGATACGGATACTCGATTCTCCATGTCACGCGCTTCACCCTCCACGTTGTTCTCCGCACGGTACTGAAGCTTGCCCCTCTTTGCCGAGACTAGTTATTACGAAAAGAATAAATTTCATAATTTCTGAAGTACACGAAATTTTTTAAATCCAAAAATAATCTTTCTAATGCTGTATAGTAGTTCATTTAATTTAGTTGTATATATGCTATATCCTTCATAGGAACTTTACACTTAATACAAAAAAGTAATAAAAAATTATTTATTTTCAAATTATTAAAGCAATTACATTTCACGCGGTCTGTTTTGTAAAAGTTTGTATGAATGCGGTGATGACTGTTTAATCAGTTGTTCCATGCAGCACGGTTTTATGTAAGGGCAACAAAACGCATACAATTTATCGATTTCTATCTACGCTCTACTTTTTTTCTGTATTATACTACGTAAAATACGAGTTTCGACGTTATACTCTTATCTATACATAGAAGGTGGGACATCGATATGGTTGCGTTTATAGATGAGTTCAATGCGGAAAAAATTATCCTTGACGATATCAACGTATCAGTTTAAAAATAGCATATGTTCACTTTTCATGTACCATATACACACGTAGGAATATATGCAAGGGTTTAATATCTCTGTATTTCGTAATATTACCATTTAATCGTCAAATAATTGTATATCTTTATCATTTGGATTAAGAACTGCCATAATACTACTTTATATTTAAAGAAAATGGTGACAATACATATTTTTACTGAATCTTTTGAACTTAGTTTTTTTATTGCCACCAACGTCACTGTTCTATTGAAAATGTGTTTAGTTGGTTTATAACGCGTTTTTCGATAATAGTGACTTGTTTTGCAATTTTGTTGGGACTCCAATCTGCGCTCTACAAACACTTATAAAACTTTTTTAACAATTCTCTAAATTGGAATGTAATTGCAGATCTTTTGCAACTTGATTACAGATAAATAAATAACTTTATTAACATGATAAAAGCATTCAATGCCATTTTGAAATTACATTCGGAATAGGCCATTAAAATTCAGCCAAAAAAAATATAGTCCATGTAATTATACAGGATAAGGATAAAGTATGGAATCATGGAACTTTCCCTAAAACGAAAATAATTTTTATGAAATTTCCTACACAGGCGTACAATAGTAAACCAGTACATAATAAATTTCTTGGTGAACTCCAATATCACCACTTAACCCAATCATCACTAATATTTTGATTTGTTCACGTTCAGCTCAATTGAATCATCTTTTAAGAGTGCAATACGATTGGTAGGTATAAATAAAAACAAAATGAAAGTCAGCAGCACAACTGTCCACTATCCTGTCTATTCTCTAAGATAGAAAATAATGATTTTTTAAGCATACTGTAAGCAAACGTATGTACCAAACACGCTGTTGTTGAGGAGAATTAAAATATCGAGAAGATCTCATATCCTTAACTTTTGATAACTGTGCCTACGGGATAAAAAGTTTAGGTACCGAAATTGATGACCTTTTATAAGTTATGGCAAAAGTTAGCTAGCCTGTACTACGCTTTTAGATGTTTAAGAAATGTTGACTGTCCTGTATTAGAAGTTGTATATCACCAGGGCCGTGAAGTGAAGTGGGCGCCCATGATACTTTAAGATATATGGGGTCCCTTTGAGAGAAATGCAGTGTCGATATTAACAAAAACCAGCAACAAATGCGTGACTGTGTTAGTCGGTTTATTTGGATTGTTTAAGAAATATTTGATGTATTCAGACGTGTAAGCATTTATTTTTATAGTTTATGGATATACAGGTTATTCATTTCTTACATATAGCATATATTTTAGCAAACAGTCTATTACCTATTAATTATTGAAAATTATGGTGCTTCACTCAAACTTGTCACACTTGTTAAGTATAAATTGATCGAAAGCAGTAAGAATGGTGCACAATCATATCTTGTGCAAAATATTTTCCATTAGGAGTAGTTTCAAATTCCTTGAAAGTTTTACCATCGGAATTACCATAAATTGTGGTTGCTATTTGTTGACAATCAGACTTTAGTAGTTAACATCAGCAGCTGACAAATGGTGTGGTGGTGTTTATTACTAGTTTTTGTTTATTAATGCATATCGATGCATATTTTCATTCCTCCTGAAACTTTGGTTTATTCTGTAGAACGTACCTTATAGCCGTAGGTATGTTCATATACGCTACACTACTGTAACATGATTGAAATTTGCGCGTAATCTAGAATTACATGTTGGTATGATGAGCTTGGACCTTAGAACTTAATGAAGGAGTCAGTGCGGCTCTTATGATGAAAAATTTGGAGACCCCTGCTTTAGAGCATACAATGCCGTTGTTAATCTCCTAAAAATAATCTCTTGTTATAAAAAGGGCATAAAATTTGAATTTCATTAAGAAATGACTAAATCTTTGAAATAAGAATACTAGGAAATGTTTGTTTTGTCGTTTGTTTTACTGAATTAAAGCAAAACACTTTCAGATTATAGAAGAACAATATTTCCAATATGTTTGACGTTATTTAGAATATCGTTTCTGATCTTCTAAGAATAATCTCTTCTTGTAGTAACCTTTCAAAGCTTTAAATCCGAATATCTCTAAGAAACAAGTACAACTCTAAAACGGAATTATTAAGAAAGGTTTGTTACGTTGTTTGATTTCAACAAACAAAAGAACTTGAGGTTGCACTAAAGTTTTATGTGTTTTATTATGCATTCTTCACACTACGGCCATCTTTCTATTAGATTCATACGCTCCTAATCTGACGAGTTACCGGTCATAACTTAAATCCTTATTTATCTACATAAATACTCAGGCACCTCTTGACAGACTAATTCTAATACTTATATCAGATATTTAAGGATTTCAGATATCGTTGTTTAATACAGTAACGATTTACTTGCTTTAGTAATACTAAGGAGCAGATGATTCCGATGACACAAAATTCGATCTAGGACAATACACGATAACTTTCGCTTTTGTGATACATCTTCGGCATCAGTTGTGACAATTACAAAGACATCGTTATCACTAGAGACCGAATTATATGCAAAGTGCAAATCTTTTATTTTATTTATTTATTATATTTGACGTCTATATGTAGATGTATTACACTGATTAAAGTAAATTAGCGTTAATTAACTTTAATCGTTGTAAGACATCTACAAATAGACGTAAAATATAATAAATAAAATAACAGATTTGCACTTTGCATATAATCCGGTCTTACGTTATCACATATCATAATTTTACTCTGAATGGAAGAGGGTCGGATATTAGAAAGTAACCAAAATAAATGGATCGAGAGTTGAACCTTGGGCAATTTCATTCTTGGAACTAATAGATTCATCGACTGGTTAGCTTAGTAATATACCCGCCCTTCATGTATGCATCAAACAATTGCACTCCATCATCCCTAACATCCAATGGATTAGTTTCTGCAGAGTAAAGTTGATATTACTGCAGTCAAAAGCTTTATTGAAATACTTGCTTGATGGTTTTAATTAGTGATACAGATGTGATTTCAGTGCTGGAGTGAAATCAACTTGTTATTACGCGACATTTTTTTTTTTAATAAAAATTTATCTAAAAGTTGAAGATGATATTTTTACGGATATTATACAAAAATTTGGAGCCACTTTTTCCTGATTATCATTTTAATTTACTGTTTAATTTTAGTGTCAGTGCCACATACCTTGTTCACTATCCTGCATAATAAGAGATTAGATTTATTGACACATTATTAATCACATTTTCATAATGGTTAAACCCACGCATTACTAAAAGAAAAGGAGGGTGGATAGATAATGTATCTGTATAGACTTTAAGCACGATGGAAACTACGTCAACATAAAGACCACTGTAACATCACTAAATGTCAAATTATTATTTATGGCCCTTTTCAAATATTCATTCGTTTAATCTTGTCTTTGCCAATATTCATTGTCATCTGCATTTATTATCATTTTATTTATTATTATTATATTTGCTTTTTTTATTATGTTTACAACTTTTTTTTGTTTTCAGTGAATTAGTGTTTAGTTAACTGCAAGTGTTCTAATTAAAAGTAGAAGACTGGGGATCACTTGTCTTCACCAAATAACCGTTATATGTTCTCGATACATACAATAAATTAAAATTGTCAAATAACTTAGTTAGTTACGCGTTTAGTAAATAGAAAACCTCTGACAGCCATTTTCAAAGATCATATACGGTGTACGTATGTACATAGTTGTTTTTAAGATCTGCCATGATATGGATTAAAATGTGCACATATATTGATGAAGATACATATAAATATTCGACAAGGTGTCATTAGATTTAAAATTAAGTTAAAAATCTAAAAAATTTCTTACCGAACTTTTCTTCGCATAATTTATATTTTTTGCTATTGCTTGTATAAAATTTTTATATATTCGTTATTTTCATGTTACAGTGCGACTGGCCCTAAGGATAACATTTCTAATGTGTGTGTACTTAGGTGAATTAATTGTTTTATTGATTGTGACCGCTTCCTCTTTAGCAACGTGGCTACTGTTCTGAGGTATCTCGACTATCTACACCAACAAGGTGTTGCTCGAATTACTTCCCAGTCCTCGAATTACCTTCCCAGCT
This sequence comes from Trypoxylus dichotomus, assembly GCA_023509865.1. Classification (NCBI taxonomy): domain Eukaryota; kingdom Metazoa; phylum Arthropoda; class Insecta; order Coleoptera; family Scarabaeidae; genus Trypoxylus; species Trypoxylus dichotomus. The sequence goes on along the minus strand of CM042076.1, from coordinate 61,462,754 downwards.
TACTCACTGCTGACTATTGGAGTTGGTATGTTGGGAATTTTCCGGGGCTGGGGAATTTCTAACGTACCGAGATTATAATATATAGCGTATTTATCGCTTCTAGCATCTTAATCTTAAATATCGTAATGTTTATAAGATGTTAGAGAAATTTCTCACGAAGGCGATGACAGTTATTCTGTTTATAACGATTACTTGTTTTGAAAAGGTCTGGATCTTTTCAAAAAAAGTGATGGAATTCCTTCATAAATAGTACTGACACTACTTAATCCGAAGATTACACTAGCAATTTTTGTATCGTCAACAGCAAACATGAAAAACAAATAAGTGCGAGCCGCTATAAATACATCAACATGCTTAGCAAAGACGTTTCTGCTAAGTTTGAATAACATGGGACGATATGTTTGATAATTCTGGCTTGTCAATCTTTATGTCACAAAAATCGTTGTTTATGTTTCAATATAAAACTTCACACACAACATTCGTCAGAAATATCATTTACTCTCTGTTTGAATTAGGTAAAAAAGGGGGTAAGGTCACATTTTCTTAGGTTAGGATTCATTGTGAGCTAGCTAACATATATGTTGGACAGTCAAAAATAGGTTTCCCTTAACAATACACTCCTCCACCAGATGCAGTCTCATGTTACAAAGAAAAAAAATGGACACGAATAGAAGAATGAGCGAAAAAAGTATGCGTTATTGCATCCAGCTGGATATATTTTTAAATATATGGTGCCTGGATTTTATTCATCTGCAATATGCATACTCTAAATTAGGCACAATTGTGCTTTGATGCACTTACGCTTAGAGATAGGTCTCTTAGGCAACGATACTGGTAGTAGAAGTAATAGAACCTTAACTGACGTAAACCGTACCTTATGTCTTTATCACAAGCTTTGCAGAAATGTAGTTCATTTCGAGATACTGCTAGTAATATCTATTTTTCCTGTAAATATGGCTTTATTTGCAATGCATACTAAAGACGTAAGTATTATAACATCCCTTATGAGAAGTAACATCTAATTAGTTTTATGAATGAATGTTCTATGAATTTCTCCTTTTATGTTTTCTAATAAAGATGCAATTTTCCAGGTTCACTACTTCTGAATTTTTGGCATAGTTAATCGTTTAGAACCAAGATCAAATAGGTTTAAAAAAGCATTTATTTGGATAAAATAAAAATGTTTTCATGAAACCAAGTACTGCAGAATTTTTTCAAAAACTGGCCAGCCATGTCTGATGTCTGTTGATTTAGATACATAAGACATGGAGTCATTTTCTATCATAAAAAACTGTATTTACAGAAAATTTTCTGAAATATGTGAGCTACTATGTTTGGATCAATAATCATAAATTAAATTAATTTGTGTGGTGTGGAGTTTACCACGATACCTATGAATTGTACAACCACACAGTCCTTGCAATTATTACGAGTAACAGAGGTACAGCTTTTTTCCCAAGCACCTGTGTGATAAGTATGTATACACTCAGAAAAATGTTTTTTTACATTAAGAAATTAGATTTTCTCGCAAAAATCTGTCTCTATTCAAGCAAATAGTTTTCCTTCAAAACTAAAAAAATATTTAATATAAGAAAATAATATTCTTGAAATTATACTTGCATCAAATATATATTATTTTGGGATTAGAAAATCAAATAAATGCAAGATAGAAAAATGCTCTTTCGAAGTAAATCATTTAGTCTTAAGATAAGAAAATGTTAATGAAATTGTAGTTTAAATATGGATTTAACACAGTAGTTATTGTCACTTCTATTGGCTTAGTAGTTAAGTCAGTTCGAATACGAAAAACAAGGATAGGAATAATAAATCGAGTTCGATCCTCGATACGACAGCTTCTCACTAATAAAAAAATATAAAGGCAATGCGTCCAGCACAAATCATCGAACGTATGGACTAATCTGGTAAATATACTCAGCCCTTCTCGGAATAGCTCTAAGACTGCCGAAACATCGATATAAAGTGGATTGATTCACAAACGATGAAGGAAAATAGCGCAAACAAAAACAACTTCCCTAATTAATAAATATTTTCAAATTTTCTACAAGATTTGCTTGAATCAAGATAATGAATTTCTTAAGAAAAGAGATACTATTGTTTCATTACAAATATATAATTCCCTTTAGGGGAGAAAGAAAAATATTTATATTCATTTGAAACAGTAATTCTATTGGGCATAACTGAAACGATTATTTTCTTGAATGAAGGCGGAGAGTATTGATACAAGCAAACGTTTCTCTGCGCGTACAAGTACATAGAAACGCAGGACGTATCCGGTTCTCCAAATGAAACCTTCTTTCAAGGTAGAAGACAGGAGCTAGGCCACCTAACAGCCAGTCAGTGTTGTCCCACAGTGTTAGAGTGTAAGTTATGAGTTGCCGGTGATAACAATTGAGTCTCGCTTATCCAAAGAACCCAGCATACGCAACGGTACTTAGCAATTCCATTGTAAACATGTCCACAGGAGGATGTAGAGCAGATTCCAATAGACTTTATATTTATGGCAAAACAACGTTCTTAAATCAAAGGAGACTAAGGTGTACAAAGCTGAACGAACCATATTTTCACTATTTTGAATTTCGTGTTTGTCATGAAGATAAATTATAGGTACCGCATTCAGCCTGTGAGAATTTCAGAAGAGCTTTATCGAAATTGGCACTGGGTGAAAACGTAAAGGTTGGGAATACCGATATTGTAGCGAGAATCATGGAACCACAGAACGGACTACTACTTTTGTTTGAATAACATGATTGGTTTTAACAATAATATATGCAATACCCCGAGAATATAAGAAGCATGAATGATGAATGAGGTGAATTATTACGACTTAAACCAGCTTCAGCTGCAACACCAGAGATGTTGGGATGAGCATATATTAGAAGACTATTGCTGGAAAGGAGAAACTAACTGAAATTTATACATAGAAAGGAGTAAAACGGCATATTTGTTCTACGAGTACCTTATTTATTTGTTAAATATGTATAAAATGCATACAATATATGAAATTTTCTAACAATAACTTTGGATTTAGCGACCTCAAAATGATCTTTGTCACCATAGGATGTAAGAAATTGCAAACTAGTGTAATTAATCCTATAAAGTTACGACGGAATTAAGAATGATGTATTAGTTTCGTAATAAACGTAATAAAAACAGACATAATAAAAATGTTACTTTACCAGATCAAACTTTGTGACAATTTGTTAATTATTCGCGTGTAATATAAAAAATCTAACAGCGTATAACACCGACCTCGAGTGGCGCAATATAACACAATAAGGAGCTATTATTTTTAATGAATTCATATTAATAGTGAAATTGAGTTATATCCTTTTATATAACTATAATGTACACGTCTGACTATACGGAATATATGGGGAGAGTTCTCATTATTATTGATGGACTTCTTTCAACGCATTTACCCCCGCTTAATAGTAGTTATTAATAGAACAAATGAACTGATACGCTGTGTAGACATTTAGGTCAAGTCGTAGCTCTGTACACATAAGTACAACTACATGAACAGGTAATAAAGAAAGCATGTTTGGTGTCCTCAATCGGCTATACTACCGTTTATAAGTTTAATCACACCTAATATATTATGTTAAAAATTATTTACAAAATCCATTCAAATACGAAATGATGGTAATAAAGGAATAATGCGTTAATAGTACGAAATTGGAGATAAATACGTTATGAAAGAGAATAGGATAGAGAGGGATATTGAATCATTCACCTGCCTTATAATAAACTACACATTCAGTATGCATCCAGTAAATTGCCGAGATACTGAAAACATGTGATTGTACTAGGAAGTCCCTATTTCATATGGTTAGTTTATTTGATCAAAAATACGCCAAAGAGGAAGGAATTGGATATTAAAACGCGTACCAGAACATGCGATTTACACGAAGCAAATATTTCAAATAGAAGAATTGCTCAACAATGAAATATTTCCGAGGACAATCAAAAGAAAGGAAAATACTGGCAGGATTCAGAGTAGCTAGTAAGCTTTGATCAACGACGGAACGAGATGACCAATACATCCGAGTGATTTCGCTAAGAAATCGTCGCCGTACCGCACCGCAAACTATGGCAGAGTTCAATCTACAACGCCGTCAGCCAGTAAGTGTATCGAACAAGGGAGACTAACCTATAGCGGTAAGCAAACTGCGGTTAAGTTCTATACACAAACGGAAAAGACTAAATTAGGAAAAAGCTCACGCTAACTGGAGTGTAAATGTTTGGAAAATGTGTTATGGATGCGTGAATCGAATTTCGAATTAATCGCAGGTAAACATCACCGCCCTCGAGAAAGAATGTTAGACGAGTGTATTTCAAAAATAGTGAAAGATGGAGGAGGGAACATCACGCTATGGGGTTGCCTTGGAGGCGGAAGGATTGGAAAATTGGTTAAAAGAGATGAAAGAATGATAAAAGATGGGAATTCGCCATGGAGCCTTGATTGCGACCCCATCAAGTTCTTGTGGGATCACTTGGATCGTGAGGTTCGTAAAAACTCTCCGATTGACAAAGCAGCATTCTGGAATGCTCTGCGAGCAGTATGGAATACTATATACGAATCGTATTTGGAGCGAATAGTTCCAGGAATGCCGCATATCTGTTAGGAAATTATTAAAGCAAAAGGGGGTTCCTTTGAAGAAACATTATAACAGTCTGTATTTTATTAGAAAATGCTGTTTTGCAATAAAACATTTTGGGTTAATGAGTAAAGTTTGTTTGTTTAATAAATTTCTCGCAAACACTATCTGTCTAGTTCAATTTGTTTTATATAGCGCGATCAAACTTATGAACGGTAGTGTATACGATTTTATTCTTAGAAAACACGTGGATATCGCGTTATTTTATATAGCATTTATAAATTGAGAGACAACAGACGCTTGTGTATTGGTTGAGTATCTGTTTAGGTGAAAGCTGATACGAAAAAGAAAATTATCAACAAGATGATGTTTTAAGTATTTATAACGGATTCAATTACAAGGCGAGAGATAATGAGAAAGAAGTGTCGTATACAAAATCCGCGAGATCACATACTGCAAAAGATTGCAAGGCAACAGAGGAGCTCAAATCTGTTAACTGTAAAAATCGGTGAGTAGGTTAAATTCAAGGACAGATATTAATTATACAGCACGGAACCTGAAATTTCCTGTTTTCAAGTGAAAATTAGATGTTCAAGGAAACAAGACTTTTTTTTGAATAAATGATTATTTAGAACTTTGTGAAAAAATTCTATGATTGATAAATTTAACATCAACAAATAATGCGAATACAATTTGGTGATAGTGCACTTACAAATAGACAACGAAAAAGTGATTGAACATGATCTAGTCCCACATAAACTGCTGCATCGAATTGAATTTTATTTTTTTTTTAATATCCTCGACAATTTAAATACCAAACCATAAAGAAAAGCAAATAAAAAGGAACATAATCTTAAAAAAATTGTCGTCCTTTTTACAGAAAATATTTGCAACAATGATATTGATGAACAACGAAATTCCTGTAGGTCTGTTACGAAGGATGCTTTTTAAGTTTTGCATATAGAGCTGGAATAAAACAGTAGATAGCTTTTAAAGACTTTATTATTTTCGAAAGATTAATGCACTTTTGCATGGGTTCGAACCAATTCTGGAAGAAGTTATTCCACTAGGTACAATCAAAATTTCGTTTTTGAAGACATCGACTGTTCCTTCTGACGATTGTAACTTTTGATCACGTAGTCCGTTCTTGACTTTCAGAGAGGTAAAGAAATCCTTGGAAGTTTGGTCCGAGCTATACGGAATATAGTCTAACAATTTGACGTTTTGTTGGATTCAACTGTCTTGTATGCTATGTACGAACTTGTCTTGGTGAAGGATGATTCGTCATTTGGGTTTGGTTTTTCAAAGCTCAGCAAATACTTTCAGCAAGTAAATAGTTCTATACTAATCGGCATGTAGAGAAATTGTTGTTGATCTGGTTTTCAGACAAATGTCGCAACGTTTTTAGAGTTATTAAAATCTTGAACTATATATATTTTGAACAAAATATGTGAATATTTCATTCTTGGCTTGACTAATTATGCTGATGTGATGGAAAAAAGTGTCCCATAAGTTGAAAGAGATGGATAAGAAGGACAGTCTGTCTATGTACATCACATAATTATTACTGATAACCGACACTGGCAAGGCTGGTTTAAAAGCTGCTGTAGGTCAAAGTTAAATGAACGTTGATTATATAGGATTTATGTAAAAAAGGTATTGAATGATTGTCTAACTTTGTTTTATATGCACAGCGATTGTAAGGACTATATTGTGGTTTAATTCACACATATCGCAGTAAACTCTACACCACACAAATTGATAGTTTATTTGGAACGCAGCGTTTGAAGAGCATATGGACTCTAATTGTCAACCAAGTTACCGACATTCTATGTGCGGTGTGGAGTTTACTGCGATACCTGTAAATTGGTGTATATGATTTTACAGAAATATTCTTGCTAATAAAAATATTTCGAATACTTTCCTTTGTTACGTTACCTTGTGTTTAAATAGCACCTATAACTTTTTCTATTTCTGAAAAGAGCGTATTTTTATATTATTAGCACTTGTTAGCCTTTTTGATTCCGTTATACTAAGAAAACAATGAGAAAAATACGGGGGTTAGTTTTTAAGTAACTCATTTATTCTCTGAATACACACTATTTTTCTACATAACCTGCTTGCCTATTTAAACTTTTATCGTAACGAATTACAAGTCCTTTGATATCCTGTTCATAGCATTCTGCTTTCTGCGATAACAGCCATTTAACGGTGGTTTTCACTTCATCATCCCGCCCAGGAAATGCCTGTTTTGCTTGCATTCTGATTAGCAATGATGTGTGTCGCTCTTTCATGTTATTTTGACTCAGGAGTCGTTAGATGCTAGATTAGGAGATCTTGGTGTCCACGATATTCTCATATTACGACCTATCACTTAATATTGAAAGAGACGATTCAAAAGGGTTCTGATGTCTTGAGTACTATCAGATGACGTGTATCGCCCCTTCATGATCAAGTTTCATGCGAAATGTCACAGGAGTCGTCAGATAGTAAATCAGGAGACTCAGATGGTCATGGTATTTTGAAATTATGGCCGATCTCTCAATACTGAAGCAGACGATTCAAAAGGGTTCTGATGTCTTGAGTAATATGAGTTTTGCTTGCATTCTGATTTGCGATCATGTATATCGCTCCTTGCTTTTGGCTCGAGATTCTTGTGGAATATCACAGAAGTTGTTAGATGGTAGATTAGAAAACCCTGGTGGTCACGGGTCGTAATCTCAAAATAGATTACAACCTGTCATTTAATATTGAAACACACGATTGAAAGGGGTTCTGATGTTTTGTCCATTTTGTACCCGACTTCATCAATCATCAGATTCATTTCATTTAGAACTGGTATTATTTTTTCTTAATGCAATTAGAGATATTTTTATCCCGTTAGATCTGCATCGATAAAGAATGGGTCCTCAATATAATTATAAATCAGTTCAACCCAAACACGCAATTTCTCATGGTAGTTTTGAAAAGGTGTAAATTTTACATCCTCTAGCATCAACACTTTTAAGAATTAATTTCCCCGTAGATGAAAAACCTGCATTATTTGTGAATAGTATTTTTTGGAGTAAAGTACGGCTTAATATTCTCCTTAATTTTTTTCACAAAAAGTGCTTCCTTGTACGCCGTCATCAGCTACTAGTTCTTGGTGGTTTAGTTAGTGGAAACTTTTGAACCTTTCTCTCTTAAGAAATTTATGTGTTGAGCCTTTATTTACATGAACCATTTTAGCGTTGCCATCTTGTACTGAAAATATTTTCCTTTTCGATTAGACCAACAATTTGCTCGTTTCGTAGCTTCTGTGAGTTGCATATTATGAGTGAGCTGCATGTTTTCCATCTCATGTTTTGCGATACAGCTTGTAGGATTAAACTTCGCTATAATTCTTGATATTGTTGTAATGTAACGGAAAGGGTATGTAGTATGAAACTTGCCTTATACTGAGGTTTGAACCATTATACCTTTTGCATAATTGACCTTTTTCTTTGGTTCATCAATTATGATGAATTAATGTGACGTAATGTAATAATGTAATTTTGTCTCTTAAAAGAGATGGTTCATACATTATTGTCATAATATAATATAATAATAATTTGGCTCTATCTCGCGAGATATAATTGAAATTCTGATTTTTCAGTGCATAGCCAGATTCTTGCTATGAACATATTAAAAGTTGTTTTTCTCATTATTTTTTCAATGCAACATAGAAAAAGAACTAACAATAGGAATATTGTAATAAGGGCAATGTCAAAATATACCGCGTAATACGAGGTTGACCTGAAATGTCTCCAGAATCGCCAAAAAATACGGTATTGGTGTAGTCTTTATTTTTATTTTTCGATGTAGTCTCCTCGAAGATCAATACACCTTTTCAAACGGTGTTCCAGTCTCTTCAAGCCGTCGGAAAAGTTGAATGTTTTGAGGTCTGCAAAATAGTCATCTGTAGCGGCGATGACCTCTTCCCTATTTCCTGCCAGTGATTTTCTCAGGTTTGGAAATAGGAAAAAGTCGTTGGGGACTAGGTTCGGCGAATATGGAGGATGAGAGACTAATTAGTAGCGCAACTCATTCATTTTGAACGCGACGATGCGGGATGAACGAGCCGGTGCGTTGTCGTGGTGAAAAAGCACATTTTTACGCTGCAAACGAGGTCGTTTCTCCTTTAATACTGCATCGAATCGGGTCAATAAATCGCTGTAGTATTACTCCGTGATCGTCCTTCACTTCTGCCTATGAGGATCACACCTTGGGAATCCAAAAAATGGTCTCCATGACCTTTCCGGCTGATGGAACGGTCTTTGCTTTCTTCGCAGCCGATTCGCCCGAAAAAGTTCACTACTTCGACTATTCCTTGGTCTTCGGTCCGTAGTGGTGGATCCAAGTCTTATTCAGTGTTACGAAACGCATGAAGGAATCCCTTGGATTGCGTTGGATTCTGGCCAGACACTCCCCCAAAACGGTTGCCCGATTTCGTTTTTGCTCCGTTGTGTTTTCTTATGCCCAAAATTTCGTGTAGAATATGGCCAACGTGTTCTTCTGAGATGCCTGTTGTCTCTGCTTTCTCTTTAAGCTTCAATCGGTGATCGGCTAACACGATATCATGAATTCTGTCGACCATTTCATCGTTGGTAACGGTTTTTAGGTGTCCACTGCGTGGTTCCTCACTTGTGCTTAGGCGGTCATGTTTGAATTCACTCATTCAGAAGCTGATGGTTAAAAATAATGAAGTACATCCGCCATGAACTTCGAGCAAAATATATCGAATTTCCGTGGCCGTTTTTCCAGCCATCCAGAAGTATTTTATCACTGCATGAAATTTGATGTTACCCATTTTTGCGAAATCGCCCGACTTGCTAAACAGGACACACACTTAAGCAACAACTATTGGTGGCAGACGTCTGAAATTCTGACAGTGGCCATAAAAGGGTTGCCCTTGCTGACCAATGAATCCACTTCAACGTTTTTGCGGCATCTCTTGCTGATTCCAGAAACATTTCAGATCGCCCTCGCCAGCAAAGCACCGTTATTAAGAGGTTGTCTTTGTAAATCCATAATTAAAACTAAAGCAATTGTTCGATATGTTTTTCACAGCCGGCATAGTTGAAAAGGTTCATACAACTAAGGTGATATAATGTATTGAAAACAGTAATTCAAAGAAAATTTTGTATTTCCAGCATTAAAATGGTACCGGAAACAACATTTCAAACGATTATTCGGGATTATTTGCTTCAATCTTCTTTTACTAGATACTAAAATATGGGTATATGTTAGATAACAAAAGATCTTTGATGGTCGCTACACAAAACTTATTATCCGTCTATCTATAATTAGGGTTGCAAATTTCATTGTGTACGGTTTCAGACCTTTGAATATGTCGATCTCAAATTACACTTCATATGTATACGCTAGTATCTATCTACGTAGGGTAGGCACGTACTACACGCACATGTGTGCTTATTTGTTTCGCTATTAGAGAAAATCGTATTTTTTTGACTTAATTAATTCCTCCGTTCGTTGACATTATGTTAATGGCTACGAGCGAAAATCGATAATGATGGCGGAAAACTAGTTTATAACAACCCCATGTGAGTAATGTGTGCGTTCTATTGTACAAGGGGATGGACTGACTACGTAGGAGACCGTCGGTGATATGAAGCGAAATGAGGTTTTATGAATGTCTCGAATTTAGGGTACGACAGAATAAAGCGAATAAAATCATTGTTGTTGTAAAGATATTAAAAGAAAATTTATTTTTACTAGTGTCTGTTGTTTGTATGTAACTGCCGAGATTCTTTTATTTATAAAGTACATTGTATTTAGATTTCATAGGCTTTTAACGGAAGTATGTCACGTGATTTGTTAACCGAGATTTATTATCGTTTCAAAGGCTGCTTAATAGACACAAGTACCTTGGTACACTCCACACGACACAAATTAACCATTTATTCGGAACACAGTGGTTGATACCAAATAGACCCACATCTCCTACAAACGAGGAAAGAAAAAGTTGCTCATAGGGCATGTGTGAATTTTTTATTGTAATAAACCCATCAAACACGAATATGCAATTGGGGTTAGTTTTTTTGTTAATTACATTTATATTCTTTTTGATGAATATGGCTTTGTATGCATTTAATTTGTATTTTTAAGTAACTTCAGATTTTTAATTCAATGTTATGCCCGGATTTCTCTGCTGCACTAGGTAGTAAACGAACTACGTCCGGAATTGGACCGTATCATGATGAGATATATAAACATGAAATAGGAGTAAAAGGAGAAAGAAATAAAAAAGAAAAAGAGAGAAAATAAGAAAAATGAAAGGGGAGTAAGTTATGAACAGTTGCATACTCGTATATAATAACAATTGCACACATTCCTTTACACACAGAGTATGTCAAGTTGGTGGCGGGCTAAATATATAGGCAGATATATTCTTAGTAGAAAGTCAAAGCTTCACAAGTGCATATTATTGAGTGTACTCTTTCTACTAGAAATATTTTCAACACAAAGTCACCTTCGATTAAGCCGTAATTTAGTATAAACTTAATTACTTTAAGCAGAACACCTGTATATACGAGGAATATTGAAAGCTATCTACTGTTTTATTGCAGTTCTATTTGCAAATTCTTATAGCCAACCTTCGTATTAACAAATGTTGATTCCTTATCGAATTTTAGCATAATGTAGCAAATTCAGTTTTCCTTCAAAATTTTGGTAGATACAAAGTACGCCTGAAACTAATAGCGTTTCAATGTGGTTAGAAATTGAAAATATTCAATTTTCAAATTAGACAACCGTTATTAATTTAATAAATTTACCCGTGTGATTAGAGTGGTGGAATGTTATAAATATGTATTAAATAAAAATCTATTTAATATGTATTATTATAGATTTTTGCTTTGAAAAGATATCATAGACAGACAAAAACAACCATTTTGAACAAAGTATTTAGAGTGAACAGTAAAGCGAAAAATATACAGACAAAATTTATAATAATTGAGAGGTTCAAGACTAGACATGATACATAAACATGTGAAGGAAGCTGTAAATATTAATAAATGGTTGGTGGTTGGTAGTTAATTGCCTTAATCCTAATTTCATGCATACATTTAATTGTGCATGACCTCGCCACAAAAATTGAATAAAAGTGGATTAAATTATCAATTATTACGAACGATATTGACCCACTGTCCATTAGTACTTTAAATAATGTCTGAATTTAGCCAAAAGTTTAAAAAACAGAATTTCTGTTAAGTATTGAATTTGATGAATCTTCCTAAACCATGTTTTTTTTTCTGTGGCGTATTTAAATGAGCTATTTACATTTTATGTGCTGACCTTTCATATATCTCATTTGTATTCATGACAGCGACGAAGTTCAAGGATTCGCAGCTTTGCCAGACCTTATAACAAAGCTCCAGAATGTATGTACATTAAAGTAATAGATAAATGGTATCCGCAAAAGGTGGCATAATGCGGTTAACTATTTAGTAATTTCAATTTTTTTCAGATTTATATTCCCTATTGTGATGCATTTCGTGTACACGTATAATTTAGATGTTCTATTGCAAAGTGAAGTTGTAACCATACAACAAGGAAATAAATCTTTAATCATTTATTCGGAACGCATCGTTTCGGGAACACATGGGCTCTCATTGAAAACCAAGTAACCGACTTTACTTAGTCGGTAACTGGGTTAATAATGAGAGATGTGAAACCATACAGTCCTTGCAATCGTTGTAATCTTTAATGTGATGAAAATGAGAGCTGTGCATTTTTACAGGTGCGTTAGATGATTTTTTTAATTCCTTTGATCTGTTGATTCTTTTGATCTGAATCTGAATCAATAATTGGTAATTGAACAATTTTAGTTATTCAACCTTTTTTTACGACCACCCAATGGATTCGCATATATTTAACTTGTCATAAAAATTGCTAAACATCAAGAGAATCGTTACGGTTCAAGTGTACAAACTGTGACGTATACCCTAGTTGTACAATAGGTAGTGCAACAAATAATTATTAATTAGAAAGAAGCAATATATTTTATGCTAAAGTTTCCCACGAGTACAGTATTAACAATCTAAGTTAGTTGTATTAAACATCTGCAACATTGCAGAAGGTTCCACGTTCCTTTTAGAAAACGATGTTCATTGTGATGTTACCCCCTACAATTTTATCCGATCTTCTCTGATGATCACTGATTTTTTAAGGATGAACTGTAGTACCTTATTTTGGAAATTTTTGGAATAATAAAAAAGGAGTTGGCAGCCACGTGCTTTAATGTGTAAGAACTGTTTAGAAAGGTTCTCGAATGTCAGGACATTGTTTGTGAAATTCCCGTATCTGTTTAAGAGAATTGAGAAAACAATTTTTAACATTTATTATTAAACTATCTACATCTAAATAATTTTTACGAATAAATTCTGTGACCACATGTAATACATGTTTCAGACACCTTACTGGTAGTAAGTTGGAGTAGTAGCTTTTAAGACACTGTTACGCCTCAAACATTGACTAGTCGGTTTAGCAAAAACAAACATGTTCAAGAAATGTCGCGTTGAACAAACTACTTGTGTAAAGGTGTAGATTCGCAGAACATCCTTATCGATATCGTTTTACCGTTTTACTCTCAATCCTTAAATCAACTAATAAACGAAAAGCACTTATCTGTTATCTTTCTTTAACCGTTCCTATTAAAATAATTAAGGTGAAAACAAATCTTCTGTACAATATGTATATTACAAAAGCTAACAGGTAAATATTACCTAATATACAATATTAAATGGTTCATCAATGATTTCATATGTGTTGGAACTAAGAATTGGAAATACATCAGAAATATTGCGGTGCATAATTATCTAAATGACATAAGCAAGTAGATTAAACAGATATCAAAATAGTGAAGTATAAATAAGTTTAACTACAAATAAATAATCCGAAATATTATTAAAAACAAAGATACTCTTTTATTTAATAAACCTAACAAAATAATATAATTGCGACGTTTAAAGGACAAAGCTCGATTTCTAAAATAGCACACTTCGATCGCATGTATCTCTGTACACCCTCGCAATTATGCTGTGCAGTTGCAATCATTCCACTGACCGCCGGCCGGTTATAGCCACCGTACGACACTCCGTACAAATGTGGCTGTCTGGCATTGATTTTGCCCGATGTAAATAGTAGACGTCGTGCAGGATATTATAACGTATTATACTAAGGATAGAGTGGGAGTCACGTTTTCCGTAATACGGTACAAGAGAGACGGTCGGTGGTTGGGTGTCGTACGTTGAGGCAATTATTGGGAACAAAAATAAACGCATACACATATAGGTAACATACATGTGCATAATAGATGTTAGTATACAGGGTGTAGTGTTTAACTTAGGCGAATTTCGACAGGTAATTGTAACCGAAATTTAAACTCTCATATAGGAGTTTCTAGTAGTGACTTTTCTGTTGAAAATATTTAAGTCGCTATTCTATTACTAGTAATGCAAGAGGTGAATATATATATATATATGAATATGTCATTATTTTCTGATTCTCATTATTATTTTGATGGTGTTTGATTTTAAAGCTGCTTATGCCTTATTGCTATTATTGATGCAATTGTTTTAAACGCCCCTAACGCTAGCACTTGAGTCCATTGCAATTCTTTTCCTGAATCGGATTTTTCTAGTGCATTCTAAAAATTAGTGCCAACAATTTCGAGCAAGGTTTTGCTTTATACTTGGACACAGTGCAAAGGTTGCACAGGTTAAGGATAGGTTTTTTTACCCTACGTCCTTTATACCTTATGGTGACGGACTACCATTCTCTTATTTTTGTATTCCGCAGTTTCCTCTTCCGAGCCAGTTGTTTAGCTTCAATCCATCCGATACTTCTTTTTTCCAATGTTCTATACATTTGTCCTTTCCAGGTGTTTCGGGGTCTATCTATTCTGTTTTGGCTTCAAAAATTCTCTGCGTTATTCGATCTTCTTTCATTCTGTGTGTATGTCCAAGTCATCCCAGTTGTCTTTATGTTGTTCTTTATGATTATTTATATTGGCTTAGTATTTAGACTATTAGTGATTGTCGTGTTTCTGATTTTGCCTCTCCATGTTACTCCTTCTATTATTCTTAGGTATCTCATTTCCATAGCCGTGACTTTGCTCTTAATTCTATTCGTGGTTGTCCAAGATTCGCTGCCATATGTTAGTAGTGTTGGTCCGACCACTCTTTTATACACTTCTGTCTTTATTTGTTTTGGTATTTCTTTTTTATCTAAAAATGTATTTCTTAATGTATTATATATTTTTGCGGATTTACCTATTCTCTCATTTATTTCTTTCTCTATTCTCCCGTTGTCTTCAATGCTTGTTTCTAAGTAATTGTAACTTTTAACTTGTTCCAAGGCTGTTCCTTCGATTTTGGTGTTATGTTTTTTTCTTCTGTCGCTATTACTATTGTCTTTGTTTTCATCGTGTTTATCTCTATGTTTATCTTTGTTGGTTCTTCTTGGTATATCTTCAAGTTTTGCTGTAATGTCTTTTCTGAGTCTGCTACCAATAACATATCTGCAGACATTAGTTCCTGTAAGTTAATTGCATTCATTTACCAGTTTTTTACTTTCATATTTTTTTCCGTTTTTGTTTGGCTTTTTTAATATCATCATCTATTAATATAGAGAATATCAATGGATTTAATACGCATTCCTGCTGTAATCCAATTTGTGTTTCGAATTCAGCTGATTCCACGTTGGAAGTTCTGACATAATTCCTGTTGTTTTTATACAGGGTAGAGCTTTTAGGTGATGTAAGGCATTCTTAGGAGGGCAACGAAAGGTAAGAGTGGTGAAAATGTCAACAGAATCCAGAATCTCGTGTGTTCTGATCATCGGTTGACTTTTAGAATGTTCGGGGAAGAGCTGAATTTGACTCTCACGACTGTTCAACAGATGAACAATTAGTTAGGGATAGTTTCTAGAAACCTTCCACATGATCTAAAGGATAATGGGGGAAACACGACTAGACCTTTGCCTCCAATCTATAATGAAACTTAGCTTTTGGTGACGGGGTTTTGAGTACGATCCGGAAATGAAATGACATAGGAATTGCACGTTTGAACCTCGCCATAGTAAAAAAATGAAAATGAACAAATCAAAGAACAAAAGGATGGGGATTTGCTTTTTTGATAACCAAGAGAGTCTCTATAAGGAACTTGTGCCTCAAGGCCAAAGTGTAAACTATCGTTTTTACCAAGAAGTTCCAATGAGGTTTTGAAAAAGGGGCGGTCTTTCGTATGAGACTGAACATCAGAAACACCTTGGTATTGCATCACGATTTCAACAATGACTTTAATTGACGAGTTTTTAACAAGTAGAGACATCTTTGTCGCTTTGCACCTCCCTTATTCACCAGATTTGAGTACTTAAAAATTGAAAATTCACTTCAAAGGGCAATACCTTAGGACAACAGGAAAGAGATACCAGTCTGGGTTCCAGCACTTCTATACGGTTGAACAAGGAAACAATGTGAAATTATAGTTTTAATTTTGTGTTAATGTCTTAGATTACAATACGTTACGAATATTTTCGATCATCCTGTATAATTAACTTAAAGATTCCATTTAAAGTAGGTAGCTTAACATTGATTACTGGTATAACTGGAATTAAGACTGTGACGTAAATATTTTTATTGAAGATATTGCAGACTTTCAGATTTTGATTATATTTACGGCCCCACTTTGACTAAATACAAAGTTCCGATCTCTTAAACTGTCCGTGCGTTGTTGTCTCCGAATGATATCACTAACAGTCGATGTACTAACATATATTTTTTCTGAAATTTGACGCACTGAATAAGCTTCTTGATGAAAAGCAACAATTACAGAGCGCTTTTTTAAACTTGTGGTTTCTCTCGGCATTTTGATAACCATAATCGGGTTCACACAAAAAGATATGCTCTTTACACTAACGCACCCACAAGCTTATTTATTTAGAAACTAAAGCATTTATCAATACACAATACTGTTTCGGCTGGTCTGCTTTTACCTCAAACAGTATTGTAAATTTATTACCTGCAATATTATCCCAAAAATAATCCTATTTGTAACGATGAGGATTATATTATTAAATTACTATATAATAGGTTTCTAATCATTCTCTAATCTATATTCTTGGAAGTTTGTACAATTAATAAACAATAAACTTCATAAAGGACCTAATATAAATGTTGTTTATATATAAAAGCAATTATATTATCTTTTAGTAGAGTTTACAACATTTCACTGGGTGTCCGAACTAATATGGACGGTAGTGTATATCCTATGTTGTAATGTCTAGGAGCAGTTGTTAAAGTGACGCGTACACATGTACCCAAATACATGAAGGGAACGAAATAAAGTCGATATCGACGAAGCTTTGGTTGGTAGGCTGAAGTACGGAAAAGCAACTACGTATCTCCCTTTGCTGGTGCGCTCGAGTTTGTGCCACATTGAAATTCAAATGAAGCGTAAAGAGCAAAGCTGTATATATTAGCGCCGAGGAAGAACCTTCACTAAATATATTGCCGAGTTGAATAAAATTATTTGAAACTAATAACCTCCAACAGTACGGTGTTGATTTGATAATTAATATAGAAGGTAAACAGATAGTTTTTTACAAATGTCAAATTAATAACGTACAAACTATCTTGGTAGAAGAATCTCGCAATAGATACAAGTTTGGTTAAATTGGACGATTCGTAATTGTAGTATATTAATAATAATAATCGTAATCGGTAGTTCATTTTAATTGTATTTTCTTATACGACTTTCATCTTCATAATATGAATATCTACAATGATAAATGAAATTAAAAAGGAAAAAATAATATCCTGTCTTTGCCATAACTCAAGAATTTCTTGGAATTTTTAAACTTAAAAATAGGTAACAACTGATCTAATATTACACTAAAAAAATATTTACAAAGATGAGATGGAGTTCCAAATTTCCTAGTGTTGCGTTTATTCTTAAAATTACTTGAAGCTTTGTCCATTATGAATTAAACCAACCATAGGAAATTTAACCGAATAGTCAATTAAATTCTTGTTAAATAGTAAACCAGAAAACTTTTAGTTAGAACTGTACGGGTAGTTAAGTATATGAAACAGCGTAATTATGTATTCGAAACGAACAACATATTCCATTTCATTTGTTAATTATATATTGATATCATACGATAGTTAAATTTTCATCTAAAATATATTAAAATAACGTCGTTTATGTGTTAGTATCTAAAAGTCAGCGGTTTTTGTTTTGGAGATACTACTAATGTACAAAGCGCTATCTACACGGTAACCATTCAAATTCTCCTCCATCTTGCAGTGGCACTACGATTTCATAATGGTTTAAATTTATATTGTTTTATTACGATTTCTTTGAGTGATCTGAAGGACTTCCTAAATAGGCAGAACAGAGATTTCTTCGACAAAAGAAGACGACGACCATCCATACGAGGTAGGCGCCATAAATTTTTGGCCTGATATAGAAAAAAAGAAACTTGGAACAATATAAGAAATTTCATTTTTCAATCTAATCTCCCTCAACTTCTATGCATTCATTACAAAAATTAATTAATAATTCGATAGCCTTGTAAAAATAATCTCAAGTTTTGCCGTCAAAATGTTTTTAACAGCTGCATGCAACTCACTGTCATCCTTAAAACAACGTCCTCTAAGGTCTTTTTTCTTTATTGGAAAGCAAATAAAAATCACAAGGGACCATATCCGGACTACACGGTGGTTGTTCCAATTCTTGAATTGGAAAGCGTGGATGGCAGCTTATGAAACGGCGGCAGTGTGGACGGGAGCATTGTGGTGCAATAATCGCACACCTTTTCTCAATTTTCCACCACGTTTTGCACGAATACTGTTTCTTAATTTATGGATAGAGACGCATAATATGTGTCGTTCACAGTTGTACTGCGCTCTCTAAAGTCAATTAGCAAAACGCCCTCACAATCCCAGAATATTCTGATCATCACCTTTTTCGTTGCTTCAACGACTTTCGTCTGTCTGAGACGACGTTCGTCAGGTCGCCGCCATTCCATGCACTCTTTTTTCTATAGAGGATCATAAAACAGAGCCATTGTCTCATCCCCTGTGATAATGGGCTCCAAACTCGGTTTTGGGTCGTCTCCACACATGTTCAAAGACCACCGCGCACATTCAACTCGACGTTCATGTTGGAGAGAAGAAAGAAGTTGCAGTACCCACCTTGCACTTAGTTTATTCATATCAAATATTCATCGAGAATTCGGCAAGTACTTGTTTTGTATATGTTTGTTATTACTTCAACTGGTCGACCCGACCTTTCAGCATTTTCCAGGAATTCTTGCGCCAAACGGAAACATTTTGTCCTCTTTTTACAGTAGAATACGAAGGAGATGAATCATCGTAAACCCGCCTCAACGCTATTTTATGTGATTAGGAGTATGCCATTCTTTTGTTAAAAATTTGATGACCTCGCGATATTCAATTTTCATTACTCCAGATATTTTCATGCGCTAGTCATGATGGTTGGCTGGCTACTAAAAATCACTACTCTTCGAACCCTCGTATTTATAGCGTAGTTTCGTGTATGTGTATGTGTGCCGTGACGGAGTTTGAACACGCTTGAAGCTGTATAAGCCTGTCAGACCGAGAATTTATGGCACCTACCTACATAAGACGTTAGGAGTAACCAAACACAGGACAGCGACTAGGTCTCTCATGAAATTACAATCGTTTTCATTTATTACTGTACTACTATTTATTCTTTTTTTCAGAATTAGAAGAAGAAGAAGAAGCGAGGAAGTTCATGGGTCTTCGAAGGCTTCGAGGACTTATGAAGAAGACGAGTTACCTCAATAAAGTGCAATAAAGGAAAAGCAACGAAAATCATGAGATGATTTGAATGAAAATTAGGATAATTGACTTTACATATCTAAAATTTAACATTTTAGCGAAGCATGTTTTAGTAAATGACGTGGTGGTTTCGTTTGGTTTGACAAAAACGCTTCATGAAAAAAGGATTCATGAAAACGCTGAACTTTTATGAATCCTACAATTCTACTATTCACAGAGAGAATCCTATTACCATACTGAAGAATTTTACGGATAGAAAAAATGCAACTTTCTAACGAAGACTTTCTACAAATTGTATCATTAAGGAGAGAAGTATAACAGAAAGTAATTGAAATATTCTAACGCCACATAATTTCGTGCTTAGTTAACAATGTTCTCACCGCACCGCAGTTGTAAGTAAATCGTAATACTTTGATCTCGTTAATTTTAACTATTTGTATAAATGGACGCGGGGAAACTGTGATACGAAGTTAAAACGGCGTTAGATCTAACACCGCATTTTCTATCC
This sequence comes from Trypoxylus dichotomus, assembly GCA_023509865.1. Lineage (NCBI taxonomy): Eukaryota > Metazoa > Arthropoda > Insecta > Coleoptera > Scarabaeidae > Trypoxylus > Trypoxylus dichotomus. Next base: position 61,442,758 of record CM042076.1, on the reverse strand, counting down.
AAAAATTGATCCTAATTGATAATCAGCAAATTTAGAAAGGTTAAAAGTTAAGGGAAGCTGTATAAAACACTATATACATTTGCAGATGACTTTAAATTTTAAATTATCTGCCTGAGCTGAGAACTTTGACCCTTCTTGCTTGATGAAGTGGAAGTATCATACTATTCACAGTGAATATTGAAATTCCAACTTTTTAACTAATTTGCTTTTTTCATGTATACTAATCATTGAGAATTCTTTCTCTACAACACTAATCGTCTTTCTACTTTCTCTAAAGGTTTTTTCAAACAATGTAGCTGTCTGTAAGTTAAATTCGCATATATGACCACAGACACACAGTTCACAAGAACTATTGAGTTTCCAATGACTTCAATTGTAATATTCTAATGTGCAGTTGAAAATTGTAAAGAAATAGGGAAGTTTCATTCCTATCAAACAATAGATATTGCTGCAATCGAGCAGAGTTATTTTATTATGCTAAGTGGATGGTAAATGTACATTCGCTTTTGTAATTCTTAGTTTATTTTAAGTGTCCATTTTCTATGAGCGGGAGTGTATGTACGTTTATAGATCTACAACAGTTGCCAAGGAAAAATAATTGAATGCAAGGCAGGCACAACAGTCGTCTTAAGATTCAGCAACGCCAATCAATTATGAAAATTCCGTAATACTTTGAAGAATATTGCGTCCTGATAGGGTTCAGAATGGGAAATGTATGTCTCAGGCTTATATCACCATGGTTGGTTTCACTGGAGGTGAATGATTTTACTGACTTTCAACTTAATGTTTTTTTTTCTTGTTTCTCTTAGGTGAGTGGACTGGGATCCCCAAAATAACTCAATAGTAGTTATGTGCAAGTTTTATATAATTTCAAAAGTTGGCCGATTAACAAGTCCTTTTATCCTAGACTAGAATTTGCAAATTACTACTACTAAGTTATTTTGTTATATATTCGTTATTTACTTTACATGGTTGGATCTTGGCACAAATATACCTAGTGCTCTAGAAAGGTGATCCAATCGAAATCCATAATTATCACCCAATCTCTTTACTTTCCAACTTGTCAAAAGCATTTGAACACATTAATTTTTCTCGTATTTCCTGCGAGCTACGTTGATGAATTTCTCAGAAGCAATACAGTTTTATATCTCAGCGATCATCCATCACGCAGTTAGCTTGCTTTACGCAATGTGTGTTTAAGGCAATAGATAATAGAAGTCAAGCTGACACTATTTATTTGGTCTTTTAGAAAGGATTGATTCTTCTGCAAAATCTAAATCCGTTCGAAATTCCAAGATCATTGCGTTCAGCCTTACAGTCAATAGAGAATTCCAAGTACGCTATAGAAACTGCATGTCTGCATTGCTACCTTTGCTATACCGCAAGGATCTAATCTCGAAGCTTTAATATTCCTACGCTTCATAAACGACAATGTTAGTAGTATTAAATGTGAAATACTAATGTATACTGATGACATTAAGCTATTTATAAGCATCGATTCCCTTGTAGACTGTGTATTGCTTCAGAGAGGTATTGACTGTGGTTCTAGTTTGTGTAAAGTTAATAGATTGTTCTTAAATACATCTTAATGCATTGCTATGATATTTACTAAGCGGTGGTGAGCTATTATCCATCATTATAACGTTGACGGAATGCCACTACAGGTATTAATTTCACTCAACGATTTGGGGATGCTTTCTGATACCACTCTCTATGATCACATAACTCAGTTGGTATCGCGATGCTATAAAATATATGGATTTATTGGATTTTCATCGTAATTTTAGGGACTTATACATCTTTATTATTTTTATCTTATCTTATCTATTATTTTAGAGTACGTTTTTTTAGAGTTTTTTAGAGTTGGTCTGGTTTCTTACTTACGAAGCACATAAACTTTATTGAGGCAGTGCAGAGAAAATTCCTAAAGTGCCTCTATTTTCCGTAGGAGGAATGTTATCCATACAGCGTGTATGAACACTGTTCTATTGTATAAATTTAATTTTATTACTCTTTCTACCAGGAGAGGCATTTGTTCGTTAAAATGTTTATCTTGTTTGCTGTATAACAAGATTGAGTGCCCCTGGCTCTTAAATAAACGTAATTTTCTTATTCCCAGAATTAACTCCAGGTCGTCATTTGTTTTTTATTGCGGTCATACTCGGACAAATGTACTCATAAAATCTCTAGTATACCTGATGTGTACTAACTTCAACAGAACCTCTGGCCTTTGTGATATCAATTCTGGTCCATTTAAATCTGTTTTTCTTCGTCTGGTGTCTTCCTCACAGGATTTGTCATTTTTTCATTAGACTTATTAGTGTTAGTTTAACAATATGTTCTTTATCTTCTTTGAACAATCTATATGGTAGTTGTAATGTTTTGTTTTTGTAAAATGTATATGTATGCGCCTTAGTGAGTACTTTATATGTATATATATACATTATATTTTGCTTCTTTTTGTCTTCGTTAGTTGATATTTAATGTTTTCGTCATATACATTTTCATTTGTATTTCACGTTACATATTCTTTCGTACTTTTTTACTTTGCCTATATTATGTGAACGATAAACAGGTGCAATCATATTACTATTACTAATCTGTGAAGGGCGGAGTGTGCCGATATCTTTCGTGTTTATTATACTACTCCGCAATCTTTACTATTGTTGACGTACATATATACGCAATTATTTGCAAATGAACTTAAAGACTTATATAGAAAGGATGCCTACTTATACTCGAATTGATGCAATTGATATTAAATAGAAAAATTGACAGAAGTCAAAATGAACATTCGTAAGTATTATAACAGGGAATATACTTCGTGATGAGAAACCGACTAAAATCCAAAGAAAAAAGAAAAAAAATCTCTCGAACTTGGGAGAAGGGGAAGCATAATTTCAACAAGAAAATTAATTGGGGTAAACAGAAATGTAATGGTAAACAATAATACACAGTGCGACAAGTTCCGAGACTGAGTAACTAGTAGCGACATCTACGTGTTCAGCCCGACGTTTGAAATCTGTGACATTCCTCTTTCCGACAATACTAACTTTGTTTCAGTCGGTTGATAAATAGCAAAGTTATGATAGCTCTCCCAAAACAACGTTTGTGTCGATGTTGAAATACTAACATGGTACAAAGTGCAATTTCACGCAAAACTTGGTAAAAGTAAATCAGAAATATTCCGGTTGGTACACCAAGCGTTCTGCCATGATTGTTTCAGTAGAGCAAATGTTCCTCTGTGGCATAGACCTGCTTTAGAAAGCAGAAAAAGGTGGGACACGACTTCAGACACGAGGAATGATCGAAAATTTATGTGATTTTGTTGAAAACGATCTCAATGCTTCACTAAAAATGATGGAAAAGGGTTTAAATATCAGCAGAGAAACGGTCTGAATCATTTTTTACGAGGATTTGGGCAAAACAAAGGTCTGTGCAAAATTTAATCCACACAGTTTAACCGATGGCCAAAAATGGGTGCACGTGAATCATTTCACAGAAGTCGTTGTAGCCATCAGAAATGATCCAAACTTCCTGAAATCATTAGGTACGTGTGACGAAACATGACGCTTTCAATACGGCCCAAAAACCAAGTGCCAAAGTCGAGAAATTCGCCATAGGGTAAAAAACACGGGAAGCTCAATCAAAAATCAAAATAAAGCTCATTACATTCTTCTAAAGTAGAAGAGTTGTCCGCAGGGAATTTGTTTCAACTGGACAAACAATATTGTGATTCAGAGACCTGGCGTCTGTTGCACGCTAATGCACCGAGTCAGACTTCGCTCATTTTTCGTCAATTTTTGGTCCTAAATCAAGTCTGGATGTTAAATCATCCACCATACTCACCTGATTTGGTCAGGGACGACTTCTCTCTATTCGCTAAATTAAAATTTAAATTGAAAGGATGTTGTTTTTTAAAGACATTTCGACCATCAAAACAGCTACAACACAAGCACTAGAGGCAATTCCACAAAATGAGCTAGAACACATGGAGTCAAAGTTGAATCATTGTGTACTGAAACTGAACGAAAATACTTTGCATAAAAAAATTGAAAAATGTTCAGATTTCTCGTTTCAATGATTTTTCTCATGGCCAGTCTTAAAACTTACTTATCGCACTGTGTATGTGATTTATTTGGTAAATGTAATGTTGTTTAATTTATAATTAGTTTCTTCTGCAAAATTTTTCATATAATAGGAAAAGAAATTCTTTTCGAAGATAATTTACATCATCTGGAGAGTATGTAATATTCATCAAATTATGTACTAGAAAAGAATTTATATCTGTTATAGTTTCCGAATATATACAAACATTTTAAAATCGTGCAAATTCTTGGTGGGGCCCCCAGAGTTTCATCGAAATAATTCTAATTTCTAATGAATTGAAAGCACTATTATTAAGGAATTAAGCAATACAAAGCGTATTGAGACAATAATCTCTAGCTAGATCTGAATTACAAACTTCTAGTTGCACATTGATGGTACTGTGGATTTGTGTGTTTAGACATACCTTGCAGATGAGACAAATACACCGCAATCAGCTGTTTCGCTCTTATTAGGGCTCGTCAGCACGATATATCTTGTCCATCCGCAAAAGACAATTTAAGTAAAACCCTCTCAAAGAGTGGTATAGTAATGGTAATCTATTAATCGTGTAATTGGCAGTGCTATGGACAAGCATTTTAAGCTGCATACACAGTCTAACAATTAAACAAAGGAACTTTAATTTAAATTATAGAACACTTAGTATCATGTACTAAACGGTAGCAGCATTAGAAATACACTGGTTTCCTTACGCACTAAAGTTCGAGCAAATCGGATGATAGCTTATAAAGTTACGTGTATTTTCGTGACGGTAGGTTAGGTGCTCATATCGTGAAATCACAATGGAACAAAGAGCAAGCATGAAATTTTGTTTTAAAATAGGAAAAAAGATTGTTGAGACGTTCGAACTGTTGAAAAAAGTGTATGGTGATGAGTGCATGTCTTGTACAAGTTTATGAGTGGTTTACGCGATTTAAAAACGGTCGTGAAGATTTAAATGGTGATGCAAGACCTGAACTTCCACTAAGTGAAAATCGCGCTGAGTTGGTACAAAAAATTCGGGAAATCATTGCTATTGGTGGGAATTTCACTAGCTGAAGAATTAAATACCAATAGAGAAACTGTTGGACAAATTTTGACGTTCGATTTGGATAAAAGAAAGGTGTGTACACGTTTTGTTCTACTTCAGTAGAATAAAGGCCAAAAAATCGCTCGTGTGGCGCATTGTAAAGAGATTCAAACTGCTGAAAACGGCTCGGATTTTCTTGATTCTATTATAACTGGTGATGAGACATGATCTGCACAATGGAAGTCCAAAAGCAAGTTAAAACCACAAAAATTGCACTTTCAGAAGTCAAGAATCAAGACAATGCTGATTGCTGTTTATGAATCAAATAGCCCACAAGTAATTTGTTCTAGAAGGTGAAACTGTTAATGGTTTTAAATCGTTTATGATCGAGAATTGTTCGAGTTACCATCCAACAGGAAAACAGCTTTTTTATTGCATGGTAGTGTACCACCTTACAAAACCTTGTCAATGAGTTTTTGACTAAAAGAACAAATTTGTATCATCACCCACCCACCGTATTCGGCTGATCACCGTGGGATTATTTTCTCTTACCGAAACTAAAAAGTGCAATGAAAAAACACTTTTATGATAATTTTCCAGCCATTCAAGCAGTTGTGACGCAGGTGCTGCAGAACATCCCACAACCCGACTTAAAAAAATCGATGCATGCAAGAGTCACTCTTGCCATACCCCGTATTGAGTCTAGAACAGGGGTTTCCAAACTTTCCAGCCTTAACGCTATTACTGATTACTCCAGTAAATTCCAAGGGCCAAAACCGTTTTAATTTTCCTGCCACGTCGATTTGACGAAACATATGACCGAATTGAATTTGAGATTGCAAGGAGAAAACCAGCTTTTCCCTGATTTACACATTAATATCAAATTCGATCCAGCTGAAAATATTACCGTTTCAATTACAGTTACATAAAAAATGCTTCACACATTTTAAAACATTTGAAATATTTAGCTACACCACTGAGACTGAGTTTCCCGTCGATTTTTCAATCGAAGGTTTGAGTGCTCTAAAGATAAATTTTGATACTGGAAACCCTAGCCCCGGAACTTTAAATGGAATTTATTGATTTACAGTGCAACTATACAATTAAGAATAAATATCGAAACTCATCTTTGTTGGAATTTTATAAGAGTCTTCCGCTGATACAATTTGATAATTTGCATGAATTTGCTCATTGACTGTTTTCTGTTGTTGGTACTAATTACTTGTGTGAGAAAATGAAGTACACAAAGAACGTTTACAGATCTAAGTTAACCGATAAGCATGTTAAATCTCTTTTAATAATTGGTGCAAGTAAAATTGGTCCACAACTACAAACTATTGTCAGCAAAAAATCACAATTACATAAATCTCATTATGAGTTAATTCATTCGTGCTAATTTAGCTTTTCCGTTCCTGAGAGATTTTCAGGATAGATATCATATGTGGAATTCAGGATATATATATTCCAAACATCGATATACATACATATACGATACTCTTTATCCAAACATAACTACCGAGGCTAAAACCGCGGAATGTTCACTGCTTTATAATGTTAGTGGGATTCATTACAATTATTTGTTAGTTATTATGCTTAAGTTAAATTTTCTGCGTATTATACTTGTCATTAAGTTTTACCTAGCAAGTAAATAAATTCGAGTTATTGTCAATCTGAGGATTTTTAACCGACTTGTTACAGCAACAATAACAACAATAAACCATTAACTGTCGCGGGCCGGATTGATAGCACTGGCAGGCCGTAGTTTGGAGACCCTTGGTCTAGAGGATATTTCGAATAAAAGAAATTGTTCAACACTAATATAATGTGTATTTCATTCTATATCTAAAAAGTTCTGTTATTTAATTGTTAGACTGTGTATAAAACAATGTTTTCAGCAAAACCAATTTACAAGCGGAATTAAAATGCGCTATAGACAAGAAACCGTGGACAGCTGATTCATCCTTAACGGGAGCATATTTGACTCATCTACATTTTCTGCCCGTGTCACTTCATGCTCACCTTATATTCTGTCCATACCAATGACGCGATATTTTCAATCAAATTTTAGCCGCTTGTTGGACCGCTTCAGAATGAAAAACGTGTTTTACGCACCCAATCGTCCGAATCTGCAAGACTCTAAGCTAAAACATAGCTTTTAACAGACTTAGTGCGTAAAGAGCCATCGTCTAATACGGAGCCCCATAGTTTCTTTTCTGTAATTAACCGGTAAGGTAAGGGAAAGGATATGCGAAAGTAGAATACAAGGTGAGCTTTGCAATATGATGCGATAAAAATCGATTGCGTGAGTGAGAATCAAACAGCTGTCGAATTTTCGTATTTTTCGAAGCCGACATATGGGGCTTTTTATTACACGATACGAACATCGCGGAAGCAGATCTCCCAAATCTAGCCTCTTGTTTCCGCAGCGATCAAACCAACGCGAGCTGGAAAATTTGGAATTACATAGCAAAATATCGCGTCAGCGGTACGCTAGGGATTGTGTGTGTATAAGCGGAGTAAGCGAAAATATGAAAATAAAATAAAATATTTGCTTGACAATTAGTAATAATAGCTTTCCTTCTAGAGAATTTGTCCCAGCCTTGCACGTAATGTGCTTGCGATTTTCTTACGACTCACCCACGCCTTGTCATATGACCACTTCGCCTTTAAGCCTCGGTAGGACTGTAAAGAAAGAGAAGAAACAATTAGAATAATAGAAAAAATCAGTTACATCTTTGATGTATTAAGTAAATATCGTGTAAGTATAGTGCGTTGAGAAAGTAAAACGTAAATTTGTTTTGGACCAAACGAATATTCCCTATAAAATAATGAAGCATGTCGATTTTTGCTTTTAAATTGACTTTCCTTCACTAATTTCCAATATAATCGGCAATGTATGTCAGAATAGTGACATCATTGAAATTATCCGCATCCACCGTATTCCTTATTAACAGCTATCATAAAAAATTAAGCAAAACTATTTCCAATATTCATAAATAATATATGCCCTGAAGTCCCATAGAAGCTTTTGCCAATGGCTTTTATAGGACTGATTATAACTTATTATTACATATCCGGTCATGGTACGCCTTAAGATAACTTACAACATTTGTGTCAGTGGTCCTATTCAATGAAAGTCTCAAAGTGATTCGATTACTTTTCTGATTAAAGAAATAATTGCGATTAAGAAACGCTGCAAAACAATGAAAAAACCTTACATCGATTTCAACTATGGTAATATTTTTTTGATTAAGTTATTGAAGGAGGAGACGAAAATTATAAAGCAGAAGATAAGAAAATTAAAATACAAATAAACAATATTGAAGGGACTGGTGGGACGATACGTAGCGCGCTTAGTCATTAGTCTGGAGGTCCTGGGTTCGAATCTGTTGGATCTCAAAGTTGATGTTTTCCATAATTCTCATGACGAGTGTTGAGTGCGAACATTTTCGGAGGCACCACGGCACATACAATTATTATTACTATCATTATTATTATTTAAGAATTGAAGCCGGAAGTGAAAAGTAACATATAACGTTATCCTTATCGCTCTTTCTTGTAATATCAGAATTTTACCAGCATATCCGAAAGTATGCCTCATTAATACGCCAACAGTATACTATTAAAGGGAGCATGGTATATAATCAATGACAGAGATCAAATCACCAACAGTTTTTATATTCTTTAACATGCATACGAGGGCGACTTGAAATGTTTCCGGAATCGGCAAGAGATGGCGCTGGAAGGTTGTAGTGGATTAATTGGTTGGCAAGGGCAAAATTTGCCTCAAATAAGGAGATCATCGCCGCTACAGATTGCTATTTTGCAGACCTCGAAACATCCTACTTTTCCGACGGCTTGAATAGGTTGGAGCACCGTTCGAAGAAGTGTATTGGTCTTTGAGGAGACTACATCGAAAAATAAAAATAAAGAATCACAACAATACCGTGTTTTTCTTGTCGATTCCGGAAACATTTCAGGTCGCTCTCGTATGTTGATAACCGACTTGTCAATATATTAATGTGTATCTTCCAAACCATCGTTCAAATCGAGTTAGTCCCAAGCACATTGCAGGTTTGTTATTGTTGATATTTACACAAAAAAAAGTTTACACAGGAAAAATTTAAAGTTAATCTTATGTGTTTGAAGTAAGTTTTGGATTGAAGCAGAGGAGAGCTTTATTTCTTGCAAACAGCATGTTATTATCTGCATATACAATATTTTTCTATTCAATAAAGTTATTTATAACATTAATATAAATTACAAACAAAATTGGACGCAATAAGGACCCATGTGACATCTCACATGTAACATGTTGCATATGTAATTAATATATCAGGCCCAAGTTGAACTGCCTCATATTTAAATGATAAGAATTCTTCTAACAAAAAACGGATTCACATATTCTAGGTACCTCAAGATTGCTGGACAATTGCTGCGAGAGACGTAACCGAAGTCTTGGTTGAAATACGAAATCCCCTAGGGCCAAAATTACTTTTTTCGAGCTCTACACGTATGAAAGTATCAGGGTTCTTATTGCACTTTTACCGTTTCTATAAGCATACTGTCCAAGATAGAACACACTTTTCCATTTCCATATTTTACTAATCTACCTAATAGTTTTTAAAGCAGATTCCAATAGTTTAGATAATATGAGAATAATTGAGATTAGATTATTTCCTCTTTTGAAACCTGAAATTAACCTAGACTTTTAAGACAAACTGGGAAGTGATGCTATTTGCAACACAGATTTATGAACTCTGTGTAATAGGCTCTATTAAACTTCAATGCTGAATCACAACGAATCGGTAACAATAATTATTAATGTGCGTGGAGTGGAATGCACTATGATATTTCTGAATTCAATGCTGAAATATTCAAGCTATAACAATCAAGGGACTTAAAATTGCAATTTCATCGACTAACTCTATGCCCACGCTGCTGAAGTAGTCGTTCAATTCGTTAGTCGACAGCTTACAGTCTATGTATTACTTGTTTGGTTAGGCAATGGATTAAGCTGTTTCCTGTCTCTTGAATAAGAAATGTATTTTGCTTATTTGCATTGCGCTGCTTTGTGTTCTTTTTTTTAATTTTTATATCTCAAGTCATACAATGCATACAATTGATCTCTAACACTGTTTATTACATGTGAACACTTGACTTTTCATAACGATTTAAAATTATAAAATTTTAGAGGAAATTAACTGCTCCAAATGTAAAAACGCAGCCCGAAAAATCTGCAACCAGCAATAATTCGTACCAAAATAATAAATTTTTGTTTAATGAACTTATTGTCCACGACATATGAAATTGGTTTGTTATATTTTGTTTCAATATCGAATAACAACCACTGCACAAAATATTAAATATTATAGGATTCGGTAGGACATGTAGCATTCACAATATGGGATAAACACACCTCAAAACGTTTTAAAGCAGTACAGAATGAACATCTAACTACATTAAGAACATTTAAAACTTGTCACAACTCGCTTGCACTGATGTGTACGAAGTATTATGTTCATTTACATAGGTTTTTGGTTAATACAGGTACAGATCTGTATACCTGCTAATTGCAACCCTACAAACATCACGTAAATAAGAGGAGTTGTGCTTTAACTGAAAGGAGTATTTCTTTGCAGTAAAAAATTTAATCTTAGAAAGAAAAATTATTCTACCCAAAAGCTTAGCTATTCTTTTGATCGTAGTAAAATTAAATAAAAGAAACTAAACTTTGATTAAAAGAGATTATGATATTTGTTAAGTACATTTCCTTGGACTAATAAATCTTATCTATCAATGTATGAAATTTGTCAAGAAATCTATTGCAACATCTTCACATCAGAGTGTTGGAATGTAAGAATTCCCTTTAAATAAAAGAAAAGCGTACAAGAGTGGATCTAGGTCGTTTTTAATTATACCTGTTTATTAGCTTATTTATTGAAATATACATAAGAGTAAAATCAAATAATTTCATATAAGCGGAATACAGTAGGTAAAAGCAAATGTATGGACGCGAATATGCAGAGAAGAATTATGGGGAGACACATGTGGTCGACATGAATGAACCCGCTGTGGATTGCGCTTTCGATCCATTCTACGGCTTCTGTTGTATTATCGATGTGTTCGCGGCGCTAACTCGGCGCGTGTGACGTCAGTTAGTGCCGTAATCAGTACCCAATTAGAAGGTAAACCACCTCCTTGAACTAGATTTAGTTTTGTCAATAGAAAATGTTTATTTTTATTGTTCCGCATAGGAACACGCTGTACCGGAGTATTTTGTTTTCTTTTGTTTTCGTTTGTTTGCTGTAGTAACCATAGTAATAAACATACTAGTAATATAATATTAAACAAATGTGAACGGTAGTAAGTTTAGGATTTTCCTAGAATAAGTTGTTACTCTGCTTAATATGTTGTTAAACATAAAGATTGTTGAGAGGTTTAGGTTTGGATTTGTTTTGAGTTAAGTTAATTACAGTAAGAGAAATGTAGAATGTTAGTCTACTGTAGTACTAGTCTGCGAATTTATTACATCAAATTAAAGAAGAAATTACATAAGTACAATAAGAGCCTATTTAGAAAGAAATCTAGAGATTTGTGAAAGAGCGGTTGCGATTAATCAAAAAGCTCTAGATACCAATACTACTGAGTTATACATGTATTTTTTGATATATACGAAAAAGTTGAATTTATAAGAAGCAGATAATTAGACCTGCTAATTATAAAGCCTTAGAAAAATCTCTTCCATGGTGTACAGTTTAATAATTGCTGATATACATTGTATATGCACATACCTAGAGCGTCAAATATTAAAAGGAACAATTCTATTACGTTTTCATCTAACAAAAGACGGAATGACCATAGCAATTATTCTGTTTCATTATCAATAACTTTTTTCAAGGCTATCCAGATTGTTCAAACCGTAAAGATAGATGCGCTTTCTATGACTACAATAATAGACGCAGTGTATCTTTGCATTTTCTCATCTTCATCATGTTCGCTACAAATGATAGATTGTTTTTTACGAATGCCTATCTACTCTGGTAGGATTCTAACCTACGACTCCAACTTGCCGGACAGGAATGTTGACTATTTACATAATTTATTTAAGGTTAAAATAAATTTTGGTTCATGTTTTGTAATAGTACTTTGTTTGGAAAACTATAATAAATGTTTTCAATATTTTGCTTCTTTCGTAATACTAAAACTGTAGCTTGGGTGTGCTGACACATTTTTATGTTTTGGAAATTAATTTACAATTTACATTTTTCTGCTGCTAGAGAGATCGAAGTTTAAACCTTACCTCCAAGTATTTTTTCTTTTATTTTTTAGGAAGCAATTTCTTTAGGACAGTTTCTCTAGTAGAATCTTCTTTATTAAATTCGGATTAATAATTTATTTCCAATAGAATACCAAAAAGAAAGTTAAAATTGTGCTTGAAATATTAACATATATAGGCATTTTACAAAAGTGTATAAATTGAAAAACAAATAATTTGTCCAACGATGATGCTCTTTACGTTTGGTTATTGGCCAGTTTCTTGCTCGTTCAGTAGGATTTTTATATTATAATATATTTTTATATTGATTGATACCTCAATTAGATTACCGGCGGTCAGACCTTTTTTTAATTAAGAAAAATGATATTTATTTATAGTTGCATGTGCTACAATTTTTATAAGTAACGTTGGCTAAAAATATGGAGTATTCAATAATTGAGCTATTTTATTCATTACATGTTCTCGTAAGTTGAATTTTCCCGCAGGCTAAATCAGATCTTATAACTTAAACCGCTTCGCAATCCAAATATCGTAAGCCCAATCTATCGTAAGTTAAGGGCTCGCAAAGATATATAATCAAATAATAATATTACTTGATATACGTATATATAACCTAAAGTAATTATAAAGTAGTTTTGTATAGGAATTTATGGATGGTAATCTTCTAAATTATTAATACCGTATGTATACCGCACACCGGCAGACACATCCAGTAATTATTTTTGTTTAGAACGATAAAGATGTCATAGGGAACTTATTTAGCAAATGATATCCTCTTATCTATTTAGATAACAGCGCGATATCTATTGATATGTATATATACGAAGTTTGAAATATTTACTTAAATTTTATATCATTGGTAACATTAGCCAGAGGCATCAAGTATTAAAAAATCAATAACGAATGAAAACTTATCCAGAACGAGTTAACGAAATTTTAACTACTTTGTTACGTTAGATCTACTGCAGTTTGTTGTGATTATTTAAGTATTTTAACTTTAATTTTAATGTCAGCCTCCACACTTTTTCTTTTTTTTAATTTTTTTTATGGTGTCTATGGGATCACAGCCCATACACCTCGGAGCAAGCCTCCACACTTATTGATTCTAAAAATATGACCAAGACGTATATTCGTGATCCAGAAATATGTATAAATACACGCTGACGATACTATAGCTTTGTTCACATGAAAAGAAAAAAGAAATATTAATACTAAGGATTGTAATTCTAAACATTTTAATAGTATAATGAGTTTTTATAAAATAGGAAGGAATTTGAAAAAGAAGAAAATAACTATGGATCATATGTGTACTGCAATATATAAACAGTTTTTAAGAAAACGAAGATTTAATTGTTATGTACTCACCACATTTTCTGATTTTATATTTGCCAAAATTTCGGATTTATAACAATTTACAAATATTATTCCAACAAGATAAAGATCTGAAACTCTGTTCTTAGATCCTTAAAGAGTGGATGCTGTGTGTCGTTCCTAAAACTTGTAAATATGAAATACGAAATAAACAGAACTTGCAGAAATATTACCCACTAGGTTGGGATAGCATATCAGCGGAAATTACTCAAAAACAAGACGTAATTGATGTCCATGGTATGCCAACAAGATATTAATTGTTAATATAACCATATATTTTGTTGTTGTTGTGATATGTGGAATGCTATGAGCTAATAGTAATTTTGGTTTTAGAATCTTTGTGTCACTATTTTTATAGAGGCATTTGTATTTGATATAAAATAAAACTGTGTATACCAATATTTCAATTATTTTTACTTTAATACGAGGGATGTCCTATTCCAGGGATACGTTTGCGGGGCATACCGTCTACGTCGCTTCGATCAGTTTAAAATTTAGACACATTCTAGATGCACATGTGTACTGCATAGGTGGCTATTGTCATGGTCTTAGGTTCAGTGACAGCCACACAATGTCATTTCCGATCGAAACATACTCCAAGATTGAAGTGCGAGCGGTCATTCGCTTTTTTGTGCATGCAAATACTAAAACACCTGTTAAAATTCATAATAAATACTGAAAACTTACGGAGAAGACGCAAATTCAGCAATCTGCAAAAAAGACAATCTGCTCCAAGAGTTTTTACCACCGAAAACGACAATCAACAGCGATATTTATTGTCATGCTCTCGAAAATCTACACCAAATAATTCGACAGAAACGAAACCGAAGGTTGACGAAAGGATTCAGGTTGATGCATGATAATGCAAGACCGTACACCCCAAATCAAATGAAGGCCCTGGCTTCAGAAACACAATTGGGAAGTTATTGTCCAACCGTCCCATAGTCCAGATCTGGCTCTTTCTGATTTTCATTTGTTTGAGCCGGTGAGAGATCATTTGTCGAGGAAATGGTTCGAAAACGTCAACGAAGTTCAAGATGAAATAAGGCAGTATTTTAAAAATTTGGACTGCACCTTTAACGAAGAGAGTATACAAAAGCTTGTGCCTTGTTGGGATAAGTGCCTTAACATTGGCGCCGATTATGTTGAAAAAGAAGCTAAAATTTCGCGCTTTCACTTGGTGTATGTTTGATTTCTATAAATAAAGTAGTTTGTCTGTAATTCACAAATGTACCTTAGCAACGAGACATCCCTCCTAGCTTCGGTCGTTTTCATCATTAAAAAATATCTATTTCGCACGCTCATTTGACTCATTTGACAGAAATGCATGTGGAAACATATTTAATGATTCGAATATTTAATAGATGCCACCAAGTGATTTCGTGGAAACAGCAAGTGTTTCAGCACGTTATATAATATATTTGTTATCATTATTTTATCTGTAAACATTAGGATCATAAATGATGCGAGTGCGTAAAGGTTACTGAACACTCGCCTTGATACGGCCGCTCGGTTCCTCTACGTTGTTCTCCGCACTGCACTGTAATTTGCCCCACTTTGCCGAGACTAAATATTGATATAACAAGTGCTGTAATACAAATATTTCATTTAAAGTAATAGTAAAGAAACGGTTAATATTTTATATTAAAATTTGGCGGAGGAGCCGGAAGATTAAGTCATAAAATTATGCGAATAAGTGGTTTTATTACTAAAGCACCTGGGATAAAGTTAGAATATTTGTCGTTTGATAAATTTGTGGATGAAATGTGATTCACTATATTCTACTTTGATGCTTTGCTTATAAAAGAAAGACATTTATAAATAGTTTCGACATAAAATAAATGCTGGGATATCACAAAATAATCTCATATCGATTTATATATACGAACAAAATGTATATGTTGCATATGTAACTGAAATTTCCGTAGTCATAAAATTTTAACGGCAACACTTTCAACTAGGTTATTATTTCTACAACAGCTAACTAAAAAGTAAAAAGCAAAAGTACGGCATACGCTACTTTCTTTTATTACTATTTATTCGTTACCAGCAATACGCCATATACGACAGTATCCACAGCGTTATTTACAGAAGCACCGATTAGCTTCCGTCTTTTTATTTCGCTCGCCGTTCGACTAGTCAAAGGCTGCCACCGCCGATCAAAGCCAGGGGTTCTTAACATATTTAACTTAAAACTGCATGCGGTAATCGATATCGGGGGGGTGCTGAAGGAGGGTGTGCACGACCATCGTCGCTCTCGCTGTACACAACGGCACTGTTGTACACAGCGCTAAGAGTACCACGTGACAATGCCGTACATAACCCTGTCTACTAAAACGAAAGCGTCGAGTTATCCCTCTATGACCTTTATCAAAATGCTCGCGGTGGTGTAAATATAAAATCAATTTTAATTGTCGGCTGATTCGGCGTGCTTGTCTATTGACTAACGGCGTTCAATTATTCACAGCACGGAGTCGCCTTCACGATGATGATGGCATATTTTAACCGCAAATTGGAGAGAAGGCGCATTGACTGATTGTTAATTATTGAATTAGAATAATTATGGAAGTGCTTACAGTACAATTGATGTAATGGGTAGTTTGGCATGTTCTATCGCGAGTGTTCCAATACCACTTCTTCCAAAGAATTCTTATCATTCATTCTCCTATCCATTGACAAAAAAATGTCAAAATTGCCCATAGAATTTCGTTAAAAACATTAACTTTATTACCAAAGTTTTAGTTTACAACGATTGCGAGGATTGTATGGTTGTAAACTTCATAGGTATCGCAGTAAACTGCACACCACACAAATTAATAATTTATTCGGAACGCAGCGTTTCGAGAACACATGAACTCTATTGTCAACCGAGTTATGAAGGCGACCTAAAATGTTTCCGGAATAGCAAACAGATGGCGCACGAAGGTTGAAGTGAATTCATTGGTTGGCAAGGGCAACGTTTTTATGGCAACTGTCAAACTTTTAGACGTCTACTGTCAATAGTTGTTGTTTAAGAGTGCGTCTTGTGTAGCAAGCTAGGGGGTTTCGCAAAAATGGATAAAATCGAATTTCGCGCAGTGATAAAACACTTCTGGATGTCTACGAAAACAGCCACATAAATTCGAAATATTTTGCTAGAGGTTCATGACGAATGTACTCTATCACTTTCGACTATCAGCTTCTGGGTGAGCGAATTCAAACGTGGCTGCACAAGCACAAGTGACGAACCACGCAGTGGACGGCCAAGAACCGCTACCAACGATGAAGTAGTCGACAAGATTCATGATGTCGTGTTAGCCGATCGTCGATTGAATCTGAAAGAGATAGCAAAGACAACAGGCACGTCAGAAGAACACGTTGGCCATATCCAACATGAAACTTTGGATATGAAAGAGCTTTCGGCGTGATGGGTACCGCGTTTGCTCACACCGAAGCGAGAACGAAATCGGGTGACCATTTGGAAGGAGTGTCTGGCCAGGAGCCAACGCAATCCAAGGGATTTCTTCATGAGTTTCGTAACCTCGGATGAGACTTGGATCCACCACTACATACCGGTGACCAAGGAACAGTCGAAGAATTCCGGGCAAATCGGCTGCGAAGAAAGCAAAGACGGTTCCATCGGCCGGAGGGGTCATAGCGACCATTTTTTGAGATTCCCAAAGTGTGATCTTCATCGATTATCTGCAGAAGGACGATTACGGGGCAATACTACAGCGATTATTGACCCGATTCGATGCAGTGTTGAAGGAGAAACGGCCTCATTTGCAGCGGAAAAGTGCTTTTCCACGACGACGATGTACCGGCTCATTCATCCCGTATGGTCATACCTGAAAAAATCACTGGGAGGAAAGAGATTTGCCTCAAATAAGGCAGTCATCGCTGCTACAGATGACTATTTTGCAGACTTCGAAACATCCTACTTTTCCTACGGTTTGAAGAGACCGGAGCACTGTTTGAAAAAGTGTATTGATCTTCAAGGCGACTACATCGAACAATAAGAATAAGAAACCACACCATTACCGTGTTTTTCTTGTCGATTCCGGAAACATTTCGCCCTCTTACCATGCGAATCGTTGCATTCCGACTAAATTATCAATTTGTGCGGTAGGAAGTTTACTACGATCCCTTTAAAAGCTTTAGTTATACAGCTAATGTTACATCCTTTTACGATACTCTATTTAACACTGAATGGAACCTTCTTGCAAGTGAAACTTACAATTTATTCCACAAGAACTGGTATTCTATTACCTTTGGAACGGTATACTATTGAAAATATTACATATACATAATTATAGGGCTCAGTGCGCTTTGCTATCACTTTCGCTGTTCCGGATTCGAACCCCGGATCTGTTGTTTCTCAGGCTCGACGTTTTATATGATTTTCCTCAATTTATAGCGATTCCTGAGAACAAATATGTTAAGGCGCACCACAAGCGCAGGCAGGATAACAATTCGCGGCCGGCTGAAACCCCTTGTAATTGGTGAAAGATGCTGACGCTATGGATTATTAAATATGAAACTGAAGTGTCGTAAATAATATAAACGCTTGAATAATTTCATATTCTTTATCAATCTCGACAACTATGTTCTTTAATAATCAGGTAAATATAGTCTGTTCGCACCTTAAAATTCAGTATTGGGTCTTATGGAATGCTCTCTTTCCATTGACAGAGAGTTTATGTATCTTTTCATCCTGGGCAGAGTTATCCGATTTTGTACGAGTGACTTTTTTTTGTAGTTTTTGAAAAAACTTCAAAGGCAGCGTATGCTTACACATGTAGAACTCTTAAAGTAACTATGAAAAATATTGAATCAAAGGGCTTGAGTGAACATGCAGCAGATCTTAATCCAAGACGGTAATGTTAAATCAAATCTAGATACACACATACTGACATAATAGATGACTGAGAATGGTGACGCGTGTTAACCACGGGAAAATAAAAATTTAATTTATTCTTATTGCTAAGCCTCGGTATATAAAAATTCAAAAGGGCAGCAAATCTGGAACCTGTATTGTCATTTAAAATTATTTGTGCAACATGACGATTCGCCAAAGAAATAAATGCAAATCCTTTTAGAAGTTTAATATATAAATAGCCATGTTGCAAAAAAAACGTGGTGTTAGGGAAATATAAGGTTTTCAAACATTTACGCTATACCATCTCAACGAAGTTCATGTATTCATGATATCCCGGATTCCACACAATAGGACCATGTTCTAATCTCGAACAAACAAATGCATTATATGCAGAAAGAAGGGCATCATTACTCAACTTTTAGTGTCGCCAAATAGAAAGTTGGTGTTTTTAAGCGACTGTTGACATATACATCCAATATGCTTATGAAATGTTAACTGAGTATCAAAAATATGCCAACATCTCTATACTTTTCACAACGTTTTCAAAGTTTACCGTCAACATTGTATGCATACCTTACTGAATCAGTACTGCAAGCAAACGTTATCGCTTTGCATTTAGCAATATTTAACGGTAAATTATTCTCCATCATCAAAAATGAATAGATAGCAAGTAATCCTGCAAAATGTCACAAACTGCGGTGGAGTATATTCTATGAAAAATTTTAAGGCCATCTGCATATAGTAGACATTTAGGGATAATCCGGTCAGGAAGCTCATTAATGAAAATAATAAATAGGAGTGGTCCAATAACAGAGCCCTGTGGCATACTCGAAAGTACAGATATAAGCCCGGCAGAAAACCACAGTATTCCACGTAATTGGTACGCCTGCTCAGATGGGATTGCAATAATAGTATCAAATCGTCAGAGATACTCCATACATGCAGCTTACGTAATAGAGTTTCATGTTCAACCCCATCGAAAGCCTTAGCAAAATCTGTATAAATGTATAGATCTAAAGCCCTAGACATATCATGAGAAAACGCACTACATAACATAGATATCGGCCAATGATCCCGAATGTTATTCCCAGGTCCGGACTTAAGAAGAGGAGTAACACCAGACACTTTCCAACAACTTGGAGAAACTCCCTGTTTCCGTATTAGATTATAAATGCGCAGAGCGGCCAATAAAGAATAAATCTACAAACCCCAACAACAAAAATGGGAACGTTATCAGGACCAGCTGTCATTTTTTCCCTTCAATTAACACAGAGTTTGTGAAACATCTTTCTTAATAAATTATTTAAGGAAAAATGAATCCAAAACCAAGGTATCGTTGTTGCGATGATTAGTAGTAACGTCCGCGTTAGATATGGTCGCCGAGAAATATGAAGTAAAAGCGTTACTAATCTCGTCAGGGAACGAAAAGGTAATATTGTTATGTATAATAATACTTGGTATACGTGTATTCAGTTTAGAATGAATGTGAGGCTAAAGTCAGCTTTAGCTCAGCCATTCCTAATATGACTATTGGATTCCCGTTTAACACATAATTGAAGATATTTTCTGTACTCCTTAAATTTATTGTCATATTATCAAACATACAGTGACTACCTCTTTCAATTTTCTAGAATATAATTATTGTGCTTATGCAAAAAAATTTCAAGCTAATTTTACTGTATCGTGTTGAATTAAATTTATGATTTCGTACCAAACAAAAAAAAAAGAAGAAATTATATATATCTCGAAAGTATTTCT
Organism: Trypoxylus dichotomus; assembly: GCA_023509865.1. Taxonomy (NCBI): domain Eukaryota; kingdom Metazoa; phylum Arthropoda; class Insecta; order Coleoptera; family Scarabaeidae; genus Trypoxylus; species Trypoxylus dichotomus. The sequence continues at coordinate 61,422,376 of CM042076.1, read as the reverse complement.
ATATTGGAAAAACTATTTATCATGTACTAACTAATGTGATTACATTCGCTCTACCGTAAGTTAAAAAATAACTCTTGGCAATCGGTAGCCGTAAAGGGTTAAATCTAATGAAGTTGACCAAACACACCTGCTAATTTGTATAAGTATTTTTCATATTCAGCAAATTATTAACTGTTGCTTATTTTCAGTATAATAACATACGACACTTTTTAATTTAGCTCTAGATTACGTCTTATTAATAGATTATGGACTACATTCTATATTGATTTAGTTCACGAACAACATCCTTGAACAAAAGCTTCCAGACAAAGTTTCAATTTTTAAATAATACCAGCTACAGGCCATTTTCTAATGTAATTAATTATAACAAATGCAACTTCGTATTTTTGGATAGCATCTATTACATAAGTGCAGCAGATGCATTTAATGACTCATGCAGAACTATATTTCCCATTGAGTGAGCAAATTCAATACCAACTAATATACTGTAAGCGATTGGATATCATGATTCATCCAATGTGCTAGCCAACTAAGCGCGACATCTTTTCCAAATAAAATGCAAGGAACTCTTTTTTTTAAGTGTAACATTTCAATTCGCAAAAAGTCCTATTTAGGTTAATTCTTAATTGGTAATAGGTTTGAACTAATAAAAAGCATCACGTACGTAAGTGCTACATTAAAAGCTTACTCAACAACTAGTTTAAGTATCGCAATACCTTTTTAAAGAACAAAAGCGAACATGTTAATATTAAATTAAGGGTATCTATGTACCTCAATAATGTCAAAATATGTCAATTAATTTAGAAATAAGTGACTGAAGATATAAGTATAAAGCAAAAAGTAAGTGTGATAGTAATTTACTACAATCATTGCAATAAAAGTGCCGAAAATTTAAAAAGAAGTGACAAATTCCCAAAAATCATTTATATCTATTCCTTAGTAGCAATAGTGGCTTAACTCAATTTCGACTTTGAACATAACCTCAAAAATTTTAACGAGTCTGCAAATTCTAGCAAACTAAAGAATGAAAAAATCAATAACATAGCTTTCAGAACTATCGTAGCTGTTATTGCTGCCTAATCATAGAATTTGAAGAAAGGAATCCAATAAATAAGCGGGATAATTGGTTGATTGATATAAAAACTCAGATTAAACTAAAATATTCGGAAAATACCTAAACCATCTTTGCACGTGAAATATATGGATTCAGGTGAGTCATTGAATTACTACGAAAACTGTTATATTACGTGAATAGTATAAGAAAAGTTCTTAATTTTGAAAATGAAGCCTTGAACATGCAGTTATTCGATTCTTTCAGGCCGAATCAGAGGTATTACAAGAATTCAAATAGCTTAAAGCTTTTTTTTTAAAAAGATCGATAAACACGAGGATGTTGTTGTAAGACCAAGCTTCCCCAGCATCCGAGGTCAAAATCAGAATAAGGACAAGGAGCAAATCGAATGGGAAACACATATAGATCACGCACGGAAGGTAAAAACAATTATAAACAGGTACTCACGAGATTTAATAGTGCCATCTACGTGATACGGTGCGTACACTAAATGCACTCCTTGACGAGATGTTACATTGATGTTGCCGATATGCAACTGTTTTATTTTCAATGTGTGTGAGTGAATGTACACTCTATCTCCTGCTATCTTTCTCTTGTCCACTTATCTCCGTCTCTCTTCCTCTCTATCTGGGAATCATGATCTGCGCAGATCTGGGTCCCGCCCATTATTAGAATTTGTCAATTGCCATTCGGGACGTTTTTGGTGCGGAAAATTCGCCCGACTAGAAGATCGTAGCCCATTTTCACTTTTCCGGAAAAACATGCCAACGAGAAAAATAGCGCCGAGCTAAAATTATTTCGCCTTCTCCATTGGATTGGAACATCAAAATTTCTGAATCGCGAGATGAATGCTGGGATAATCGAGATGCTGTGAAAATACCATTTAGGGTATTCGGAAAGTTCTTTGTTACCAGGATTGTGTAGAAATTGGTACAAAGGAGATTGAAATTATGTTCATTGTTGAAAGAAATTGGATTCAAAAGTTTGTGCAATTAGTTTCAAGCAAGGGAAATTTACAAATTTACCTTGAAATACTGATGAAAACTGATTTATGAAAAAGATAATACCTGTTTTTCCAATTTTTTTTTGAACGTAAAGATAACCATTTCTTTTTAGTCAAAAGTGATTTATAATTGACAATTTAAAATGTAAAATTTGAAAAAATTTTTTAAATAAAAAAATTAATAAAGACGCTTTCTTTTGAAAAATAGGTTTGCTATAGATTTCTTTCGGTTTTATAATAAGGTGATTTTGATGCATTGTGTACAGTTGTGAAGTTACTTTATCGTAAATCATATATTGCGTCATAAAATTTTCTTTAAAATTCACGTACATCTGGAAAAATGAATCGCAAAATTTCTTTTGAAACACTTCTGCCTCTTGTACGTCGAAGAAAATCACAGTTTTTTCCGTCACTTATTTAAGTATAGAGCCGGAATCCTTGTATTAAAGCACCAGAACACCACAGCATTTCAAGCACAAAGATGTTAAAAGAATGGATCGAAAGAATTCTCCTCATCATTTAACTTCCGGCATTTATTGGTGATAATCACCGTATGCATATTAACCAAACCGTTCGTCCTTGACAGGTGAGAGATGTCGACGATGGTGATGATGATGCGGATGATGAGAGTATCATCGGCCGTAGTGTGTGTAGTGGAGTGTAGAGTAGTGTAGGGTAGAGTAGAGTAGAGTGGTAGATAGTACTATAATATCAGATAACCAAAGAGTGGTGTAGCATGTACGTAGGTAAAAAAGGGGACTATACTAAACACTAAAAATAGGTCTACATAAAGGCCACTTACCAAATAGTACTGAAGTATTCGCAGACCTGCCGACGCCAGACTGTCTACTCGCGTTATGGTCCGTCGCGACGGTCGCCGTTTCGGTACTCACCCCTCTGCGCAAGCTGCCACCGCTCCTCGCCGTGTCCTTCCCCTATCCCTACCGCGTAGAACAACCCCCGTTGGCCTTTCGGGATTGGTGCTCGAGTTTCTCCAGAATGTTTGGCAACTGCCTGGAGAGCGAACAATTTTTATTTCGATTTGTTTTTATAGTATATGCTGCTGATGTTGCGGTGTATATACCAACCTAATACGCTTTACGTTATTCGATGTGTTTTTTTTTTGATGTTGAAAATTAATCAAAATATATCTCGATAACGACCGTAACGAAGGAAAAACAATCGCCTTTGCAAATACGTATTCAGACGTTTTCAAAAGGTGCGCAAAAACCTAACCTCAAAAATTAACGTTAAATTCCCCCGAACAAATTACTTATGGTATTATTCTTTTTTAAGAATATTCCAATGAATCGCTATATTCTTTTAATTTATATCCACACGCACAGCCGTCTATAAATCTAATAGCACTCTACCACATACTCTCTATGTGTGTTTGTACCTTTTATCAGACTCTCTGATACGGTGCCACCGTTCATTCGAATCTCGAATGGGGAAGGGTGGTTCGCCCCGACCATATGCCTGCGTCATCGATTTTTCGCAACGAGCAAGCGCTAGGCAACGGACCCGGCGGTTTATTCAAAAAATTGATCATCTCCTGCGTGTGCAGTGCCGTATGAAGTTAATGACCCTCCTATAATAAACAAGAATGCACAATACAAAGATTCATAAATGGAGATGGAAAACGACCGTTTTTATTTGTTTCAAATTTCATCCTTCATGCCACTAAAAATTTAATTTTTAATTTCTCTTCAAATATTTACATTTGCACAAATACTATTCATTCAAATATAAAGCCATCGACTTATTTAGTTGTTCATGCGGCTCTGAAATTTATTGAATATACACCCATGTCCAAAGTTAAGTGATCACTATTGCTAATTTTGTTATTATCGGAGGTATGAAGTTGGTAAAATTAGCAATTGAGTATTTACTGCTGTAAACCTGAAAATAAGCGTATAATATTTAATTGTATTTTCTAGTAATAAAGTGTAAGTAGGTAATAATTGAATAAAGTGGAAGAAATACTCATATACAGGTTTCCAAATAGCTGCCAAATAAATTATATTTTGTGATTAGAACGGTAATTGATAATTATTTCTGAGTATAAAATATTTTGCTAGTGTTAATCGTTTAGTGCCTTTAAAAATGTGATATGCTACAGATACACTACTGTGCAAAAGGAAGAGGCACCTACATAAATTTTATAGAAGGGAAATTAAAATAAGAGAAAATATGTAATCGTATTGAAAATAAGTATATTCTTCGATAAATATTTACAACTAATACAATATTTATATCCGTAAATAGTATACCTAATCTTCACAATTTTTATTTTTTTTATATTTTGTGTGGCTACCTTTATTTTTGATATTGTCTCTTACACGAGCCTATCATGCAGTGTTCTGATGTAATCATTCACAACTCATTAAAGTCTTTGGTCTCCTTTGAATCTTTTTACGGTCAAGATAATCCTAAACATGTTTGGTAATCCAAAAAATAAGAACGCTGTAAATACAACTTTTCTTATTGTATTGGTGAAATCATTCACGAGAAAGACAATGTGAAGAGACAAAAAACGCTAACACACAGACATGTTTCTGCCTACCCGGTGTTGTCAGCGTGGTTTCGAGCGGCTTTTTGTTCGACACATTGCAATTCCCTCTCTGCTACTATCATCATATCTAACCCTACAATCCGAGTGATTATTCTTAGCGCTAAATAGTGCCGAAAGAGTGAACCACTTCTCTGCAAAAGTCAGACTCAGCAAAAAGAAGCGGGTACAGCTTCCCACCCTTTTCTCGGGCAATACATGGATTGCTAATCCCGAAAGGGCGCTCGTGTATTCACAGCGTTCTTATCTTTGGTGTTATTTTCTAGGCATTCTTTTAGATGTTTGGTAACATTTAAATCCGGGCTTTGTGGCGGACAGACCATAGTGCGAACTAATCCGTCCTCTTGCAGCTGACTCAAATAGTTTCTGACCAATTAAGAAGTGTGTTTAGGATTGTTGTCTTCTTGCAGGAGGAAATTATGACTAATTAGATGATGTCCAGAAGGTATGGCATATTACACCAACATTTCTCGATATTTCTCCATTGTAAATTTCCCTTCAATTTTAATAATGAAGCGTGCAGTACCAAAAATGCAATATTCTTGCATTTATTGTAAATTGGACCGAATTTAAGAAAAGAAAGCTTTTATATTGATCGAGGGAACAGAAGTAATTGTATTATCTTATTTTGTAACATTTTCCAAAAAGTCTATTAGAAACATTACCCAAGAACTTAACATAAAGGCGACATTTATTTAAAGAAAAACGTGATGTCCACCCATATGAGAAAGAAATGCACACTTTATTACCTGTAGTTTTTGTAACTGGTGATTGCACTGCTGTAATGCACATTTAGATAATTTCAAGTTCATTATATGAGCACGAGTCGAAGTTTTGTAATTCAGGTATGTGCAGCAGAAGTAATGAACATTACTGGAGCAGAGGCAGTCTTTTAATGGTAGATCTACGTATGTAATCCTCAAAATGGCTTTAATTTGGAATGTAGGATCTGGTTTTGCTGGTTTACAAATTATTTGTCCTATTTTTTTATCGTAGTGTTTGGACTGGGCAATTGAAATATTAGCCCTAGTTTAAAAAAATATGCGTATTAATTTGTAACAGGATGGGGTGTATCACCGTAATTATTATCAAGTTATAAATTTATTGGGCAGGGTTTTAGATGGTAATAGAACTAAAGCAGCAACTCATTGGCCTGCAATATCTGCTATTTCCATTTAGATTTTCGTCTATATGGTTTTGTGATAGACAGAGTTTATAGGCAAACGCATCAAAATATGAGTTGTAAACCAAAATTAGACGCATTTTAAATAAAGTTTATGGCGGAAGTATCCCCAAAGCGACAAGAAATGTTATCAGAAGAGCTCAAAAATGTTTTGAGGACAATGACAATACTTTCCAACATTTAATACGATGAATATATTCATTTATTTCGATATAGATTTTATTACATAACGTAAGTGCATTTTATGTGCTTGTTTATAGCTTTACGGCAGTTATGTATTAACAACTTTTTTGTTCGGAATATTTTTTCCTACAAAATATATATTTTCTCTTATTTTTCTATATATTTCGGAAAATAAATGATACCACCAAAATGCTAATCTAAATAAGCACATAAGTCCATAAAGAAAATTAGCATTGGTCAACACTTAAGTTTGGACATAGTGTATATATATATCTTTCTTGTTTTTGTCACCATTATCATTCAAAGATTTCTTTTGCTGGGATCATTTTAAGATGCTTGCATATTTGCTTCTCTCCTAGTTTTCTCCTCGTGACTGAGAACAACGTGATCACCCTTCGTATAGATCTGGTCTAGCATTCAGTGATTATTATTTATTCTTACACTTGAAGAAACATCGCTACAACGACGATGACGAGAACAGTCCCGAGGATAAAATTCAGAAATTGGTTGTACGATACGACAAGTGATGATTTCTACTTAAAAATACTCATCGTTTATTAAATAATTATTTACTATGCTTCATGGTTCTGATTGTTTTAATTGTCTCTAGCTGTGTTAAAATTGATAAAAGAAACGCACTGTTTAAAGTCGCTGGTGTAAGAAGCATAAGGGACTTCCGTTTCAAATTTGTTACTTTTGGACATTTTCTTTTTGGGAACTATAACCTCTTATAGATACACCAAAAAAGATAAGTTGCACTACGCCACGTCAAAACTTTTGAATTCGAGAAACTGCAAAATTCTAAAGGCGAATTAAAAAATATGCTAAGGAGAAAAATCTCGCACTTTCCATTTGAAGTTTCACAGATTAATTTTCTCGGTATTTTAAATAATTCAAAAAGAATTGTACATAAGCATAGAGAATATTACATAGACGTAATATTGAAAATAAGCAAGTTGGAATTAGTCCCACACATACTAATAATTTTTCAAATATTCATACTTCCTAGAGCGGTGTTATAGTTTCGTATAGAACACCGTATGTAGTACTATTAAACATAAGAGATACTATGATAGATTCCAACTTCTTTGACATTTGTAAAATCGTTCTAGACGAAAAACGTACTGTTTATGATGAGCGATATTATTTTTACCAGGCACTGTACACGCTAGTCATCAATGAATCCGGGTTAGGCATCTTCCGACCGTCCATTCGTTCTTCCTCCTCCGACGGTGAAGACGAATAAGGGCACCTTCGCGAATGACCTTCCAATCTCCGTTCAGCGGGAAATAATGGGGTTTTATTTTGGAAACCACGCCGGGCTGTTACATACATATGTAGGCAAACGGAGGAGAAATTTTAATTCGATGCAAAGCATAGCGGGAGGAGAAACAACCTTTGGGAATTTTTTCTGGGGCGTATGCAAATTGGAATTTACATGTTTCATATTTTGCGGTCTTCGCATACGTTAAAAAACTCGACGGTTAGATGTTCTTTTGAACTTGGAATGAGCAATTTGCGAGAAAAACGTACGCCATACTTCATGCTGGTTTTCTCTTTAATATTTTCGGTAAATATTCACGACGAGCTTTACGGCCATTGATCGAGAAATTTCATGTTTGTGTCATTTTTAATCTTATTTATAATTGGCTTTGGAAAAAGTACGAATGATGTTACAAAGTAATGTACCTAATTAGAGTGTCCTTTTATATTATAGAAGTGCATAACTTGTGTTAATTATTGGCTTTTCAAAAAATTTTCTGTTATTATGACATATTCCATCTATAACTCAATTTCTAATAAAAGTTTCAAGATGAGTTTCTTTAGTAAAGTTCTTCGCTTCAGTTTGAACAACTTTAAATATAATTTGCGACTTGTCCCTTTCATGATCCAACTTTCTTGGATTATTTCCGATTTCACAGAATTAGTTGCCACAAATAAAGACGAAACTGTGTTCCAATTTGAAGTTCCTTCTTAAGTTTATAATAAAATACACAAATTACTTAAAATATATAAGAATATCTTTATTTAGAATGCATCTCATGCAACGGCAGAAACAATATACACATGGTTTACGCAGTATTATAATCTAAAAATTTCTTGATAAAGAAACATTAATAGAGCCACTAGATCATGGGATTTAACAGCTTTGAATTTTTACCTCCGGAGTTATTTAAAGTAAAAACTTCGCGCCAACAATCCAGATACAATTGAAATTTATTAATAGCATCGAAACTAAGAGTTGTGTAGATATGCTTTGGACACAAATCGCAAATATGATTAATGATAAAAGCGATGATATTAAAAAATATTGAGAATTATAACCTGAATGCATTAATATCTATTATAGCGAAAGTAGTTGAAAAATCTTAATAACGCTTATCGAATATTGTAATCTTTTAACTCAATTTCAGAATGCCTACTGGAGATGTCTTTTTAGTTTTAGTACTGGGACATAGAGGGCGTCATTAAGCAAATGTCAGTGCTAAAAATTAACGTCCATTCAATTCAAACATAGACCATCCGTTTGACGTGTATAACATTATCAGGGGCAGCAGTCGTGGCAATCGTCAGCCGTTCTCGAAGTGTCTCCAAAAAGATGGTTACGATACTGGTCTCGAACGCAGGTTGTACAGCAACAATTCCTTTACAAGTGCTTCTACTGCCGATTGGTATGCAACCATTTGTTTGCGGCAAGATATCGCTGAGCTTCGAAAAACCAACCGCAAAGAACGAACATTTTCCACCATGACAATGCAAAATAATTGAATTTTTGTCGCAACAAAACATAGAGGTTCCAGTCATCAGAAGGAGCAGTTGACGCCTTCAAAAACGCAGTTTCTGACTGTACCAACAAACGAGTGGAATAACTGTTTCCAGTGTTGGCTCGAGCGCATACAAAAGTACCTTAATCTTTATGGAGAATACTTCGAAAAACAATAATCTTTAAAAGCTGTCGACTGTTTTCCAGCTCTATATGCAAAACTTACAAGAAAACCCTCGTACATAGAAAGAATATTAACTACCAGAGTTATTTCCATGACCATGACTGAAGTAACACAAGTGATATCTGAAAAGAATGAGGGTAGCCGGAGTTTTCCTAGACCACTCGATAGCATACGAGATTCTACTTATACCCTTGGAAAGAATGGGTGCATGCCTTACTAAAATATTATTTAACAAAGTCGCGTTGGCTACAAAATCAAAAAGACATGTTGCAAAGTTCGATATTAGGAGGATTTCTGTTTATGTTATACATGAATGATATTTCAAAAGTAACGTACTATTTCATTACTTTGTGTGCGGATAATATGTCAATTATTTCTAAAAGAAAGAACAATGATGCATTGGAAGATGAAATTATTGATGTCCTCGCGAAAATAAAGAAGTGGTTCCGAGAAAATAATTTGAAACTTGATGTATACAAAATAAATATAGTAAAGGACGATAAGACGTCAATGCGTTTTGAAAATTAACTAACAATATGAATAAATAACTGAAAGGTTTTGCGATTATAATGTGACAGCGTAGTGTTCTGAAAGAGCATGTGTATGTGTCATATCAATCGAAGTTTACGTTGAAGCAGCATTGTCAGCTTATTATGCATTTCTTTTCTATATTTCATACGCAATTCTTTTGAAAATTCTGGATAACTTTGACCAAACTTCTGTCAAATATGGTGCTCAAGGGACTGTGGCGCCCAGAGTACGAAGTATTGCTCTTATGGAGATAGCGCCAAACGTTTAAGTATTTGAAGTAATATGTTGAAACATATAATTATTGTATTGTTTTGATAGATTTTATTAAAGCTTTAGGTTACTGATACTTATGATGAGTATACTTTGTATAAATCACGTATAAACATAGTGTTAAGGTAGCAGTCACAATACAGTACGTTCCATTTCAGCATCTGCTTGGCGCTTTCCTGCAGACACGATCTGTAATATGTTGCGTTTTAATAATCAAAATCAATACCTCTTAAGATTAACTAACCAGCAATTTAATGTTTTTTTAGTGATCACAGTAGATATTTTATCTCTTAGGACTGTAATACGACATATCGTTGTCTTAGATCTGTCGATGTGAAACCTGTACTCAAATCCTTAATAAAACTCTGTAAAATGTATTTACAATGTTATCAATCCACGCAAATAAAATGAGCAACAATCGCCCGTGATTCATCAGTACACATAATGTTTCTCCTTTCATTACTATATTTCTTAATACTTCGTTGATACCTATGGCGCCATCTTATTATATTACCACGATCAATTAACATTACTTTCATTTCGACTTCTCAAAAGGAAAACCAATATTTTTGAACAATCTGTAGAGTACATTAAATGCAATTTTTCTGGCACGAGCTATAGGAGTTCGTGCTGGAATCAGTACAGCTACGACGGCAAATCTGCTGAACGTTTCATTTTCATCTTCAGAAGATGAAGAAATGAAGGTTAGTTTCTGGAAAGAAAAGAAACAGCATCATGAAAATAAAAAACTTTACTGAAGCAGTAAATAATTTACAATGATGATGATGATGTCAGTCAAATCAAATAAGCATACACATTTACATTAATTAATTAACAGTTTTGGAAGAATTTTAGGATGATTAGAAGTACAGCAAATGTACTAATAGCAAAATATATGTATTCAAAATACTATAAAAATAGAAGCACTTGGTTTGGGGAACAACGATGTCATTTATTTTCGGAATTATTTTCATGAAATATTCTTGAGTTGCCATTGTTGGATAAGGTACATACACTAACTTTTATTTATTATCCAATTATTGCAAGTTGTAATCTGTATACACCTGGAATCGTTCGGTGAAAATAAGATTAAGTCAGTCCAAATGTCTGTTCAACTTATACTAGCACGAATATGTAAATATACACAACTTCAGTTGAACTCATATGCACTACTAGTTCTCGCATGCACCGAGTGCAAATAAGACGAAAATGCTATTGGGTTCGTACTATTTTCGTGACGCATGTTCGTCTTAATCATAAAAATGCACTTAACGCGCACCAAGTGCACTTTTTATGGCACGAGTTAGGGGAGTTCGTGCTGAAATCAGCGCAACTACGGCGGCGAATATACTAAACGTTGTTTCGGATGTCATGAAAATACTTCCTTCATCTTCAGCTCCAGGGAAGTTTCAGTTTAGTTTCAGAAGAGAACGAAAATAAAACACTTAATATAGATACAGTCTCTGTACTGTCATTTATTTTAAATTTTATTTTTGTGAAATCATCTTGTATTGTCATTGTCGGGCATAGGTACATATACCAACTTTTATTTATTATTTGATTGTTGCAAATTGTAACCTGAATAGTTCGGTGAAAATAAGATTGAGTCAGTCCAAATGTCTGTCAGACTTGTACTTGCATGAACATGTAAACATACATAACATATATTTATTTGAGTCAACAAAATATGCCAAATAAAAACAACAAATTCAATTTATTGTTCTTAGAAAAATGTGGCTTAACTCAAATAAGCGTTTGTTAAGTTATATAAATTAAATAAAATATGTAATACTTACCCGATACAAGGATTTAGTCACGATACTCTGTTACAGATATTTAATATTGATTCCTTGGAACTACGTCGAAAACAAACTGAGTGCAAATTCCTGTTTACTTTGCTTGATAACGGTCTTGATGTCCCTGAGTTGTTGAGTAAAATCAATTTCATTTACCACGTTCAGGATCTAGGCAAACAAATATAGTTTACTGTTTCGCACCTAGAACAAACGTCAAGTCAAGTACCCGATACTTAGATTGTGTAGCAACTTAACACATGGGCTGAAAAGTCCCGGGCCTTAGACCAACACATAGATGACGCTAGTTTTATTGCAGTCACCTTTCCCTCAGTTAGTGCTAACCTTCAAAAGACAGCTGTTAGAATTTCATGATATTCTATTCATTAGTTTGTGAGTTATTGTGCTAAGAATCACGCTATTTTTGTTATTTTCAAAACAATTTCGTGTTTTGATTTTACACTGTTTCTTGATGGGAAAAATACCTTTCAAGCGAAGCAATGGCTTGAAAAGTGTTATGGGGACTCCACTCCATCAGAAACAACAATAAAACGTTGGTTTGCTGACTTCAAACGTGGTCGTAGAGTCACCGATGATGCAGAACGCAGTGGACGTCCAAATGAAGCGGTAACACCAGAAAACATCAAAAAAATCCACAAAATCGTTTTGAATGATCGAAAAGTGAAGTTGCGTGAGTTAGCTGACATCGTAAAGATATCAAAAGAACATATTGGCTTTAATTGCATACGCATTTGACTATGAAGAAGCTCTGTTCGAAGTGGGTGCCGCGTTTGCTCACTGTTGACCAAAAACAAGAACGTGTTGATGATTCTGAACAGTGTTTGGCCATGTTTAAACGTAACAAATCGGAATTTTTGCGTCGATATGTGACAATGGATGAAACATGGATCCATCACTTCACTCCGGAATCAAAACGATCATCATCTGAGTGGACAGCAACTGGTGAACCTCGTCCAAAGCGCCCGAACGCATCAATCGGTTGGAAAGGTTATGGCCTCGGTATTTTGGGATGTGCGTGGTGTAATATTCATCGACTATCTTGAGAAAGGAAATACCATCAACGGTGAATATTATATAGCGTTATTGGAGCGTTTGAAGGCCGAAATTGCAAAGAAACGACCGCATATAGCAAAGAAAAAATTTTGTTTCATCGAGACAACGCACCGTGTCACAAGTCAGTCAAAACAATGGCAAAACTACATGAATTGAACTTCGAATTGCTCCCACATCCACCGTATTCGCCAGATTTGGCTCCCAGTGATTACTGGCTGTTTGCAGACCTCAAAAAAAAGCTCGCCGGTAAGAAATTTCGCACGAATGAAGAGGTTATCGCTGAAACTGAGGCCTATTTTGAGGCAAAAGATAAATCGTTCTACAAAAGTGGTATTGAATTATTAGAGCGGCGCTGGAATGATTGCGTTGCTCTTGATGGAGATTACGTCGATGAATAAAGCTAATTTTGAACCAAAAAAACGTGTTTTCTTTGTTAGACCCGGGACTTTTCAGCCCATGTGTTAAACTCTGTGGAGTTTGTCGAGTTAGATATACATACCTGCGGTTTACCGTCCCTTTTGACCGCGGGTGCATTACACATAGCTGAATTCTTTTTCCGTTCTCCTTTTTTCTTAACCACTGGTGCACTATTTTTTTTAAGTTAAATTAAAGCAACTAAAGTACTGTAATTTGATCTATCTTAACTTTATGCTACTTATAGGTATCTTGTTTTTACATGTGTACATTAATTTTTAATTTTTGCCGTGTAATTGGATATTTGTATATATATATATAGATATTTGGCAATAAATATTATTATTATTATTATAGATAATTTGTAATAAGTATACACGTATATTTGTTTTATTTTTTTCTCTGTGTAGGTGACTATCTCGTTTTAAACTCACAAGGTTTCTACCAGCATGCAATTCGTATATGTAAGGTTTTTCAATTTGGTGGGTATTCGCTTGAAACATCTTCTCTGATTCAAAATTGATTTCCAATTAGTAATCTCGAATTTCTATAGTCATTTCCTTTTAAATCGCAATTACCCGCTCTCTAAAATTTTCCCATCGACCGGGCAATTTTGGTCCAATAACTTGGCCAGCCACTAATTATTTCCAAAGCAGTCGTTTGTTGCAGTGCAAAAATTGTAGCGACGCCAGCGACGGATATAGAAGCAGCATGGTTCACCCAGATTCCTCTCGGCTTTCCCTGTTTCGATCCGCTCTCGCTCGTTTGTTCTCCCCGGGAAACTAAATGAATCTGTCGAGACCTGTTACCGTCGTCGATCAGGAGAAACTAGACCGCATCGTGCTGTACACCAGCCTCCTCTCCTTTGCCTCACCACGGGAAATTCGAAATTTAATAGGAGTAGCTCTGGCTGACGGTGGCGGAAAATGAGAACGAGTCTCGAGATCAAAGGGCTGTCATATCGTTCAGCGGCGACGAATGCACACACATATTTGTCTGTATCAATGTAAACGTGTTTCGAAGTTCGCAAACTAAAGGCAGCATATGCACTGTAAATAGATGGCCATGGAAGTTATTGAACGTGTTTCTGTTGGAAATTATCATGTATGAGACTAATTCAGAATATGTTTATTTATATATTTTTACGATTCTCACTACATTTTATAATTAAATTAAATGTTAATATTTTATGTAAGCTAAGGTGGGCGAATTGGATGGGTAAAATTAAAGTTTCGATATATTTTAAACAAATGTAAATATAAAAAATAGTCTTGAGTATTAGCAGGTAATAACATTTTCAAAATTAATACAACATTTAAGCGTAAAATTGTTGCTTGGAAGGCTTTTTTTGAAACAGAATATATTTAATAGGCAATTCGTCCAAATGGGGTATTTGGGAGGTATCGTTGTGAACCACAACATAAAATGAAAGAATTTTTTTAAGCTAACAAAATTTTATTTTCTATTACGAAACAGCTGAAATGAAACATTTATTCTTAAAAGTAGGCAAGTTCTATCATTTTAAAAATGTAGAGATGTTAATATTTTCCTTTTTTTTAACCTACGTCCTTTGTACCTTGCAGTGTCGGAGTACCATTCTCTTATTTTTGTCTTCCACAGTTTCCTGTTCTGAGCCAGTTGCTTGGCTTCAGTCCATCCCATATTTCTTTTTTTCTAATGTTATGCATTTGTTCCAGGTGTTTCTTCGTCTACCTATCCTGTCTTCGCCCTCTGTTTTGGCTTCAAAAATCCTCTTTGTTATTCAATCTTCTTCCATTCTGTGTATATGTCCAAGCCATCCCAGTTGCCACTCTTGTGGGATTTAGACTATTAGTGATTGTCGTGTTTCTGATTTTGTCTCTCCTTGTTACTGCTTCTATTCTTCTTAGGAATCTCATTTCCATGGCCGTAACTTTGCTTTTAATTCTATTCATGGTTGTCCATGATTCGCTGCAATATGCTAGTGTTGGTCCGACCACTCTTTTATACACTTCTGTCTTTGTTTTGGTATTTCTTTTGTCATGTAGAAATATATTTCTTAATGTATTATATATTTTCGCGGATTTCCCTATTCTCTCATTCATTTCTTTCTTTATTCTCCCGTTGTCTTCAATGGTTATTTCTAGTAATTGTAGCTTTTAACTTATTCCAAGGCTGTTCCCTCGATTTTGATGTTCTGCTGCTAATATCACTGTGTTTATTTTCGTCGTGTTTATTTTTGTTAGTTCTTTTTGGTATATCTTCAAGTTTTGCTGTAATGTCTTTTCTGAGTCTGTTATCAATTTTAGTTCCTGTACGTTAATTGCATTCATTCTCCAGTTTCTTACATTCATATTTTTTCCTTTTTGTTTGGCTTTTTTTAATAGCGTCATCTATTAATATAGAAAATAACAATGGGGTTAATATGCATCCATTCTTTAATCCAATTTGTGATTCGAATTCAGCTAATCCTGCGTTGGAAGTTCTGACTTTATTCCTCTTGTTTTTATACAATGCCCCAATCATTTCTATCATTCCTCTCTCTCTAGTCTTCTCCTTTCCAGGTTCTGCCATACATCTTCTCTTCTTAGCTTTTCTCATAATTGTCTGATTACAAATATTAGGTCCTCGATGCTTCTTCTTGTTCTGAATTCATGTTGAGTATCTTCTAATGTTGTTTCCAGTTTCTCTCGGAGTCTTTTTTCTAATATTCGTGTCAATACTTTTCCTTGGATGATAGTTAACGTTATTCCTCTATAGTTTGAGTATCCTTTAGTGTTTCCTTTTTTGTATATGGGCATAATTATTCCCATATTCCAATAATTAGGTATTTTTCTTTTTAGTATGATGTTGTTTAAGAGGT
Organism: Trypoxylus dichotomus; assembly: GCA_023509865.1. Classification (NCBI taxonomy): domain Eukaryota; kingdom Metazoa; phylum Arthropoda; class Insecta; order Coleoptera; family Scarabaeidae; genus Trypoxylus; species Trypoxylus dichotomus. The sequence goes on along the minus strand of CM042076.1, from coordinate 61,406,491 downwards.
CAACTAGTTCTTTGTTACCCTTGTCTCCCATATATTTTATAATTTCAGCCGTGATTCCATCCCTGGCCGCCTTTCCTAGTTTTAGTTTGCTAACTGTTTTTCTTACAAAATAAAATAACCCTGACTAATCACTCTTGCTGAAAAGCTATTTGGACCAACTTAAATATTTTTTCTACTTTTTCAAAATATCCATATTATTAAGACTATTTTTTCCATAAAGTCCACAATTTTTGCACTTTTTGGTAGTCCTCACCGGTTAAACTCAGGTATCTCTTACTAACACGGACAGGGTTATTGACCGCTATTAAAATATCCGATATCGAAGTCTGAAATATGTTTTCTTTACTGGGCCACACAAAGTTATTGGGACCTTTGGGTTCCATGTATTTTCGTTTTAAAATTTGGTTCGTCTCTGGGTAAGGCATCAGCCTTCTTTGAATGAATTTGTGATTTTCTTTTCTTTGCAATACCATTGAACGATGTTTAAAATTTCTCCGCGTGTATGTGGATTATGAACTGAAGATAACAATACTACGTTGTCTGCTGAATCTTTTTCTATGTTATTGGGTAGAAATCTCCAACACGAGTTATAAGGGTCTTTCGTTTTATTCTGTTTCGAATAGTGAACTTTGGTATATTAAATTGTCTTGAGGCGGGTTGGTTTCCTTAAGATACTTTCCTGGCATGTCGATCTGAGATGAAATATAAAACATAAGTTAATTTCCACCCATTTCCCCAATTTGGTACTTTCCATTTTCACCGATGGGGAAATTTAGAGGTGTGTTTCAACCTCTACATTATTTTCTAAGGAAATAAATATGAAACAAAACTTTATCGACAGGCCTTTTATATAAGGCTTATGTATCACCAGAGGGTGTTAACATAATCAACTTCGTTATGCACTTACCGTTTTCACAAAAGGACTACCAATCTTTAAACCTAGCAAAGCACTTCATTTGAGGTTGTAAACCCAATATGACGCTTAAAAAAACTGTAAATCTAAATATTAAAATTAAAAAGCTCGGGACATCCTATTATCGATAATAGATAGAAATACCAATAATATTTAGAAAATAAAACCGTTCCAAAATAAGACGTGTTTTCACACAAAGAATACTTTTTAAGTTAAAGCTAAATTAAGCAAATACGAAGACAGCCGCTTTGACGACTATCACTCTCGATAAAGAAGTGGAATCCCCGAATTTCCTATCTCGTCTAAAGTATAGTAGTGTGAAGTAAAATCTAGAAGATTAATAAATTCGGATAAATCGGAAGAAAAAGAGGCAACACCCTCATGATAATGGAAAGGATAGCTAACGACCTACTGAAGTGAAAAATAGGCTACAGCATGAAAATTAAAGAGATCCGACGCCTACTTTGAAAACAAAGGATATGAGGAAAAGAAGAAATAGAAGAAGCGTTTCGCTAACGAAATCGTAAAATTTGTTTCATGTTCAATAGAAGAGCTTGGATATTATTCAGAACTTGACAGAAAGCTTCAGTCTTTTCTTTCACTAAATAAAATATGAGATTACACAGATAAGCTTTTCGTTTCAAATATACTTTAGTCTCCCCACGAATTTTGTCTCAGTACTTCAATTAATTGCATTTACTTGAAGCTATGTCGTTCATTACCATTTATTATTCAACGCAGTCGTTAAATAACATTATTGATTAAATTAATTATAAATTATTTGCTCTAAATCTGCCAAATATGTATGTTATAAAGACAATTAGCTTAAACCTCAACCACTTGAGGAAAATGTAGAGGTATAAATGTAGTAGTAAATGACTTTCAGCATACCTGATGTCATATATAAAATTATTCAGGAGAAATATATATCTTGAAGTTGTTATAATAAAGTATAAGAACTTTAAACATCTTCCTTGAATCGGTTCCACAAGATGTATATGATAAATGTATAGAGGTGACCAAACCAAAGACGCATACCCCAATCTAGACCGAACAAAAGCAAAATAAAGATGAAGAATGGCTATTATAGAAGAAAAAGGTCGTGTAACACGTATGATGAAACCCAACATACTCAGCACCGATGCATAAATGCTAGATATATGCTCTGTAAAGGTGAGTTTAGAGTCGAAGATGGCATCCGAGTCTCCCATAGAGTTGTCTCTAGGCGACAATTTTACAATAATTCCCAGTAACGGTTAGCTTGTTGTTGTTCCACCATGGGTTGAATTTATTAAGTTGGCTTTGCTAATAACTGCAATCCTGAGAATTATTGATCCTCTAATTTTAAGTCATCTGCGAATAATAACTTTCGACAGCTCAATTGATAACACAAATCATTTAAATATACGAGGAACAAAAGTGGACCCAAGTTAGTCCCTTGAGGAACTCCAGAGGTTGGCGTAAATTAATTAGATGCAAAACAAACTGTTTTCTATCAAGAAGATACGATACGATTGGAATAAAGTCAAAAGTGAAGAGGAAAACCCAATACTTCCAATTTATTAATAAGCAGGGTATGATCGATTGTTAGGTTGGTATATATAACATATCCGTACTTTTCAGCATCTACACTATCAGATAAATATTGAGAAATTGTAACAAGATTAGTTACTGTAGATCGCTGAGTAGCGAAACCGTACTGGCTACCTGACATGAGCATAAATATACTTATATAAACATTTCTCAAGCACCTTAGCAAAATTATTTAGTAAAGCTGAACAACACACTTCTCGGCACCTTTGTTAACAGGTACCAATTTAACAACTTTTCATGCAGATGGAAGAATGGATGTTTTAAGAGTAAGATTAAACAAGTAGAAAAGAGGAGAAGCAAAAATATGCGTACAATCCCTAACCAGAAAGACTGGTGTATTATCGTTATCTGCTGTGGAATTATCTTTTAACGATTTAAAAGCATACACCAGATCTATCTCAGTCACAGAAACGAGGTCAACTATACAAGCACCAGGAGAAATTAAAACAGCAGTCATCGGGGTTAATGCAGCCGGAAGGTATACCTATTGGAAAAATTCTCGAAAAGCATCCACTATGGAAGATGGATCGTTATATGTGTTGCCGTAATCATCCTTTATAGTTTTAGGAATACCTTTCTCATCCCTCCTGGAATGCACAAATTGCTAGATATGTCTGGGATTGGTTAGAATATAGAATTCAATGTTTTGAATAAAACTCCTGTATAATGGCTTAGAATCAGCTTTCAGATTCTTTCCCTACCACTTTTAAAAGCATTTAGGTTTACTTATTCGTACCTGCTTTATAACCTACTGACTATAGATGTTATATAGCGAAGTAATCGATAGTAAGACCTTTGCTCAATTGCATCCGCAGTTCGAAAAATACCGTGAATCTTTTACGTAAGAGGTTATCTTCCATACACCCAGTAGGTGAAGGTGTTAATTCATAGAATTAACGATATTTTCACAATCTAATAAAATCCTCATCCTAAAATCGTTTCCCAAAGGTAAGCTGCTGTTGGTGCGTCGGGACGCCGAATTCGCTGATCGAGGTCGAGCCGGAGAGGGTACAGACGATTCCTGGGCTACATGCAGATAAACGCGAAGGGGTTGCCAAGTAACCAGCTCAATGCCAAGCATAGTTCATACAGCCGACGATGAAGCAAGTTATGTACGAAATTACCGGGGCACGGATGGACGATATTCGCAGACGCCCTCAGCGCTCCTTTGTTTATATTGTTCGCGTTTTGTTTTACTGTTATAAAAGAAACTTGGACTAAGCGGCGCGCATTCTAGAAAACTCGAGAGACGGAATTTATTTCGCCCTCTCGCATCAGAATTTCATAAAGAGAATATGTATTTACGGCATTAGTATACACGTATATACTCTACGGGAAATTTATACGCTTAGCGCTTATATTGGTATAAGTAGTATTATATTAAAAATGTTATTGACTCTAGTACGAAGAGTAGAAGGTCTGTCTGCTTAAGCTTTGTTTGAAAAATAGCAAACAATTTTAAATCTTTGGCTAAATATATAAATTTATGTCAAAATACATATGCAACAGGACCAGCTGAAAAACATGCCGGAACAATCTTTGAAAACAATTCATGAACACTGGTGTTACGAACTCTAAATAATCAAAAATGCTTCGTATTTCACATTTATACTTTTATATTTATGTACCTTTCAGTTCAATATTTTTTAATGTGTTATTTGTTAATTTTGCTATGTTCTTATATTGTACATTTTTGTATATATTGCTTTATGAATTTACTTCAACCTGTATATGTATATGCTAACAAAAATACGTTAACAGAAAAGAATTCGCTTAAAAAGTATATTAAAATAACATACTATATTAGCGCGCTGTTGCTGCAGAAATTAGGTCAGCGCTTTACGGCAGCACGCCGAGTACGTATTTAGTTATTATAGCAACGTTCACGTCGCGAGACCCGCAACAGTACGACTGTCAACCTGTCGCTGCTCACTCATCGACTGTGCCGAACTTGGCGCATGCTCGGGCTCGGGATACTCCGCACGTATTCGACGGCCAACATATAATCATCCTTTTAGCACAATTGGTGGTTTAAGGTTTTCTCCCTATAGCGTGGGCCTGCGGCAAAGGAGCAAACAAAGTATCGTTTACGGACGTACATATAAGCACACAGAAACAAGGCAAAGTCTACGGACTCATGCGCACATTGATGCGAAGCCTATCCTACGACAGCGTAGGCATAACAAACAAATATTATACGAAAGATATAAGAAAGACGAGAGTTGGGTCGTATTTACGACAGACGTTGGCCGACTATTAAACGCTACAGTCACCCTACTGGGTAATCCAGCTCCTAAACAAGAAGTATTAGTGGGTTCCTAATACAAACAAACATACGTGTGCAAGCGTATAGCAAACGTTTAGAGTATAAAATCTCTAACGAAAGTGAACATAGTCAAGCATATACATATACATTTATACAGACTGGTGGTAACAACGAATTATTATTATATAAACACACAGAATTGTACTTCTTTTTTATGAGTTCTTTAATATATGTATTAAACGGACTCTGAGTTTAATTTACGAAACCTACCAGGCAGTTCACCGGAAGTCAGTCCAATAAACCAATTGCATGCTAACAACTGGAGTTGGGTGCACAGTTCCATAGAAAAAAACCGATTGGGCGGATGTAAGTCGGGCACTAATATACCTGAAACTTTAACGTTGTTGATAATTTGGGCACTGATTAAAAATGTACCCGCAAAAGAAGTATGTAAACTGAGCACTACAAATGAAACAAAAATAATCATATAAAAATAGTGTATTTCAAGTTGATGTACTCACTGTCAAACAAACAGAAAACAGAAGATATTTAATTATACAAAAATATAGAAATGCAAAGTAAAAAAGCTAAGCATTATCAAATTGACGAATAAAATGATACACTCTTCACAAAGTGTAATCAGGGCACTGTTCCATTATTTAGTTGTTCACACAGTTCATTTAAAGTTCTTTAACTGGCGTGTGTACACTTTGAATTTTAACATAAGTGTTCGGTAAAAGTATAAATAGATGGATCTGTTGAATAAAATGATTCGTTTAGTTTGAAATTAAACAATTTGCATACATTTGTGGTGTTAATGATCGATGGAGTTGTAGTAGCCCGCAAATATGTATATCTCCAATATATAATCGGCATATTTGTCAACCTCCGCATGATTTGGTTTTTCGGCAAACAAACCTAAGGCAAAACAATCCGTCAGAATTTAGATACGTTACTCCAAATGTACGGTCTGTATAACAAGAATAGCATGGCCCAAATTCAAACAATGAAAAAAAAATGTATTTATATTTTTAAAATGAACACCTTCAAAGTTAGTCCGCGCTAAATAAAAAAGGGTTCAATCTCCATTACTATCCAGAATAGCTTGAGAAGATTTTTCCATTCTTGCTACCAAATTTTCAGCGTCATGAACGCCATACCTTTTTTATGTTACTAGATACCTGTTCTATGTTTGTGCTTCATGATACCTTACACATTCTCTACCGAATTAGCATCCGAGGACTGCGAAGGCCAATGTTGTAATGTGATTTTCCCACCTCCACCCGTACACAGATTGCTTCAGTGTTTTGGATCGTTATTTTCTTGTAAAATCCAATTCTCAGTACCACCCTTAAACCAGACCTTTGTAGACGTGAGTAGTTCTTTTTTTGGATAATTTCTTTGCTTCTTCGTATCCGGGTCCAAAAAGTAGATTCGTCTGTAAACACCACATTCATCCAGTCTCTGACGATATTTTCCCGTCCCCATGTTAAGCGCACCTGTCGGTATTTGTCCGAGAGCAATAGTTTCTGTAGAGTGCTGTGGTAAGCAATCTCCTACTCAAGCAGTCGACCTGTAGAAATCATTATACTAATATTTATATTTCTCCTCGTCAATATAGATTACCCTTGATGCAATGTTACATGCGGTTTTCTATTGAATGAATTAATTATAGCCTTATCTTGTCGTCGTACGAGATTGACTGCGCCTCTTCCAAAAGCGAACAAGAACTAACTTGTAAATTAGTACAGGAACTAAGGGAGGGGTCATGTTACCTGCTATATCATTACCATCCTTTTATCTCTTTTCCTATAAAAGATATTAGTCTGCGTTTCTTATTATACAAACTGTATATGTGAGAGTGGCAAAATTGTGTTAATCTGTATCAAAACACGGAGATGAATATTCTGACCAAACCATTATTTAGCTGTGCATGTATAATATCTTACGTATTTTTCGTAATACAATCTCTTCCATTTTAGTATTATATCTTGTAACAAATATATTGGGTTGGAAAATCTCAGGCTCTTAATTTTCCAAATGGATTCTTTTATTTAAATTTCCTTTTAAAATCGAATGTAGTGCTTAATAATTAAAGTAACCATATGTAAGATTGTAAAGAATATATGTATTGACAAACCAAAAAAGTGTATATACATATATCGCTTTTTAATAAATAAAATACAAAATGAAATGAGATCAAAAGAACACTAAATTCTGAAAATTTATTATAATTTGAAGTCTTTAATTTCGTAATCGTATTCACACTCATACGTAATGTCTCGTATTTTAGGCATCCTGGTCTTCGGCTTCCACCAATGTGTCCGAAACTCCAAATTGTTATGATATCAGCTGATACACTTTTTGACTTTAAATAAATTCAAAGAATTTCAAATATTACGATTAATTCGAGAAATAATGAAATTTTCTCTGGAGAGATGACTTTGACGTGTGTGACTTTGACACACTTCTTGTTACCGGGGATACACGCATTACATATAACCTTTTTGCCTATATGTCAGGCCACACAGTAAACACATTCTTGATGGATGAAATTATTTACAAGTAATGCTGTCAGGCGTGCCATCCATCCGACGTACGAAAAATTTTGAAGATAGTGTGATATAATTTTGGAATGATACATATTTTATATATGATAAAAGTGTCTTAAAAATAAATTTGGAAGGAGTTATTATTACATACAAAAAATATATTTACGAAAAGCGATATATATAGTAAATGATAGTGCAGTTTACGTCTCCACTGCACTGTGTTGAAGGGGCTCTTTTTTTTTAAACTTTAAATTATGTGTCAGTAATGAACAACTAAAGTAGATATCTGTAAAATGTAACATACAGAAAGAAAACTGTACGTAATAAATATTTGATATAAATTCAATGAAGAGAGAGTCCTAACAGTACTTTGCCTGCAACAACAACATCAACAATAAAAAAATAAGGGCGTGACTAGAAAATTTCCAAAATAGATAAATAAGAAAAATTTAGAAAAACATTGGTATTAAAGATTTAAAAGACAATAACTCATATCATTACAATATGTTTCTTTTTCTCTCATTAAAATGTGTTGGTTCCCCTTTAATTAGATTTAAAGTAATTCTCTTAAACTTATGGGTCGTAATGCATATAGAATATAGCAAAGGTAAAACTTCAGTTAAATTAGATAACTTGAATAACAGTAAGCGAAGATGTTTACCAAATTCATCAACATAACGTATGTTTTGACAAAAGTTTACCATCCAAAGGGAAATCAGAGAGTTTTCGTATTATTCGCAACTGGGTGAATATTAATCTTCAATAGCAATTTCCCTCGAGATAATCCACGTCGTAAGAACATTATGTAAGAGCTTTTGCAAGCAAATTTACTCATCATAAATATAAAAAAAATATATTTACAGCATTACGAAATCATATTCCACTAAAGTTTGTGATGCATTACTAATTTATCAGTTTATTTTTGTTTAACCTTTTATTTAGTTTTAGTAGGATTACATCTCCTTGCGCCGTTTTCCTTCTTAAGTAAACTCGACGAAGGGAAGTCAAGATCGTAAATAAAAATATGTACTACACCATCGTTTAGAGTTAGTATTAAAGATTATACTGACATCAGGTGTGTGAACATAAATTCTCCGGTGGAACTGGCATATAAACGTTGACTTCTATTGTTTCAGTTAAGACCCGTTGGAAAGAAGTTCTCTAGGAAGTGTTACTCTATCACAAATCCATTTCGAAGATAGCTATTCCCTAGACGCTTAGCAATGGGCAGCGGCAGTTCGCCGTAATGGGATAAAACGCGATCCTCTTTCATCACGACACGATCTAACGTTGCCATATTCTCGTTGTCGCTTAATACAATTATGTGTGGCTGTAGAAGGTGCCATCGATACTTCGCGTAATGGTTGAAACGTAATCTTGAGCATTTCTGAAATGCAAACGCCAGCACTCTACAACTGTTGGTGGTTCTTTTTTAAAAACAAGGCTCTTCTTGTTAACTATAAACAAAATGAATGATTGCTGAATATTGGCTGCAGTTCTAAACTAATACAAATGCATTTGGTTTTTAATGCGTTATTCTTAACAGACAAGATGTTAGAATAAAGTGAATTAAAACGAATAATTTAATTAAATTAAGAATGTTCTGCATTTGAATTGATCTATTATCGGTAAATCCAATGTATTCAAGTACCATCCAGGTATCGGAGTAAACTCCATACCACATAAATTAACACAAATTAATAATTTATTTGATACGCAGTATTTCGAGGCCACATGTGCCCTCATTGTCAGCAAAGTTACCGACTAAATTGTAAAAATGTGTCGGCATTCCATATTTGCAAGCTGTAAAAGATCCACCAACTTTACCAACCTTTTACTAACCAATTACCAATTACCAACTTTTTACAACCTATAGGAATTCCTATGGATAACTATTCAAAACCCTTAAAATAAGCTTCTTTCTCGGTAATGACCATTCTTGCTTGAGCTGTTTTTTTTATGCGAGTCACGTTTTTATATTGAAGAATAAAAAAACTGCCGCGGGAAACCAGGTTGCGCGAATAAAGTCCATGTGTAATTGACAGTACATTTTGTTGCCACAACGCGGATGTGTGAGCTGGAGCATGGTCGTGGTGGAACTAATTTTTTACTTTGATAAATGACGCCGTTTCTCCTTCCATTTCTAATCTAAATTGCTCAAATAATCCACCGCGGTAATGAGCAGTAAATATACGTCCTTTCTCCAAAAAGCCAATGAGGATAATTTTTTTTCAAATCCCAAAAGATCGTGGCTGTGGATAGGATGGTCTTCGCCTTCTTCGGAACAAATTCAGATTGAAAAGTTCACTGTTTTGACCATCGCCCCGCCTCAGGTAAAAATACTTGCGGATTTCGGAATTTCGTTCGGCGATCACCATATCGTAAATTCCCGGGATTCTGAATTGCTCTTAAAAAATCGATATACGACTATGCTTGAATTCGTTAAAGCAATTCTCATAAACAGCAAACAACTTCACTATAATTTCTGTTTTTATCAGGAAACAGAGAACGAGTTACTGAATGATATTGTTCCTTTTCCATCTTATACAAAAACAGTAGACAAGTGTAATACAAATAGCTGTAAAATCAATTTTCTAAGGCATTATTTGAAAGACGGCAGCGCACAGTAGCACTCTCAAAATACCTTTGCAATGCCATCTATCTCCAAACACGAGTATTTGTGGATTAAACCTTCTATATACAGAAATAAAAACTTAAAAATTTAAAGTTTTAGAACAGTGTCTTTTATGAATTTCGATAAGAACACCTTCTGACTTGATTTGATTGTTTACTGGAAATTTTCACTACCAAACAGTTTGTGCTTAGTTAACTTGTCTATATCCGATGTCGAGCTATAACTCCGCTCGCGAATAATTGCAATTTGTACGTGGATTCGGAAGCGCTGAGAGCTTCCCACATTAGTATGCCATAATTTATCTCACTCTCGATGTTTGTCGGCCACTTCATAGGTAGCTATTTATTTTATGCAAGTTATACAATAGATAGCTGCAGCAAATTGATGACGTAGATTTTCTACATGGCACTCGCAATTGAGGTTGCTGGTAAAAGTTGATAGATGTTTGTTGTTCCTCTTTTATATGTATACCAATATTTTTTTTACGAAATAGCTTTCTTTTTTATATGCCATTGGCGTATGTTTAATGACACTTTCTAGTATTGATAAATTTAATATGCTTGTCTATTACCAACGTTGAAAAACGACTTATTAAATTAAGTTTTGACTTTGGTAATACTAAAGAATATCATTTAAAGCCAACGGAAGCTGTATCATTAAGTTCAACTTTCTAGTATTGTTGACATAATTGGCAGCATGAGATGAGTCTATAATTTATCATTTCTTCCAATCAATCTTTATGTGTTCCTAATACTTTCGAAATTTGGAAAAAAACCCGTAGCATTAATATTCATGAAACAAGTCTGTAAGTGAATCATGTAATTTATGCTTTATCTCTACATTTAAAGGGGCATATTGAAACAAGTGGACATATTGAGAAAAAAATTCAATACCATCCACATGCCCCACCCTTCACCTACTTCTAATTGGTTGTTTGATTAATGATTTTGACATTTAGTTAACTGACATTTGTAAATCGTATCTGTATAATATCAAGTTTGTATCTCAAAGCATTGCGCTGTGACAAATTCTTGAATTGTGTACCGCGATTGTTCATGAAAATGGATGCTGTAGAACAAAAAGCCGTAATAGAATACCTCCACAAAAGGACATGACGCCAACTCAAATTCATAAAGACATTATGGCCACTATTGGTGAGTCTGCAGTTTCTTAGGATATAGTCAAACGCTGGTGTCGAGGTGTTAAATGTGGAAGAAGATCTTATGAAAACCAACATGCCGGTGGCCTCCTATGACGGTAACAACAGACAAGTACATTCAAAAATTTAAACGATATCGTACTGTAAGACCGACGGGTACACATCAGGGACATTGTGGAAGATACTGGCTTACCATATCATGTAGTGCACAACTTACTTATGAGAGAATTATTATTGTGAAAAAGAGTACAAGATGGGTGCCCCGAACTTTAACCATTGATCAAAAAAGGAAGCGTCTTTTGAAAAGGTACCAAGGAAACAAAGAGAACTTTCTTAGTCGGTATGTGACCATGGATGCGTTATGGGTGCGATATTATGATCGCGAGACCAAAGTGCAAAGTAGGGAGTGGAAACATCACGGTTTTCCTCCACCAATTTGAAGTCGTCCCATTTGCTGGAAGGGTTTTGCTATCTGTGTTTTGGCCTGACTGACTACTTGCAAAAGGAACAGAGCATTGCAGGGCCCTACTTCGCACAAATGATTTCTAAGTTGCAAGACGCTATTAAATAGAAACGCCGAGGGAAGTTAAGGCACGGTGTGCTGTTCCTTCTGCAGAATGCTTCCAGCCATACATCATAGCTGCTATACACCAAGCAAGCTTTGAATTAGTAGACATCCGCCATGTCCGACGGATTTGGCCTCTAGTAATTACAGGCTGTGCAGTAAAATAAATCTTACGTGAATCAAAACTTTCCAGTAATTATGAAGTAATGCAAGTTGTAGAGAGGTGGTTTGTGGAAGTCGGACAAAAATTTTGCCAAGAGGCTGTTGGGATATTGGAGCACCGATGGAGCATGCATTACTATGCCGAAAAATAAAAAATATAATGCCACTGTAATTTTACTGTAAGGCTGATCCCCTTACAGCATAAAGATCCACCCTCGTATGTCTGGTAGTAGGGTTCTTTCTTAGATTATGTACGATTTTTTTGATTTCAGTACGAGTTGAAAAGGCAGCGGTGTTGTATACTGCCAACGTATTTTGTCGATAAATTCAATCGTAGCATGTTCGAGGCAACAAAACCCGGAAACACGTCTCAAAAAAATCAAGCTACTGAAATAATCTGGATGGATTATTTATTTGACTGAAAAATTTCAAAACCAAAAATATTGTATTTAAAAATATAACCATTGTAGTAGGTGTTTCTATCAACTTTCGCTAATTTCTTATTCTAAGTAAGAATTTACCGTCAGTGTGAATATAATGTTTTCTAGATAACACTGTCCCTTTGTCATATAAAATACGATGACAATATATCTTTATTGCAAATAGAATATGTACTACATTGCGCAGGCTTTGTTATATTTATTTAGTTTAACCAATTTTGGAGTGATTGGAGTGAAATTTCTTCATTTTCTTTCAGTATCTGCCTTTTGAACGTAATTTTATTACGAAAACTTAACACTGGCACTACACTTTTTGCAGTCCAACCATATTGTAATAATTGAATATAGCATTGTGAATATTTGATCTGCAGTGGATGCTTGGAAAAAATGCAAGCATTTGTACGAATGTGTTTATTGTGTTGGAAGTTTTGTACGGTTTAGTTTAATAATGTCGAATGTCGAAAAAGCGACTATACTTAGAAAATGAAAACAGAAGTAAATAAGAACCGAAAAAATAGCAGTGTCTAGCTATGCATGAAGGACTAATCATAAAAAAAACCTACTTTTAATGGCATGTGCAGGTGTAGTTGAACTACTTAAATCGTTACTTTCAATTATATTAACTACTGAAGTATTAGAAACATGCAAAGGAGATGCTAAATATAATGGGAAGTTTTGGAATTTCAGAAAACCAATTATTAATTTTTATAATTGATGGTATCGCAATCAGGCTTTCCGTCGGCAGCTCTCATAAACAACATTGCAGTAACTTGTTACACGTTACTTCTAAAATCCATTTATTACATGGTGCGGCGTAAACTATTCGGAGATGTTATATGCAAATTGATGGTTTAATAGCGCACACAAAAGAAGTGTTTCTGCAATGGCCAAAACATAACTGCTAATTTTATAGACTATCGATATCCCCGACCCCCATAGCCAATTTTTAGACACTAGGGTATAAGAGACGGCATTTCCTTCTCTTCAGCATTTCCAAAAAGTTGAGGCTGTAGTTTCACAATTTTATACTATCGAAGCAACTACCATCAAAAGAAATTGCAAGACGTTCAAGTTGAAGCAAATTTTAAAATTATTTAGGACTAAAATGAACTGATTGAAGCACTCAAAAAATTACAAAATTCTTCGTTGTTAGTAATGGAGTCGTCACTGTACAAACGCAGTTACATGCATTCATCGACGCAAGAAAACACATTTTTGGCGATAGTTGGTCTACAAATCCGTTAAGCGTTTGCAAAAATTACTTGAGAAAACTATTGGTCAGGTAATCTATTATTACAGTTTATATATATATATTTTTTAAATATATCGAAAAATTTCGACAGAACGCTTAAATACTGGATCATCCTATTCACGCATCCTGTTACATGGAATCAGTCTAATGTTACAAAAATATGTCACGTACACGTCTTTTAATATGCTGGATGGGTGTTCCGGTGTTGCTAGGCAACCGTACTCCATTCTGCTGCCCGGAGCAGCGATCAAGGTTACCGATACCGGGATGGAGTTGCACACACGTCGGTAAGTGTCGGGCTTATGCGAGATTTTGATACATAGTGTGTGTATGTACACACAGACACACACACACACACACACACATTCAAAGCAGCCTCGAATTATAAAAGTTTGTCGAATAGAACTCGCTTGTGAGGTAGAAGAATTGATAAGATATATATTATGTAGGTACATACGTGGCTAACATAATTTTAGATCAACCATATAAAAGTAGAGTCTTAGTAGAGAAAGTTGTGACATTAGATGAGGTAATTTTCCAATTTAATACTACTAAAATTATCTTGTCTAAAAGTTTTGATGAAGTGAACGTATGGTAGCTGGTGAATGAACGGATGAAATTCCACACTACATGTTAGATCTCCGCTACTTCTCAAAAGTATGATTAGATTGAATCTTAACTTCTTTGAGGTTCACGTAAATTGCATGTCTGGTGACTATTTTTCTAGTTTCAGCGCCAAGATCTCGGAGTTTATAAAAGGATTTGTGAGCTTGGCTTAATGACGCTTTTGTTTAATAAAAGAGACTCAAAAAAAATTGAGATCACTCATTCCTTTAACATCTTTCTTTTATTATTAAATTTGAAGAAAATCTGTAGAGAGCAAATGTTTAAGTATTCATATACTGAATAAGGATTAAGCCTGCAGAAACGAGTGCGCACTCATTGGCAGCGACCATATATTTCGAAAGCGGTTAGACATACCCAAAGGCGGGGTTTATACACGTATAATTAGAATGTGTATGAGTGAGTGTTAATAGGTTTCTTAACCGATTTCGAAGATTAGAATACACTAAAGTAGTAAGTTGTTACATTCATTATTTACAATATTCGTAGTAATCGAGTCGGCTACTGTGAAAGCACTTGTTTGTGCATCCTTATTAATGATCACTATCAATATTTAAGCCACATTTAGGTTCGTGGCTAGCATAATTTTAGATCAAATTTAATCACAAGTCAATGTTGTATTTCTTTTAATGCAGATCATAGTTGGCTATGATGTTATAATAATGTTTGTTTCTTTTTGATTGCAAAACAGTTATCACTGTAATTGAAGCATGAGGTAAAAGTGGAATGCCGCCAATGATGGAAGGCTACCGCATTCACGTTGTTAGTAGGGAAAGCAACAGATGGCATTTCTAATCGCAAAACTACTTACCATTACTGTATGCTTAATGACTGTGCGTATGTCATTATTCGGTGTTGTTTACTATTTAAATGCGTATACATAGATAAACATTCATATAAAAGCAAATAAAATGTTTCCTGACATATCATTGAGATATACTTATTAATAGATTCATGTTTTTGCTGTTTTTCTATTCAGTCCGTTCTTTTAGTATACAATATAGCAGTGAGCTATATTTTCCTAACTCAGACGAATGTTGCCCCCTAATTTATGTGGGGGAATTATCTGTTTTCTAAACATTGCAAATATTATTTTTATACGTTTTATTTTTTAAAACAACTAGGATGAATAACTAATTTTACCTATCAAAAAAGCCAAATTTCATAAAATATCAAAGTACAAGGCAAAAAGAAAATATGGGGAGGGGAGGAGGGGGAAAGCGGGGGGACAGCAAGAGCAACTACGCATAAGATTTCTTCCAGAAATTTTGAAAAAGATCGGCTTGGGTCTAATGGCAACTTTCCTACTGGGCAGTTGTGAGTTGTTGATTTTATACCTAACAGAGAATCAGTAAACAAGTTAGCTTATCAGTTTACTCGAAAACGAAATATTAAACATAAAGTTTTAAATGAACGTCTAACGGCTAAATCTCACTAGTTTCAACTCATCTATGCAGAGAAATTCAGAATTATTTTCATTAAATGCAATTCTTTCAGTTATCAGCAGTTAGATATGCGATTGCTTCCACAAAAAGTTTTTGCAAATCTGCCATCTAATAAATTTTATTTTTGGTACTACTGTGTTCACGCTATTTCAAATAGATTCAAGTGGTAATCTTAAAACAATTTTGTTAACTGCAACTGCTATTCCAGCGATAGCATGCCTAAAAATTTGATCTTTGTTAAGAACAACTAAACGTAGCAATGCCATTTCTGCATTAAATTCGATATTTTTAAACGCAAGCAGCCTTGAATTACAGATTTCATTTATGAAGTAGTTGGAACGCTTTTTTCGAGAATTGTACTTATGTAACATCTTAAATTATTTTTCAAAAACGAAGCTATTCATTTCATCATTATAGTCGACTGTCTTTTTTACTCCTGAAAGATGGAAATCCATCTTTCATAAATCCTTACTTACAGAGACTATTTATGCAGTATTATTAATTGCCTACTTCTTCCGCTAGGACCTTTTGATCCTGTAGATAGTTCTTCGACAAAAGCTTGCAGTATATTCATTAGATTCAATTCAATTCTTTTCCATTGCATGCCCTTCCTTTAACCATGTTTCATCGAAGTAATATATTGAATCACCTTAATTTCTGTACTGTTTCGTTGTTAATTAGTTTCTTCTTCATCTAATAATCTCACTTTTCTCACAAAAAAGAACAGTCCTTTGTCAATCCACTCTGATGGATCAACTACTCTTATCTTAATATCGTACCTGCAAATCCAGTTTTCATCACCCATTATGATCTTTTGCATGCATCATCGTCGGCTTGTTCAAGAAGTTGCCGGCAAGCGCCACTTGTTTTTCTTTTCTACTATTCGATCACCAAACAAGGAACAAACTTTACTGCAACTTGATACATATACAGTTTTTCGCTTAAAATGACACAGCATGACACAAGTGAAATGCTAACCTCTTCAGAAAGTTCTCTTACAGTCAAACGACGATTTGAACGCAAACTTATTGAACGGAAACTTATTGAACAGAGAACCACCCCCAATTGCACACTCGAGTTTAATGGATTTATTACCATAGGCCCTGTTAAAGATACGGTTCGCTTTCGGTCCATCCTTTCCCGTAAAAGGCATGAGGCCACCTAGTAGATTGTAAATAGTCATATGGTTTAGAAATTTTTGAGCCTGCGTAGAAAATAATTTGCATGTGTGATACAGTTTTTACTTTCAGTCGGTAACACGGTTGACAATGGGAGCCCACGTGCTCTCGAAACGCTGCGTTCCGCATAATTAATTGTGTGAGTGGAGTTTACTGCTGTACCTGTGAATTGTACATCCACACAGTCCTTGCAACCGTCATTTGATGTTCGGTTATTATATATTATCTCAAAAGACCTTGTATATTAGTGTTTGTACGAAGACTAAGTTGAATTTACGCGTATAATTGTACATAGTTGTAGGCATTGTCTATAGTATAGCATGAAGATCGCCTCACAGGCCAAATTCTGTATTTATATACGAGTTAGATAAAATTGGATATATAGCAATTTTTATTTACTTTTTCATTATAAATTTCTCCAAATAATGTTTTTTAATCATTTTGGTGTTCTTATTGGAAGACTTATTATGTCGAAGCTCGAAAAATGTGTACAACAATACATTGTTTCTACGAACAACACAGAGTAATGAAAGCGCAAAATATTAAAGATACAGAACTCACTTTTCACGATATTTTTCTTTCCTTCCGAAGTTTCGTATCCCTCGAAACGTAAACCTAGATGTAACGTAAACATTCAAAGTATACTTATTCATGCTCGTGTGCACGTCAAACTTTTGCATGATTTAACTTTGTCGTTTTTGACGTCGATCGACTGAGCGCCCCTGGGAAAACGGAACCTACGACCGCTGGTTGGTTAACGGCTGCTACTGCTACTGCTGCTTCTGCCGCTGTCTCTTTAAGACTTCTCTATAACATGAACGGTCCGTGACTGGTTGGGTGTGACGTACAGTACCGGCCAAAGCTTGTAAAATTATATTATCTATGTTACTGTCAAGAGAATGGATTTGCTTATAGTTTTTGGTAGTACATTATCCACTTATTTCTGTATACGTATACTGTAATGTATTTATACTTAAAAAATATATAATAAATATATATAAAGATATATATATATTATATAATACAACATATATGCACGCACTTTTGTATTAGAGGAAAAGAGAATAAGATTTACGTTTTTTGGATCCAAATATATTAAAAAGAAGTAAATTTATTTTTAACAACAATTAACAAAATGTCCAATAGCTATTGCCGGTGTTGGTGCAAACGAGCTGACTTTGTAAACTGTCAATTATATACACAAAACTGGTTAACCGCTGTTATGATCGGTTAACCGTCATGATTTATTAGTTGCCGTAACCAGTTAACCAGTTAGAGCACCAGAAAAAAACCCACCAGCTGTGATAATTAGTGTAATTATGTTATTTTTAATCGCTTATTGCATATATAGATCAAAGAAAACAAGGACAGCTTAATCAACACGTGGAAGGGGCAATGCACGTTGACAAACAACGAAAAGGACAACCTGCAATGGACGCTTCAATGGAGCAAAGAGAATACCCATATATTTCAAGGAAGTTGACAGGATTATTAATGATATGTCAGGTAAGTTTACGATACACGCGGTAAAACGTGAAAGGCACTACTTCAAAAACTTTTTTTTGTCATTAAGGACTAGTTAGCTAAATCAATAAATTGAAGTTGATATCTCTTGCCTTTAATCTGAATATCTTCAGTTTTATTCGCAAATGAATGGAGAGTGAGGTAGCCATAGGAATGGACGCAGGGGAGGAGATTTATTTTTATGAATAGACCGTTCATACTTAGGTTCGCACTAAGTATGTATCGTCACCCGCAATGTGAAGATGGACGGAGAGGTAGGTTGATCGTCGAACTTACAGAAGGGTTAAAGGGGAGCACTGGTTAGCATTATGAAATAATATATCGATTTTTTCCGATTTATTTTATAATGGAAGTAAAATTATGCGTAAAGTTTGTGATAAATTGCTGATGAAAATACACAAATAAAAAGGTTGCGTGCCACATACAGACCAATTTATGTTCGATTTATTATTTATGCTTTTTGCTTATGGTTTGTAACTTCACCTATTGGATAAAGGCAATTATTGTCCATTCGTCATCTATATATATAAGAAATCGAAAAGAGAATCGAAGCTGAAGTAAAAGCTCTGGTTATGTGTCGGCGAAACGACAGATCGAAAAGAATTCTCTAAGTTAGTACCCAGCAAAAGAAAACTGCAGTGGCGTAGCAACTAGAATGACAATATTGGATACGCTACAATTTCAACTTTTGACTAATCAATTGTTTATGAATGATGTTATAAAAAAGTATCCGACTTTACAAACTTGCGACAAATTTGTGATGATGAATATGCAGGTTCTTGAAGTAATTTCAAAGATTATTTTAATTATGCTTGTTACATCCGTAGATGTCGAAATGTAAGAATACTTCTTCATCACGTCATTCACCGAGGCAAATGTGGAAATCTGTGTAATGCTGCAAACTGTCCAATCTTACCCAATTTGTGCTGTGTAATAACAATTGTAAATATATATATTACTCATTCACTGCTGATTGTATTCTCTTCTCCCATTTGTAGATATTTTATTATAACAGATCCTACTTTGTTACGATAGGAAAAAATGACCGATCTGTTTATAAATTTAGAAAAAATTACTTAGATTCAGAATTTATGCTTACCTGAATACAGGAACTCTGAAAAGAAAATCAAACTGTCGAAATGAATAGAATACACATAACATGGAAAGCCACAGGTAAATTAGGATTCGTATTAAAGGACTTCAAAGTACCAATTAACTTAAAAAGAGAAGTATTTAATGTGTATACTTCCGGTATTGACATATGGAGTAAAAACCATGTCAACAACCCTCAAATCTGCGACCAAGTGAAAAACAACCCAAAAGGCTGTCGGACGAGTTATACTGGGGATAAGCTTAAGAGATAAAATAACTAACCGTGAGATAAGGAAACAAACTGGAGTGGAGGATATCATGGAAAAAGTGGCAAGGAATAAATGTAGATGACATTCTGGGCGACTGGAAATGGGAAGGACTCCAACTGTTCGCGTACATAAGTAAATACCGAAATAAAATGAGCGTGATATTCGTTTTCTCGACAAAACTCATTCTTATATATATATATACATATATATATCATATATATTGTATGAATAACAGATTAATAGCCAATTGTCTAAAGGGACTATTTAAACACCATTTACGAAGTTTGTAAATCTAATATTAAATTCAACGTTACATTTGCATTAGTGAAAAGGGAAATAATAAGACCATATTCATTTGATAACAAAAAACACAATAAAGTGCCATGTGTAGCATTGACTTGTTTTTGTTCATACTTATTTCTAGGTATGTATATCGAAGCATCAGATAATTTTACTAATAAGGGATTTCAGTGACAGAATTCATCAAAGCCTCATGAAAAATAAAATAATATTAAACGTTCCAAATTGAATAAAAATTCTTATCGAATAAAGCCGATGAACATAAATAAAATTCTAAAACTTAACAAATACTTATGGCAAACAAATGTAAAACTATAAATAAAACAATAAATTGTAAAAGAAAATTAACTATTTATTAAATGTTCGAATAACTATTCCCATTGGTATGAGTAGCAACCCCGGTCAGTGGTCATAAAAATTGCGACGAACATTTGTTAAATAATCGAACCCGCTTCACTTGAAATGAATTACGCATGTCTAGCGATTCGCCTCCCTCACCTCGCAGTAATATGGAATAAGGGCTTCATTGAATCGATTCAAATTGAAAATATCGAAGTGAGGGCAACATTTTGTAGTAGTAGTTAAACAAGAGTAGAGAATACCATTAGACAGCGATAGCGTACCGTGGATTGGAGATGGTATATCGAATTGTATATGTATTTGACACACAATAGCCCTGCAGAATAGCAGCATGCGTATTTCTCGACTTTGTTAATTGACAGAAATCTTATTGCATTCTGGTTTTACTCACATTAGTGGCCATCGTCAGGTCACAAATGGTATATGTACTTCTCAAAATTCACACATCCCTTATAAATTGAATTTTCATTATACAAACTTTATATCACACTCAACAATAAGAATACACAATCGTGCTACCGTTCACGGGCAAAACGATCCATCTTTATTAATAACTCAAAATATTCAGATTCCTCTAATTTATACTTTTGTAGATATAGATAGTTACAGTTCCTAATTAAACACATCTTTTGCGTTGAAAACGTACGGACGACAATGTATGTAGGTGGCCTAGCCAGCCGCCAATGCAATCGCGGTAGCAGTATTTGGTCGGGTTGTGTGTACTTACCCAGGAGTAAACGGCAGCTGACCGGGATGGATGATTGAACGTCGGAGGCTCGTAAATTCCCTCTCGACGGTCCCATTTGTAGTACCGTAAAAACACGCACACAAATGCAGCGCGAACAAATACAAACATCAGCGCTGGCACGTACGGGACCGGAGAACAATGACCGTGAAGACATAAAGGACGCATATACGAGCTATGGCCGCGCTCTACCGCGCTTAATACGTTTTGATGCAAGGTACGAACGTCAGACGTTCCTACTGATGGCTGATGTTGGCGATCTGTGTTTACGGAAAGGGAGAGACGTCTATAAGATGTAATTACTCGGGTGATATGATGACGTTAAACGGAGAGTGATGAAAATTGAAGATGATCGCATTTAGTGCTGACGTTACTAACTCAAGGTAAATTCTTGTTTAATGGCTACTAACGGAAATGTAGATTATACTTCCAATTTTCTCATATAATTCATCAGAACATGGCTGATCTTTTAGTGAAAATGAAAAAATCTTTTATTATAATTAAATGGGAACGAGTTTTAACAGAACTAGTAACGAACTATTAACTGAAGTTGTTGTAATTTTATTTCTTTTTCTTAGTTAGTAAAACATATCCAAAGATGCACTCACCGAAATTTCTGCAGTTCTATAAAATTTTGTAGTTCCCCTATAAACATTTAGCAACGGAATGAGTTGGGAATTCCCTAAATTACATTGCTGAATGTAAAGAAATAGCAGAGACATAATCTTCTCAATATAGTAACGGTTAGATATGCAGGGCAAGTACCTGTCGTATAAACGTGTCAATACGAGCGAAATTTCTGTAATTCCACAGAGTTGGGCAGACATCCTACGAATTTTATTTATTATTTATTGTTAAATATATATATTTCGAAGTATACATACCAGTTAATAAAAATGCCGAGAGTGAAATTGCTATCCGAGGAGGAAAAAACAAAAATAAATTGTTATAAAGAGGTAGGGTTTTCAAACCGAGCCATTGCTAAGAAGCTAGGACGATCCCGTCATCTCATTAACAATTTTATAAAGTTGGGCAATTCCTGCGTCAAAAATCGCACTGAGGGGAGTAATTAGAAATTAACTCAAAGGCAACGCTCACCGATATTTCGGTTAGTCTTTTCTGGTAATATAACCTCGCAACAAATAAAATGTAATTTAAATTTATCAGTAACAAACATATGTGTGCAACAAGTTTTATCCGGTAATAGACGTTTTCGGTGGCTAGAAGTGGTTTCAAAACCACCCTTAAAGACGACACATAAGCAGGCAAGACTGAAGTTTGCACAATATCATGAGTGGAACAACGTCATACTTTCTGATGAGAAGAGATTTAACTTACACACAATTTGCGCAAAAAACACTGAAGTTACAATGAGCCGAAAGTTTGATGGCGGTAGTATAATGATTTGGGCAGCTTTTACCCATAACAATAAAACCCCTATATGTTTTATTTCTGAGAGAATGAATTCTCATTCTTATATGCAACATCGGGAAATGGTCCTCATAGACTTTGGTGAATAAGTGCAAACATTTTTCAAAATATTTATTTTATGAAGTTACATACAGTTATCTATTTTTCTACATCATTTATCATAAGAAGCACCCCTGATACCACACCTCCACTCCATAGAATTGAAATACTTGCCGCCCAGAAAGATCTTCGGATGTCGAAATAGGTTGTAGTCGCTAGGCGCAAGAGCTGGAATAATCGAACTCTTCCCAAACAAAAGAGGTGATCAGCTTTTGAGTTTGAGTCGGAGTGACCTGGCATTGTCATGAGGCATGCTGTTTGTTGACATAGTTTTTAGGGCCTTATAGTATAAAGCTGATTTAATTACTGTTCTTTACAGCATAAAGTCCACTAGCAATACACCCTGCCTTTTCCAGAGCATAATGACAATAATCTTGCGCTTTGAAAGTGTCTGCTTTGTCTTAACTCTGATTGGCGATGATGTGTGTCACTAGTCCATTGATTGTTGCTTGTCAATATGACTTAATAAGCCGTCCATCTTCGTCATAGAAGTAACAAGAGGTAAAAGTATTTGGTCGGTAAAGGCAACTTAAAATGAAAACTATAATATGTAGAGTATATATAATAAATAACTTAATCTATAATTATAACAAATATTATAAATAATAATTATAAATAAAAGAGATGCTCTTAATATATCTGTAAAATAGCAGAAAAATTGTAAGCATGTCCGGTATGGTCTAGTGGCTAGGATACCTGGCTTTCACCCAGGAGGCTCGGGTTCGATTCCCGGTACCGGAATAAATTTTTCTTTTTATTATCAAAAATTGTTTTTAAGAATTATCAGATTTTACTGCCGCATATATATATATACAAAAATAAATAATGAGATAGCAATATTATAATTCTTCATAGTAGGGAGTTGCTTAGTGCAAATTTTGGAAATTAAGAAACTTGTTAAATTAAAAAAATAATTAACAAGAAATGTATATACTCATCATTCATGTGCATTTTTTGTCGTATGCTTTGTAAAAATATCTAGCAAAATATTCCATGACTAGTTGAAAGACAACCAACTTATCACAGTATAATTTCAATAATAATGCGTATTAATTAATTGAATAACGGAAGAGAAACTGTTTTGAATTTTTTATGTTATAAATCTTGAATCAATACCGCTAATTCTTTAGGCATACTCTGTATATTCGCAATTCCTCTAAATCGGAGACTTGTCATACACTATCCGATATGGTCTAGTGGCTAGGATACCTGGCTTTCACCCAGGAGGCTCGGGTTCGATTCCCGGTATCGGAATCTTTTTTTTTTCTTGTGGACTATATATGAACTATAATAAATACAAAACAACAATTCATAAATTCTATAATTATTTTTGTAAAAAGTGTATTTTGACATTACTTCTTAAACTTGTCGCCACTTATATTTTTTGTTCTGTAGTACTACACATTCTCTTAAAATCGCATATATACAATCCACTCTTGGGATAGCAGTCATCTTTAGCTGAATGGCTTTTTAAATAAACAAAATTGCCGAGTTTGAACAAAAGATAGTCTAAGAGAAATAACCGTAGCATCCATGAGAAGTTGTGGTTTCTAGCCTGATGCGTTGATTGGGCCCAATTTCGTTGAAAATGAAGATGGTAATGTTGTTGCTGCTGTTTATTTAACGGATTGGAAAATACTCTCAAGGACCAAAGAAGAGGATCAGACAAAAGCTAATTATTTAGTAATTAAATAATTTCTCGAAGAGGACAAATGGCTGGATAGATCATTCGATTTATCACCTCTGAAATTTTTTTCTTTGAGATTATTTGTTCTGCCGAAATGTTACTGAAAATTTTCTTTAGAGAATGGAAGCCTGCCATATAGCAGCAGGAGGCACCTGATAAGATATCATTTTTCAGTACTAAGTTGTAACTTTTGTACTAACTGAAATAAAAATATCGTTGCATTTTAAATAATTTGTATAACTTTATCAATTTTCATCGTAAGTTATCCACTTTAAATCTAAATTAAATAGAAAATTTTGATTTTAAGTAAACGACAACAATGAAAAAAACGTCGTAAAATATTTAAACAAGCTCCAACAAAGTGAATCTATTCCATGTCAAATAGCGAAAATCCAATCTATTCAGTTTCTATAATCTATCGTTCTGCGAAACTAACAAATCAAACCGCAATGAAATACTTTTAAAACCAATTACCAACTCTCTTCCAACGGATACCAATTATTCGAGTGTATCTTTTAGCTTGCCTGGCCTTAGGGGGTCTTTATTTCACCAGCGACTGAATCGAAATGACGACAAAGACTCATTAAATTCCTTCCGGTCTTGTTCTTATTTTATTTGATTTTTCCTCTTCACCTCTCCGCCGATTCGTACAGAAAGAAATCGAGGATGAACTCATCACAGCGGCGGAGTAATATATCTGCTCGAATGGGTAATATTTGATGTTCGGATGACTGCGTTTAGAGATAAGATTGCGGAAGAACGGTCCCTCTAGCTTGCTTGCGATTTAACTTTCTTTTCTATACGGACGTATCTACTAAACTTTGGGCTTCTTCGATCAGAATTGGTTTATGTATTTTTGTTTTATGATATCCTTATAAACTTTGAAGCCAATTATTTGAATAAGTGTTTTTTGACGGTGATAGAAGCTATTTTGGAGGTAGTAATGAGAAACTTTAAGTGTTTACAAATATAATTTATATTGCCCACAATACACAGTACATAGAAACATGAATTCGTATCCTTTCTACTCAACTAAAGAAAATCAGAGAGCGTAAAACAGATCAGCGGCAATCGAAATTACAAAATAATATATAATATTAGACCAGTAAGAAATCAAAACATAGTATCGTAGTACATCAAGAGTAACGGAACACAAGTAGCTAAAACGTAACTAAATAATAAACCATCGAAATTGTAAAAACCCATTTAAGATTAAGACAAAATATTTGGAAAGTTATTACTGATATGCAAATACACAGATACACACCCAGGGGAGGTCTCAAATACAAGTTTTTTTTTTTTATTCCAAAACTCTGTATGTATTGTCAAAATTAATTTATCATAAATTAGTACAAATATGTGGGGTTATCCGAGCATATTTAATTAAATTTGTTCTCCACAGCATTGTAGTACGAGGGCGACCTGAAATGTTTCTGGAATCGAAACAAGAAAAACACGGTATTGGTGTGGTTTATATATATAATATATAAATACACTTTTTCAAACGGTATTTCAGTTTGTTCAAGTCGTCGGAAAAATACGATGTTTCGAGGTCTGCAGAATATCCATCTGTAGCGGCGATGACCTCATTTGAATCAAATCTCTTTCCTCCCAGTGATTTTTTCAGGTTTGGGAATAGGAAAAAGTCGCTGGAGGCTAGGTCCGCTGGAGGATGAGAGACTAATTCGTAGCGCAACTCATTCAATTTGGACACAACGATGCGGGATGAATGAACCGGTGCATCGTTGTGGTAGAAAAGCACTTTCTTCCACTGCAAACGAGGCCGTTTCGCCTTCAATACTGCATCGAATCGGGTCAATAAGTCGCTGTAGTATTGCCAAGTAGTCGTCCTTCCCCTCTGCAGATAGTCGATGAGGATCACACCTTGGGAATCCCAAAAAATGGTCGCCATGACCTTTCCGGCCGATAGAACGGTCTTTGCTTTCTTCGTAGCCAATTCGCCCGGAAAAGTCCACTGCTTCACTGTACCTTGGTCTCTGGTATGTAGTGGTGGATCCAAGTCTCTCCGCGATCACAAAACGCATGAATAAGTTCCATCAGATCAAGTATGGGCAACCTTTGACATATTTTGGGCCAAACTTTAGTGTGCAAATACGTGTTCATAATTTTTGGCGATAGATATCAGACATGAAATAATACGACAATGTTATTGTAATGAAATTTATTAAAATAAGAAAATGAAATGAAAAAAATAGGCACAACAGTCTAATTAAATCGTGAATTTTTTTTTTAATTGGGTTTTTCAAAATGTCTCGCGATCCGGATCAAATCTTACAGCGGGCCGGTTGTTGCCACATATGTATTAGATTTTGGCCAGTCACTCCTCTGAAACGGTCACCCGATTTCCTTTTTGCTCCGGTGTGAGCAAATGCGGTACCCATCGCGCCGAAAGCTTTTTCGTACCCAGAATTTCGTGTAGGATCTGGTCAACGCGTCTTTCTGAGATGCCTGTTGTCTCTGCTATCTCTTTCTGCTTCAATCGGCGATCGGCAAACGTGACATCATGAATCTTGTCGACCATTTCCTCGTTGAGAGCGATTTTTAGGCGTCCACTGCATGGTTCGTCATTTGTACTTGTGCGGCCAAGTTTGAACTCGCTCACCCAGAAGCTCATGGTCGAAAAATATTTCGAATTTCCGTGGTCTTTTTCCCAGCCATCCAGAAGTGTTTTATCACTTCACGAAATTCGATTTTGTCCACTTTTGTGAAACCGCCTGACTTGCTACTCAAAACACATTCTTAAACAACTATTGACAGTAGATGTCTGGAATTTTGACAGTTGCCATAAAAGGTTGCTCTTGCCGACCAATTCCACTTCAACCTTCGTGCGCCATCTTTTGCCGGTTCCGGAAACATTTCAGATCACCCTCTTACTGTGAACAGATTCCCAGATATTTACAAAAACATATTTTTCATTTATTTGGGGGGGACTGTACCCAGGATATCAGTCGATTTAGCCATTAAAGAAATTGTATTGTCCTTATCCCAAAGTATTATTTCAGTCCCTAAAATATTATTTAAATCTGAGTTTTCGGATTGACAATATTCCTTTGTGAGCAATAAAAAATAATACTATGTTCTCGTAAATTTATGACAAAATGAATAGAACAAACTTAAAAACAAAACACAAACAAGTAACATCGCATAGTTACGAATTTCTAGCGAACACTCAGTCCCGGCGGATTTTCTTTTACAGAACCGTGAAATTAAACACTGATTTAATAGATTCGAAAAATACACATGCATATTTTTGAACGATGAAATAACTCATCTGGCGCAACGTAATATAGATCCTTTACATGTACACACGTACATACGTGTAGGAACAAACGTCAAAACGAAAACGAGGGGATATATCATAAGCCGCGGCAAGAGCGGCAATGGCAGCATCAGTACTGCTGCGCCGCACCACACACCACCCCTATTGATTTTGGCATGCACCCCGAGGGTGTAGGAGTTTCAGCCAGACGCACTGGCAAAGATAACGTTAAATTAATATGTGCACATTACATTTGCTAATTATTGATTTTTGCTGGGGTGAAGTATCGAAAAATTGTATTCCGTCTGTCGTCTCAGAATGATCGAGAAGATATTTAGCCGTCGATGGAAAAGAAGCTTGTCGAGGGAGATTTTTGCTGTGTCAATCTCACTTTGAGTGTACATTTTAATCGATAAACTTTTTAATTGAAAAATTAAAGCTGGACTTGTGATATCGAGAATTGCCTATAAATTTTATCGAAGCCATAATAAACTTTTGACGTTCTTTTAGGTATCAACGATTTTGTTGCCATTTTCTACATTTGAAATTTGTAGTAAGTTTGATTAAAATTGTTCTACATCGCAATGTAGTTATATTAATCTATTGCAGTATTCCGTAACGTTACCTAAATTATAAAATAAACTTTGAAAAACAACTCGAGTTATCAAAATGTAAATTTGACACCCCTGGAGGTCATTAATAAACAAACAGTTTAACGTATGTATTCTTGGAAGCGATTATTGAGATTTTGCGTAACACGTTGAAATACCCCAATGGGTATTGTAATAAATTCTTCTCGAATCCTCATTTTCAAATCAGCAATTAGAGTACACTTTGCTTTTGAGGTGAACCCACAAGAAAAATCGCACACCAACAAATCTGATGATTTTGGGAACCGTCGAATGTCGGTACAGCATGAAATTACTTGGTTACCAAAAAACTGTCGGATGGCAGCGATTGACTCCCGGGAAATATGGGCCGTGACTCCATCTTGATGGTATTAAAGATTATAAAGGCCAAGAAGATTCTGAAGTTGTTCAGCAACAAAACGTTGGTTCATATTAACACATCGTTCAGTCCTTACGGGATGAGGGTTGTCAGTTGCCCAGTACTTGCAAACTCTGTTTGTTGACATATCCGTTCAAGTAGAAGTGAGCCTCATCCGACATAATAAGGTTATTAATGAAATCGGGGTCGTGAAATTTCAAATCACGCATGAACAGATGCTTGGTTTAGATCTAGTGCTATTGCGTATTTCCTTGCTGATCGTGTCGGGTTTCTTGCCCGAACAGCTTCAATGTTTTCTGGGGTTCTTTGAGAGCGGAATCCGTCTCCTGGAAATTCCTAACCAATGTATAGATAGCGAGGCAAGATGCGATCATAGCGCCCTACATTATATTGATAACAAAATGCCCGTTGAGTAGCTGTCACAGTGTCACCGTTTTAATAAAATGCCTTCACAGCAAATGCACGTTATGAATCTACACAGTAATCCATGATTACTCAATGAGTTATGCGTAAGTAGTTATGCGCAGTTGGAAGCTATTCCCCTTTCTCCAATTCCACAGGACTGCCACTACAACATTCAAAATTTCCCGTTTCCCTGTGCCACCATGAATAAGCAGAAATTTTAGCAATAACATACCAAATGCAAACGTAGACTCTGCTAATATGTAAATAATATATATACCGCTCTATGTAAACTCTTCAATGTTTTACAATGTAATGCAAAATTGTAAAAGAAGCAAACACCTACACATATTAGAAACAATTAATTATTTAGCTAGAAACGAAAATTATATTTAAAATTCACATGACTACACGCAGGATGGTAGAGAACTGACAGCCTAGCACTGCATCAAATCATTCACGTATGTATGAACGAAGCAAACAAATTAAGTAAACGTTGAACGTTAACAGCACTTGGAAACTACTGATACTTTGTAAATTATTAAAATTAGATATAGATTTTTTTTCTTCCAGCATAAAACTTAAATATCAACTTTTTACCAAACTGTTAAGTCATGTCGTTTTTAGGTTCAAACAACAAGGAGATTCTGGTGGAGCTTTATTCTTCAGTTTTGGAACGTCATTTGGTTAAATTCAACGTCTTTACAAATAATCAGAATTGACATAAGAAGAGCGCGTGAATAGTTTTTAAGTAAAAATTGATATTATATTTTTTTCAAATTCTCAATCAATAAATAAATTAGCTGCTTGAGGATGCATTTAGGAATTTTTCTTTTTAAAACTTCTGAAAGGAGATAGACTATTTACAGTACATTTTGTAAAGTCTTTATCAATTGTTTTCTTCAAATTTTAACTTAAAAATAATGAGTGAACAATACACTTTACATATGTCAAAAACTACTGTTCATTTGACAAGCGAAGGTTATCAAGATAATACAGATTTCTCAAGGGGTCTTAAACTATTGAGCAACAGTGTACATATTGAAATATTATTAAAATAGAATTTACGAGTTTTAGAAAATACCTGAAACTTGTTCATTCGATACACAATTATTTAATAAAAACGCTGCGATGGAAAAAGTAATCCAAAATATTTCTTTTTGTTTTGATTCATCTATTTAAGTGGATTTATATTTTTACTTACTGTAATGTTAGGAAAGACAAACTGCTGCTATTTTTAGTTAATTAACTTGATATACTGCGTATTAACTGCATTTATTCCGCTGCATAAATTGCAGAATATTAATTTTAAATTAACTTAATATACCTTCTACAATGCGGTGTCTATATTTCTACAATTCATGAACGTAGTAGTAACAGTAATTTGCAAACATTAAATTATAGTGGAGATACATGTTTTACCATGCGTTATAACAAATTACATTAACTAACCTTATACCGCAAAACAAACTTTACTTTGACTATATACTGGAAATTTTAACGATCGTGCTGCTGTCGGCATATTCAACTATTCTAATTTATGCAAACATCTTCAAGAGTAATGTAGATAGATACATAGTAAAAATTTCAGAAATACTTAAGAAAAAAATGTAGAAACTAATCTGCATTTTTGTATCTCATAAATAAATACTAAATGTTAAACCATAACAAAAGAAATAGTCTATATCAAGGAAAGAGTCTTTTATCTTTTATAGTAGCGTTCCTTTAACTAGAAATTCCCCTATTTTCTACTTGTAAAATTCCGTTTAAATACCATAGTTTTACAAATACATTTTTAATTATACATATTCAAACAGATTTGGAATATACTTTTTTTGGCGGCGATTCTTTAAACGGAGACAATTTCTGCGTTTCACACTGGAAAAAAATAGTTGTGAATATACGTGCTAAAACAGAAAAAGTTACCGTGGTAAATCCCATAAATATAATATAAAACTATATTTACATTGAAGATGATAATAAAATCTCAATTTTATTTCAATAGTACAGAGATAGCTGAAATTATATTGATAAAAGTATGGCATGGAATTTGAAGATGTATGTCGTAGCTTATTTCTTTTTATATATGTATATATAATTCTGACAGATTAAGTATCACACTGACGTAAATATTTATATGTAACTGTGAAAAGTGTATTTCAAGCAGTGATGAATTAAAAATGGTTTACATGTTTAAACAACATTTTAATTAAAAAAAATTACAATAAATGTTGAAAATGACCACCGCCTTGTTCAATGCACAAGTTACCTTGTCATGCTATCAAAAGCATATTGTAGCATTTGTAGCGTTATGTTTGCACATTCTTGAATTATCTTTTTGTTGCAATTTTTTCAAATTAAGTATAGGAGTTTTGAAAATCCTATTCTTCAAGTAAGGAAATATAAAATAGTCCAAAATAGTCAAATCTGGTGGCCTTGGAGGAAAACTCAACTTGCATGTGCAAACTTATTAGCCGATCATATAAACAGTCACGGAGAAAAGATATAGTTTCTCATGTCGTATGCGCTAGTGCGCCGTCCTGCTGGAAATAACCATTTTGAAGTACATGGTTCCGTGACTTAATGGTATGACGTTTCCCTGGTAAGGAAATTGTAATTTATCAATGTTATCGTTAGTTTAAGAAAGGCGGAAGTGAGAGCGATTGTTGTTGTCCAAAATTTCTTGATACCCAAAAGAGCAAAAATTAAACAAAAATTAAAAATAATTAATAATAATAATAATTATTATTATAACAATAATAATAATCATCATAATAATGATAATAATACTAATAATGATAATAATAATAATAATAATTCATGCCTCCACATCCCCCAACAGCATTTCGCCTATTACGGGGGACATCAGCCGGCCATGAGTTATTGTTACGCCTTCACCTGTGGAGTGTCTTAAGATGATATTCGTTCTCAGCTTTCGCCACGGAGTGAGGAAAACCACAGAAAAACCTCAAACCTGAGAAACAAAACCCCGGGCTTCGCGAGCCCGGAACCTCCGGACTGATAGCCAAGCGCGCTTGGCACTGAACCACCAGCCCGACAACTGAAAAAAAAAACTCCACACAGGATATATTATATATAATCCTCCTTAATGACGATTTTGACAGAATTACGAAGCAAAAATTATATTTTATAACAACTTTGTCGACTGTCACCTTTCATTTCTCTTAT
The DNA here is from genome assembly GCA_023509865.1 of Trypoxylus dichotomus. Taxonomy (NCBI): domain Eukaryota; kingdom Metazoa; phylum Arthropoda; class Insecta; order Coleoptera; family Scarabaeidae; genus Trypoxylus; species Trypoxylus dichotomus. The sequence continues at coordinate 61,374,321 of CM042076.1, read as the reverse complement.
TAAACTTTTCTTTTTCGCGCAAACTTTTAATGGCTGCCGTTGAAAATCACTGAGAATAGCTTTTATTATTGAAATTGATCCATGCTTAAATAGGATGTCGTTTATACTTTCGTAAACTAATGATATGACTTCATTCATATAGGTACTATAGAGTAAACCTGGCTAATTAATACAATTCATATCAGGAACTATGTCGTCGAAGTGTGCGACATTAAAATTAAATTTAGAAAAAGAATTCTTTATCCTTATCAATTTAGTATTATTTGCCGTATCAAAAGAAATAGCAGGGTTAGGGTGATAAATATCCTCCTCAATAAAAGGTGAATAAGAAGGCACGAAGTGTACATTGTAGATTCCTGACGTATCAATAAATTCAGAACAAATTACCTCTAATACTCTGGAAACCAGATACACGCTAACCCAAATCAAATTAATAAAAATAATAATTACGCAAGATGGAAGTACACCAACATAATATTATTTTTTAATATTTTAGTGGACTTCAATTTAAGGTGCGTTTGCTACTTTCTCGCAAGCTTTTATAAATATTAAATACTTAATCCTAAAGTACGTCGCAGATAAATTTAGGATCAATACCTGGTACATGTGAATTAAATTTTGCAAGCGTATGTCCTGCATGTAATACTAACATTGGTCATCATCATCATATATTCATCCTGAAATATTAATATCCCCTTTTCACCGTATAAATAAACGGTAACCAATAACATTGGCCGATTTTGGTGTGTAGGATTAAAGGCTTCGAACTGCACGTATTGGGAGTCGAAGATATCTAATTGAAACCTGCCCATTACGGTTGAAATGAATGTCGGAATTGTACGTTGTTTTTGGGGAGTATAAAAAGGATATTGCAATATTTAAAAGCGATCGAATGCGAATTTGCTTAGATATTAGCATTCGTACATTCACGAAAAGCGGAAATCAACGCAATCCATTAATTAATTAACTAAAATCCGAGAGATCTTTATACCATTTTACAGGAACATTAGGACAAAGAACAATAGAAAAAGACAAAACTTCTTACAAATTCTTTTTCGGTTTCGGATGTGAATTGCAGTTTGAATTAGAGGGTGAAATCCCATGATATTATCGATAATAAATATTTTTTTTATTATTTAAGTATAATCAAACATATACGCAGACAAATAAGTTCTGCAACTGAGCTTCCATGTGAATTACTTTATATGTAAAATGAAATAACAGAAATAGTATATATGTAATATAATAGTATATTTCCTTTGTAATTTACATTAAAAGTTCAGAGAAAAATTTATTATATTTCGAATTAGTCGTAATATTGGAAATTCTTCGAATTTATTTAAAGTCAAAGAGTGTATCACCTAATATTGTCATAACAATTTGTAGTTCCGGACACATTGATGGAAGCCGAAGACCAAAATACCTAAAATACGAGACATTACGTGCAAGTGTGAGTACGATTACAAAATTAAAGACTTCAAATTATAACATATTTTCAAAATTAATTTCATTTTCTATTTCATTTAGAATTTATAAAATTAGCTTGACAGGGATTGATTTAGGTTTTTTGTTAAAAAAAGAAATTTTGTTGAAAAAACGATATATATACGAGGAGAGGTCCAAAAGTTCGTGGAATGGAGGGGATGGAGTGGGGACAGGGGCGCTCGCTAGGTGTCATTCTGATTGGCGACTCATCATTAGTATATGTTAAGTTGCAGCCCTATACCGTCAGTCGTTTACGAATAGTTGCCTGCTAAACAAGTCAATCCGGAAGAAAACTGAAACTATGGAGGAAATTGAACACCGTGCTGTGATAAATTTCCTTACAAAGCAAGAAAAGAACGTTCAAACCATATTGAATGAAATGGAAAAGGTTTATGGGGAACAGTGCCCTAGTAAATCAATGATTTATAAGTGGCATCGTCTTTTTAAAAATGGTCGGGAGTCAATTGAAGACTACCCCCGCTCAGGACGGCCAGTTGAGGCCACCACATCAGACATCGTCGAAAAAGTGCAAAAATTTCTACTGCAAGATGCCCGTTTGAAGAAAAAACAATTATCTGCGTTAGTTGGAGTATGACATACCACCATTTTGCGTATCCTACATGACCAGCTGGGTATGACAAAAGTCAGTGCAAGATGGGTACCGAGAATGCTCACGCCGCTGCAGAAACAGCAGCGCGTCTGTACGTCCAAACAATTTTTGGAGCTGTGTGGAGACAAACCTGCACAGATTTTGGAGCGGATTGTTACCGGAGATGAAACATGGGTTCATCACTTTGCGCCTGAGTACAAACAGGAGTCCATGCAATAGCATAAATAGGGGACACCACCGCCAAAGTAATTCAAAGTGTCAGAATCGGCTAGAAAGTTGATGGCTATGGTTTTTTGGGATTGTGAGGGGATATTATTGATTGATTACAAAGAAAAAGTAGGAGTATAACCGGAGAATATTACGCAGCGATATTAGAAAAATTAAAGGGGGCCATCAAGGAAAAACGTCGAGAAAAATCGACCAAGGGTGTGTTGCTCTTGCAAGACAATGCGCCAGTTCACAAGAGCAAAGTTGCAATGGCTGCTCTGCACAAGCATTGCTTTCAATCAATAGTCCATCCACCCTACAGTCCAGACCTGGCACCTAGTGATTTTTATTTGTTCCCCAATTTAAAAAAAGACTTACGTGGAAGAAAGTTTTCCGACGACAATGAGGTAAAGGAGGCAATTTTGGCCCATTTCGAGGCGAAAGGTAAAAAATATTTTTATGATGGTTTAGAAAAATTAATTCATAGATCTAATAAATGTATTGTGCTTAAGGGTGATTATATTAAAAAGGAAAAATAGATTTGTTTTATTTTATTTAAAACCCTTTCATTCCACGAACTTCTGGACTTCCCCTCGTACATTTTTGGTTTGTCAATATATTTATTTTGTACAATCTTGAATTTGGTTATTTCAATTATTAAACACTATATTCGTATTTAAAACGAAAAAAAGATCCATTTGGAAAATTAAGAGCCTGAGATTTTCCAGTACAGTTTATACAGCAGGTAGTTCCCCTACGGACATATCTAATAGTTGTGATATTGATTCTAGGTATTTCCCAACTCATACCGTCGCTAAATGTTTATAGGGGAATTACAAAATTACACGAAACTATAGTAATTTCGCTGAGTGTGGAGGGTTTTTCAAAATCAAGTATCGTCCTGCAAATACATTTTTTTTTATTAAACACGCTCTTTATTTTTATATACATATTTATATTCGGAAGCATAAAAGCTTTATAGCAATGTTTTCATAATATACAACGAAAATTCCAAACGGGCACTTTGTCAAAACTGAGTCTATTTTAATCCTAAATTCAACCCGTTCGATATTTTTACAGTTCATGCATGAACAGTGGTCCGCCTCTCTTTATTCCATTTTTTATTAAATAATTTAAATAGTGCACACGCATTCGAAAAATCTAAAATTTCCCCTACCCAATTAGAGATTATCGAAGTACGCCATCCAAATAGAATTTGCCGCTATTGTATTTAAAAAAAAAAACTTCATCGTCCGCCCTCATTCCACCCCACAACCCTTTTCATTCCAGCCTCCAATTTGCATTCCCCTACATTATTAAATTCGATATATTTTTGCAGCGCGCGAGACCCGGACAGAAATATCAAAGGGAATCGATGCGTTTAATCAGTCGTTGTCAACGTTTGTTTAACGACATCGTTTCTGTTTACAATTGCGCTCCGAAAAGTGTGAAGTGGATGATGATGGCGGCGAATCTCATTTGCTACTAATCCGTCCATTGAATGCGCTCTCGGCAAGAACTTTCCTCTCCTCTGAAAAGAAAGCGGACGCGTTCGCCTTTGACGTATTCGTTATGGATCGGAAGAGAGCGATTTAAAATGGGCGGAAACTCGAATTCGGCGGGAAATTACCGAACATTTTAAAAAGCGAATAGGTTTTCGGAGGAGTTTTATTACGCCGTTTGTTGTATTACGGCGTAATTTGCTTTTCATGTATTGATCGTAAGAATTTATACGCTGAATGTTGTTTTAAGTAAATCTACTGTCTATCATTGAAAATATATTGCCTTGTAAAACGGAACTAACTTCAGGCGAACATTTTACTTTTATTTTATCAAAAACATTACAAAGTTACACTAACAAAAATAGTTTTAACTTGTTTCCAGTTTCTTATATGTTACATCTTTGTATTATACGTTTAACTCTGGTTTGTTATTTCACAGATTTATTTATAGATTATGTAGTATTAAAATATACTTTAAACGCAAAGTCTAATTTTCGTCAAAACGGAAGACACTTTGGCAAACCTCGATACTGCACGCAAGATCATCATTGGGAATTTCAAAGACCTCAATTCAAAAAATTTTTAGATACCGCATCTGTTGGCTGAAGAACAGAAAACAGTTAGGGTGAATTGGTATCAAAAAGCTTTAGACCGCTTGAATGCCGAAAACTCTAGAAACGTATGCGATGTCGTCAGTGGTGATGAATCTTGGATCTACTCATACGAGTCAGAAAGTAAACGCCACTTGTATCTTTGGGTGTTCCAACTTGAAGAAAGGCCGACAAAAGTCATCCGTTCTCGAAGTGTCTCTAAAGAAATCGTCTCGAAAGCATGTCACATAGCAACAATAGTATAGAACTGTTTGCCTGCCGCAAGTCATCACTGAGCTTCAAGAAACCAACCCCGAACGTCGAATCATCTTCAACCAAGACAATGCAAGTTCGCACACACCACGTAAGACAATTAAATTTCTAACGAAACAAAACTTCGAAATGTTAGACCATCCTCCGTACAGTTCGAAGTTAAGTCCCAACGATTTCTTCACCTTTACGAAAATGACGAACGGATTGCGTGGTAAAAGGTTCCAGACGTCAGAATAGTAGTTGATGCCTGCAATAGCGCAATCTTAACTGTACCAATAAACGAGTGGAATCACTGCTTCTGGAGTTGGTTCGAGCGCATGCAAGAGTGTGTTAATCTTCATGGAGAATACTTCGAAAAAGAATAAAGTCCTTAAAAGCTATATACTGTTTTATTGCTGTTGTATATACAAAACTGCCAGGCAACTGGACGACTTTTAAAAAGTAAAATATTGGCCAAAAGAACAAATATGAGAATTTATAGAACACTAATACAACCAACAACCTTGTATGCGGCAGAAACAATGACAATGACAAAGAAGTAAGAAAATATCTGAGAATGCAAGAACGAAGAATATTAGGAACAATGCTAGTACCGATAGTCGAGTGGGTAGAACAAATTGTGAGGTAGCAAATGAGTTGAGAGGTATGGACGTAGTTAGAAAAATAAAGCAACAGAAAGCAAGATTGTTGTGTGTGGAGAATTGGGAGCAAATCTAGAATCTGCAATATCCTGGAGTAGCAACCAGGAGGAAGAAAAAGTCGAGGACGATCCAGAACTGCTTGGCTCTTAGAGGTGAAGGCGGACCTTGGTAGAGTTGGCGTCTACAGATGCCAAGAGAAGACCAAAGCACAACCAAAGACAGAAACAAATGGAGACATATATGCTTTGCATGTGGAAAACAAGGTCTCTCATACAACATTGAAAAATCATCTAGAATTAATATGAAAATATCATTACTTTTAAACATAACATTAACAGCGTCTTTAACTGTCGGAAACATGAAAGTGAAGCCGCAACATGAAAGCAGGGTTATCTATAGTACAACTTTCATGTTGGTCGCTAAAGTTGAATAAACGTAGGAATATCTCGTAAACAAAAGATAACAAAGAACGTTCCATAGATCGTTAGAATTTCTTTTGTGTTAATTATTTACTGCTGTGACGTTGAAACTTGGATGCGTGTAGTTTGGTCCCCGCACTTTACATTTTGAAAAATTCCTTACAACTTCTAATTAAAAGACCCAGTGTTTTGGATACCGATTTACCCAATTCATTAATATGCGGAACAAATCAAAGTCTTGCATCGAAGACCACTCAAAGATTGCAGAAAGTGTCGACTATAGATAACAATGTGAAGTCGGTATGGATATAAAAAGGTGATTTTTTGGTGTAACATTTGTTAAGATACAAACTTTAGTTGGTTACCCCCGCACCAATCAGGCACTATATCCAAATTGCGTTGCAAAAGAATAGAACTATTCACACCAGTGACAACGGACTAAATTTTCATCAAAACAAGCTGGCCAAGATAAAGCAGTGAGTAAGTTATCCATATACAATATGAACAGTAATGGCCTAACGTTGGATCCTTGAGGTACACCTCATCTAACATCTCATATCATAATGATGCAAACTTGTTGTAATATACATAGCCCATTCATTTTCTTAAATAAGAAACCATTAGTTGTAATAGAGATGGAGGAAAGCCAAAGTTATCGAGCTTATGAATTAGAACGCTTTATTGTGTCAAATGCGTGAGAAATACCCATGTAAATCACACCCACCTGACCACGGTCATGGAGATACTCACTAATGAATTAGGATATACAAAGTAAGTTCCTTAAAGTGAATCGACCAGAAATAAATTCGTGCTAGAGTGGTAAAGGATATGCAGTTAGGTTAGTAAAAAATTTGAAAGAATGAAGATTTGTCGATAATTCTGTAATTGATCCTTTTCTTGCTTTTTAAATACGGGGAACTTAAACTAAGATTCATTAATGTTGTCAATGGCCCAGGCAAAGCAGAACGACAATGTTTAAGTATCATCTAAATTTCCTGAAATCAATTGTTACGAGTGACGAAACATGGAGCTTTCAGTACGATCCACGAACCAAGCATCATGGAAGTCAAAAAATTCACCGCAAGCCAAAAAAACACGGAAAGTTCCATCAAACGTCAAAACAATGCTCATTACATTCTTCGATGGCACAGGAATTGTCCACAAAAAATTCGTTTCAACTGGATAAACAATTACCGGCAAATATTTTCTCGAAGTTATAAAGCATCTTATGGCAAAATGCATCGTATTCGACCCGAATATACGATATTCGGGTCAAACAACAGACATTAGGTCTGTAGATCACGGATCTGCATACCTAATGTCTGTTCCCCACACCTCATTCATTGTTTGTCAATTTTGTGGCTCGAACTCTGTGTGTTGAATTATCCATCGTATTTATCAGATTTGGCCCAGTGAGATTTCTCTATATTCCCTAAATTAACACTGAAGTTCAAAATATGTTTTTTTTAAGATATTTCAACGATCAAAGACGCTACAACACAAACATTAGAGGCAATTCCACAAAATGAGTTAAAACACGCATTTGAATCACTGTTGAATTGTTATAACAAGTGTACTGAAACTAGAGGAGAATATTTTGAATTAGAAATTGAAAAATATTCAGATTTCTTGTTTTAATAAATTTATATCTGCTTCCAATGCTCCACAAGGTTCGAATCTTGGATTGTTACCATTTATTTTCTTAAAAATGATCTTATGGTCTTAACATTCATTCCATGTAACACCTTGTGTTTACGCTGATATTTTGAAAATATTTTTCAATATCAAAGGCAATGATGTTACATATTCAACGTTAGTGAATGCTGTGGTGTGTCATTTACATGCTTCCTTTTCATTACATCTACCGACAAGCTTTGGTGCAAAAAAATTTAGCTAATGTCACACAAATGGTCGTGATTAATCTTAACGTTCGCATAACGTGTACGAGAACATTTGTGGTAAATATTAAGTAACAAGTAAGATTTAGAAATGCTTTATAAACTCTCAAATTCGTCTATAGACTCGTAGATTTGCGTTATTTTAAAGGTAGAAAACAAAAAGAACATTTCAATACATAGAAAATAATAGAACAATACCTGTTATCATCATTTGTGAAATATTTAACAAGTATCTATATAATTATGTAACGAAATAGGAAGTATTTAAATTTTACTTTAGACGCTTTTGTAAATTACATCTATTATCCCCTGTTTATACGTTTTGGCAGTGTATTTATTCCCAAAATATCCGCTCGTCGTATACGAATCAATACATCTGAAAGATTTTCAACGTTAAACCTCTTAGAACTCCTCCTTTGACATATTGGAGCCTTTAATCCACGAAAGAAGTAATAAGAACGGCTACTATTAAGGAAGAGGAAAAATAGTCAAAGAAAAGCGTTTGAACCCATTATGCACACACAAAAATGTATTTTTCCCTCCGCTCGCTGGTACGCTTTAGTCCTGGTAGTTGTTGTAGTACATCAACTCTTTCGGGGTCGGCACAACCTATTCGGAAACGCATTGGGGTTGACGTCACAGTCCTGGACGGTAACCATGGATACCATCTAGGGATGCTGTATTTTGTGTTCTCGCCATAGCGTTTTCTCTTTCCCGCATATTTAGGAGACGCTGTACGTTCATCTCTCTTCTGGTAATTTATTTTCAGCATCCATCTTCTCCACGCTTCTAGCCAGGGCCGTAGCTGTTCGTGTTCGCCGGGTTTAAAGGAATTAAAGTCCAATCGTGGGGAATTACATACTATAAAATATATTTTTTAACGGTTTGTGCGGAATATGCAAATCACGGTTGAAAATTAAAAGCCGTTTTCAGAATGCGGTCTACCTGGTAAAATTTTCGAAAAAACACAAAAACAAAAGAAATCTTGTTTTTTATGTACATATTGTTGCAGATATGTGATGGTGGTGATTAATTTTAATATCCTCCCATATTTGCACGGATATTTAGTAGACATTATTATAGCATCACTAAATTTGCAATTGAAAAAGATTTCCTAGTTAAATTTAGGGTTACTCTTAATATTTTACGATCAAATGACCACAATTAAATATTAAATAAAGATGAAGAAATGTGACTGTAACAATGCAACTCTTTTGCCACGATACGGCCAAGGACATATCTAAAATTACCTAAATTGAGTAAATAGAAGACAAGCAACAGCGTGTAATAAATAATGTGCTTCTAATGAAATATATCGTTACCGAATTTTATTTGAAAGACAGAAAATGTATCTTATTTCCCACTAACTGTAAATTTTCAAATAGAGTAAGGAAATGGTGATAGTACCGTAATCTACTCGTGATAGTACTTTACAATCTACCTCATTTGGAATTCAATGACTTGTTTTAAATTTCACTAATTTATGAAATATCCTCCCTGATATTCTTGAGTTCACGCCTTTATTATATTTTGTTGTTATTTTTAAAGTAGTTAGGTCTCCCTCTAATTTTCTTAAATTTCCAAATATTCATTCCATGCAGTTTTCTTCTTATATGTATAGTGAATATTACAGTTATCTACGTCAGATACTATTTACCGGCATTCAAAGTAAGTTATTAATTTTAAATAAAAAGTCAGACAACGTGGATAGTGGAGACGTAAACTCCACTATATTTATATTTAATTTCCTCAAGATTATCTTGAAATATGAGAAACATACTGCACTCAGACGCATTTTATTGAATTATAAGAAATTTATGATCTCAACACATGCACACTATTTTCAAAATCCTCGTACATGGAAACGTACGTCTGGCAGCTTTGTTAGTAACTAATTTAATTTCAAAAAGAGTGTATGTTGTGTAGCCTATCGACCAGGCAAGCAAGTTTAGTAAATCATAGATGTCTTTTCAAAAATTTATTTTGAGCCTACGTTCGAAAAGGGTAGAAAGTTTGTTAAGCTATAAGGTGAATACCAGAGAATAATATTTACCTCAATTTAATAGAAGTTGCTGTTATCTAGTGCGTAAGTTGAAGTACCATTCAAAAAAAGACTTTAAATCAAAAACTCATTAAAATTCATTGTTTCTCTGTTCTTATTTATATTTAATATTAATAAAAGGAAAATTTTGCTAGCCAGAGATTGATTTAGATGGATGTTAAAACAATTTTGTTAAAAGGCGATATATATATATATATATACATATATACACAATATGATCATATAAATTTACTCTAGCAAGCCATGATATTATTTCTTCAAAATATATTATCCGTAGTGGGTAGTGAATTGACAGTTTCATGGTTGGCTAGAGGGTAAATTTAATCAATCATATGGTATTTGTTAATATATTTTCTTTGTAACCTTTTATTTGCCTATATTCATTATATAGTCTTCTATATATACAACAAAAAAAAGAAAGAAATCTAAAGTAAAGAACCCACTTAGCACAATAAAACCCTGATATTTTTCACCACAGTATAACTCCTTTAAAGACAGAGTAGCTACTACGGATAATGTAATTCTACCACTCTTTAAGCATAATATTAATATTCATTAAAGTTGAATAATGTAACTAGATATTTTCACACTAAAAACAAATGAAAACGAAAGAATTCTAACAAGAAATTAGGATTGATGCTGCATTTTTGGTATATATTGTATCTGCAATTTATACTAACAGTGAACATTATTATATTATGAACTTTAAAAGCAATTATTTCATTTATTTTTCATGCGGTTCTATAATAATAATATTTATTAATTCTGGAGATAAATGACCTTAAAACAGCAATAACTCCAACGTCACCATAAACATATCAAAGATCATTAAAGAAATATGTCTCCAGATATAAAAGTGTGCTTGAAATATCAGAAGTAAATTTAAAATCCACTGATGATAAATATATCTTCTAAGGTTTTATGTTGATCACAAATATACATCAACTATTGTATAGTACACACTTAATGGTTTATTTTTTGTTATGGTGGTTAGAATTACTTTTATTAACTAAAAGCTGACATCTAATATGTTCATTAAAAGTTTATCTAACTTTTGATTATATTGTTATATCGACTATCTGATTAAATAAATCGATATTACATTATACTTTCAGAAAGTTTTGAAAGATTAATAAACGCAATATGTTACAGTTAAATCGATAGGCATACTCAATAGTTTAAATTACTATTGTTACAAAAACAATTTACTACATTTAATATATCAAAATAGACAAAATATGTATATACAATTTAGAAATTAACATAATGCATCAAAATTGATATTGACATGGGTGTCATGGTGGATACATTCAAATAAACAACGTAGAGGAGACACATGGCACTGAACTAATGTCCCTGTCGATTTGAGAAAAAGAAGAAGAGATTAAATGCTACAGAAGTTAGAGAAATGGTTAAACAATCTTAATCGAATAAAAAGATGTATAAAGCTGAAAATCAATAGAGAAAATATTAAATTTTACACATCATAGGAGAGCCTTTAATTGCAAAGTAAATATGTTTCTGTATCAATAATTGTCAAAATTTATTCATTGTGAACGTAATATATCATTTTTAGTTGGCCACATTCTAGTATATTACACATTATTTCTTATACCTGATAAATTCTATACTAAAATTAACCATCAATTGTAAATTTAGTCTATTATATTATAAATTGTGTCTATCGTGCTCCACAGTTGTAAAATCCATTATTAGTTTGGTACAAATCTCGATTACATAGAAATTCTATATAAAGAAGGATTGAACTTTTTCGATATATGGAGTAAATACCTGCATTTTATATGACACCTTAAATAATTAGATTGGTAAAAGCAGGAATAGTCGTCAAACAAAATCAATAACTTTAATTTTGAGTTAGGTGTTAAAGATATGCAAATGCTTACCTTTGTATGCTAGCGTAGATTTTCGACGTAATAAATAATTTTAAAATATATTTATAGTAGAAATCTCTTAGAATATCAAAGTCCATACTTTAAATTAATTGGAAGATGATTCATACTACTATTGAAGTTAATAAATAGGTTTTGAGGTAACAGATACTTTAATATGACAGTTGTCTTTTAAGCTTTACATATAAAGCAGGAATAAAACAATAGATAGCTTTTAAAGACTTTACTGTTTTTAGTAGTATTCTGCGTGAAGATTAATGCACTTTCGCATGCGCTTGAACTAACTCTGGAAGCAGTTGTTCCATTCGTTTGTTGGTACAATCAAAATTGCGTTTTCGAAGGCATCAACTGCTCCTTCTGACGATTGGAACCTTTGAGCACAGAGTCGCTTCTTATATTTTCGGAAAGGTAAAGAAATCGGTGGGACGTAAGTCCAGGTTGTACAGGTTGTACAGAGGATGGTCTAACAATTCATCATTTTATTGCGTTAAAATTTAATTGTCTTGCGTGCTGTGTACAGTCTTGCATTGTCTTGGTAGAGAATGATTCGTTTGGTGTTGGTTCTTCGAAGTTCAGCGATGACTTGCGGAAAACAAATGGTTGTATACCAATCGGCAGTGACAGTTTCTTGATCTTGTGGAGAAATTGTTGCTAGGAGGAAATCCAAGATTTATCACCACTAACGATGTTGTACACATTTGTAGAGTTTTCGGCGTTGACGCTGTCTAGAGTTTTTTACGCACAATTCTTGATACAACATTTTTTGAATTGATGTGTTTGAAATCCTCAATGATACCCTGATCTAGCGATATTTCACATATCGATCTTCGTTGATGATCTTGCACATAGCATCAATGTTTTCCTGAGTGACTGCCGTTTTTGGTACAGTTGCTCTCGGATCGTCGTTAACACTAAACCCGTCCACATTTGAATTCTCCATACCAACGTGAAGTTGTTGACTGACTTGTTGAGACAATTCTCTCTAAAAAATTATTGCGCGATTATTACCGTGTTCTAGGTTTAATTCCATTTTTTAACTAACTTTTCACTTTTAACAATTTGCTGTAGCCACAAAATTACACGTATCACAGTGAAACTTTGAATTAAGGTTAAATTGAAGGCGGAGGAAATTTTTAGCACTAACATTTGATTAGTGACGCCCTCTATGTGCTAGTGTGTAAAACTTAAAAGACATCCCTCATATTGACAACATAATGTAATGTGCATATTCTTAGAACAATGTTTTCTTAATTATTATTTATGATAGCTAAAACTGTTTACGTTTCTTTTAGAAATGGTTAGCTATCAGTTTTCGTTTTTGTTTTTGTAGTTTCTACCTAAAGTTGGTGAAAATATCTCAAGAACAATAAAAAAGTAGTATGATTTTTACTTCACAGCAATAATCTTTTAGGATAATTAATACTCTTTCAAATGTTGAATTGATGATGCATTTATTGTATTCGACAATTATCATTTTCAAATCAATGTCGAATTATCAAATAGTATAAATCAAACGAAAACATCTCGATGTGAAGTCGATTATATCAATCAATATAGCAAACAAGTTACCAGATGCTATTTGAAAGTTATGTGAATACCATTTCTTTTTTCCTAGAAGTATTTCGTTCAAACCGTAAAGAAAGGAAGCCAAAAATACGACTTTACATTTATCCGATTAAAAACCCTGGAACACGTTACGGTCCTGTTCTTCCATCACGAGCTCAGTCTCCCATCTCTGTCCCGCGATTCCGCCGTATCAATCTATAATTCATTTTCGGAGAGGCCTCCTCCATCCTTGTCAGCCGCGTTGTACCGCTCTCTTTCTGTACTGTATCATGAATAGATGCGAATATTAAATTTTTAATTAACTCGATTAGTCAAGGCCTCGGTTACAAGCTTGTTGCAGTCTGCTTTTCGGACGGAAAGACCGAAAGGACCGTTTTGGGTCCTAATGTGTTGTCTCATTCAGGGTTCGATCGCCGGGCGAGTTCGTAGAGAGCCGGAGGTTTCAAGGGAACGTGCTTTCTTTGTTTCGATGGTCATTTATTTTTGATAAGTTTGTTTCCGGCGAGGCCCAGGCTCCCGGAGCTACTGCTGCATTCGCAATTAATTCCGGGCAAGGTATTCCATACGAACGTAAACATTTTTCCACATTTCGGGATGCAGAAAATGAACAATACGAACGAACGTTGTTTATTTTCCCATTTTCGAGTCTATTGCAACTTCGTTTAAATACATCGAATGTTACGTATATACAGAAAGGCCTTAAAATAAACAAGCTGTATTGTCGCAGGGTACACAATACATAGTAACGATGTCTATTTACGCCGGAATGGAATTCAGAATTAAACGGATACGAACTTACGTAAGGACTGAGATATTTGCGATGTAAATAGTCGACCCTGGATGGTGAAAATATATTCTATAAATGTCTGAAATACGCATTCGATTCGAATCTTGTATTGCGCGCATCTTGAATTTACTACGCAAAATGTATTTTTCTTATTTCCTTGGCCGAAATTTTGATTTTCTGATATTTTATTACACTTTTTTCGGATTTAGTGTAATTTAAATACCTATTTACACCTTTTGCATTAGTTTAAATGTGTATCTAATAATTCATTTATTTATTTACAATATTAGTCACGAGTATGGTACAAGTATTCAGGGAATAAAGTTTCGTTTGCTTCACTTTCTGTGTAATATGTTTTGGCAGTCCCTTTGGATACTTCAACAGTGGTCCGCCATCATATGGAGATTCCATCTTCCTAGGTACCGAATTTCCATAGTTTTCAAATCTCGATGAAATCTCTTGCCTTGTTCATCGCTTACGGCACCTAATTTTTCAGGAAACTTATCAAGATGACTATGAAGGAAATTAAGCTTTATGCTCACGTTACAGCCTAGACGGTGACATTTTTGAAGTATTGATTTCACTAGATCTTTGTAATTGGAGGCTTTTTGTTTCCAAAAAAATTGTTCACGTTCATAGTAAATGAAGTTTAGGGTTCTTTCTTAGTTTCGTTCATAGAATCTTGATCAAATTTGGATCTGTCATTAAAGTTATAATTTGAGGTCCATCAAATACCCCAGCCTTCATTTTTTCGTAACTTAATCGTGGAAACTTTTGACATATGACTTGAAACAGTCCCATTGCAAGTCTAAAGCATAATATATTGGTTCATAAGATACAATTTGATGTAAAGTGTGTAATGTGGAAAAATTACTTTTTCTCTGTCGATTAAAAGTTCACTTACCATATTCTTTTGTCCAACATGTAAAGATGTTCTGGGAGGTCAATATTTCTGAATCCAGTGTTAGTATCTACCTCGACTATCCCAGAGGCACAAAAAACACGAAAATGTTGTATGTCCTCTTCGAAAGCCAAGGAAAAAGTTCAAACCATTTTGAGATCCGTACAACAATTAAGAATTTTCTGCATTTAATTAACAAAACAAGAAAGGATGTAAGAAAAAAAAACGTGACGTGATAGGGAAAGTGGGTATCATATTTGGCATTAGCGTAACTATATTAGTTAAAAACAGATCTTAGTCAGTAGAAAAGAAAAATAATTCAACTTTTTCAAACATAAACTCTATTAGATTTTATGCTTTAATTATACTTCATACTTTTAGCTTTTTTTTATTACCTTTCCTTTTGTGCATTGAATTTTATTCTGTCCTAATATAAAAATTGAATCTAAACATTTCTCTCCAAAACAACATTTACCGCTTAAAGTAATTTTAAAAATTTATACCTGTAGATTGAGACATGTTTTGTATTGTTGCAAAAGTGAAATAGAAACATTCTTTGTCTGATACTACACAGTAAGAAAAAATATAGTAACATGGACTTATAACTCCCTTAATTACAGTTAATATATTATTAACTGTAATTATACAAACGGATAACAACGTAACAGTTCATGTAAAACAGAAACTTGATAATTTACTATATTTTGGTGTAGATTTATAGAAATACTTCTGTATAATTACTACGTGGCTATAAATACAATTTTCCAGTTGCAGGTGCAATTTTACCTAAAGTTGATTGGTAGAGTGTTATAATTTTCAAACAGTTGATAGAATTACGAAGCGGGATGTAAATTCATAAGTTTTATAATGTATTTTGATTTAAATTTGTACGAATATAGCTGCGTAATTGCTCTAGGGATATGTACACGACTGCAATATTTACGTCAAATATGTGAAATTTAAATTTTTGTAGATTTCATGAAGTTAATTACTAAAATAATAACGGCTAAATTTAAATCATATATAAAAATTAATTTCCAGAGTGATGATCTACCTTTCATATAATGATTCATGTACATACATACATGCCGTTATAACCTAATGCTGTATTCTACTTTTGGGACTCATTCCTTTTAAATGCTTAAATCTCGCAGCCTCAATAACGATATATATATACATATATATGTGTATACATATGTATATATTGTAAAGAGATTTTTGATGTGATCTTAACCGTCTTCAAGAATACATTCAAACTTTTCTAGTTTATTGGTACTTACCTTTTAAATTTGCTTACTTTCTTAATTACGGTGTTCTTTAATATTAGTTTTATTGTTGGTGAATTATTAATTGTTAAACACCGCAAATTGCAAGGAATATTTGGAGGATGAATAACAACTTTTTTACGCCAGCCCTACAAGATTTTAGTGGCTTTAATCGGAACACTTGGTTCCAACAAGATGGAGCGACATCTCACACATCTAACGTGTCCTTGTCAGTTGTTTGTTAAATTTTCCCTGGAAAATTGATATCCATAAACTGGCTGGAACGAAGCCATGACACCAATGAATTTTCTCTATGGGGCTACCTTTAAACAAAGGTGTACAACAACACTCCTAACTCTCTAAATGAATTAAAAGAGAATATTCGAAGAGAAGTGGCAGCTATCATAGAGAATCTGTACGAGCAGTTCCCGGAAAATTTGCTTCACGTCTAGAAGAGTGCCAGCAAAACAACGTAAGACATCATTTCCAAGAAATAAATTTCCAAAGTCTGTATTTTAATAAAAAAATAAATATTTATTCATTAGACCTGGCCAACAACTTGCAGAGTAGCTAGTACAGTAATGAGGATCCACTGTTGCTACTAAGCAATAGCACTTTTGCTTTCAAGTTTTTATTTCAATTTGTTTTATCTTCGGAAAAGACATTATTGGTAAACAATACATATATTAGTAATCCTGTTACAGGTTATTGAAGCTAGTGTTATAAAAAAGTTACTACCACTTGTATGAATAACTTTAAAAAAGGCGATTTTAGAATAAAGGTGTTAACCACAATAGACAGAATTTCAAAAGAATATTTTCCCATTCACTTTTACACCTCGCGTTATGGTATTTTCAACAAAAGCTTCGCTGAAACCTAAAAAAAGAAAGGACGAAGGCCTACAAAGTCGAAATTGTCGAAGGAAAAGGAAATAAGTCGCTGAACATTTAAGCAATCGCATATACATATGTATATGTATATATACATATATTTGCGTATATATAAGTATGCAATATCGGAATATAATATCTCCCTCATTATCCTAATCTTCGTTCGAATAATTATATCCACACGGCGATAAATAAGGGCGTATTCCCGTAGTTGCGCATTTTATTGTCATATTGATCCCATGTTGCCAAGGCAGTGAGTGCAGCAGCAACCAGCCAGCTTCTCTCCGGTTCGAACCTCCGGCTTTACCTGGCTCGCGAAAATACTGCACGCCAATTACATTAACGCTCTTTGCTCTCTGTTTGTCGGTTTCTATATACCGATTTCGAATGGAAATGCGAGAAACGGTAGAATTTGATCTTTAATTTTATGCATTTATGCACTCGCTTGATTGAATGTTTCTATTCGAAGTTCGCAGACAATAGAGCAATTCTGTTGATAGACGGAGGAACGTAGTCTGATATCAGATTGTTTGGTAGCTTTGCGCGGTTACCTATTAGCTTTGTTTGCTTTTATTTGAAGGTACACAGATGTAGGGAACTTAATATGGAAATAAATTTGAAGCTCTGATTTAAGAATGTTACCGAGAAAATCTACGAAAACATCGAAATGGGTCTTAAGCAATTTTTAATGCACTTATGTAGAATTGTGGCTACCGGATTACTTTCAATCTTCGTTTATCTTCCTTTTTCGCTCGTTTAATTATAAGTAGGGACCGGATTATATGCAAAGTGTATATATTTTATTTTTTGCATATCTTTAATTATAGTGTATATGTAGACGTATTACACTAATTCAAGTTAATTAGCGCTAATTAGTGACTGCATATATTGCATATTTGGGCATTTCTATGCATATTTTTACAAAAGTTGCATATTTAGGCTTTTTCTTATCCTTTCTGTTAGTAAAAATTCCTAGTAATTCCTTATGTAGATCGACAACGAACAATTCTCAGAACGATAAATCTTTTACATTGGTTTCTCTTATACTTTTTCCAAGAACTGCACGTGTTTAATTTCGCCTAGCAGAAGGGATGTGGTAAATACGTTTTATTATTATTAATTTTAAAATAAACTATTTATTCATTGAATATCTTTGAGCAAAACAGCATGTAATGCAATGTTCTCGTAACTGTAAGAAATCGTATTCTTGAAATTCTGGGCATACAGATCAGAGAGCAAATGCTGCCACATTTCGCAAGTAATCTATGAAATAAGCAACAAGTGAGCCTGTGTTTCAGTTTACCTGAATTTCAGTGACTTGTATGTTGAGCTATAGATTATTAATAAAACAATCTTCTTGGATTCTTGCCTCTTCAGCACTTTCAAAATCGGCTTCTATTAGAATTACTGCGACAATTTCATTATAATTTATTTCTGTTTATTTATTTCTTCCTTCGTCTTACAAAGTATATATAGTAAATACATATATGGTGTGTATTATATATATGATATAATGAGGTGTGCAATGTAATTCAAGAGGAAATAAACATAACTTGTATTGGTTTGTTCTACCATAGGATACGATCTGCGCATGCTTCTCCTAATGCTTGGAGATTCTCCAGTAATTTCCGAGAAGATGAAGTTCTTTGCTTTGTGGAAGAAGTTTAAAGAACACAAAACTTCGTGAAACCAGTCGTTCACGATATTTGCGCGATGCAGGATAATCATCCATAATAGTGAAATGCTCTACTATTGCTACTGAATTCGGAAGATCAATGGATCATAGAATCTCATCCAGATATCTGTGGTCAGCATTAAGGCCTTTCCCAGGCAGGTTGTGTGTTATTGCATATCCGGGGTTCGCGCCGAATCAAAATACATTTACATAGCTACGGCATTGTATATCTATACTTCATTCACGTTAAGAATGCAGTAGGTAGCGCTACGATCGGCGGCTGTACTACACTGGTGAAATTTAACCGATGAAACTGTCAAATGACAACATCGTAAACATCAAAGTTTTGTTATCAAAATCTTGTATAATAAATAACAAAGTTTTTTATATTTTATATACAATACATTATGCTTATATAACCTGGTAAAATAATACCGCAATAATAAGGTAAAGGTAACATCAGTTGCTATATAAATGTATGCTTTGGTTGTTTTGTTTACCAAAATAGTTGGAGCTTATTTAATTACGTTAGAAAGTAAATGAGATTGCATTTGGGGTTAATCTGAGAGAATATAAATGCCATATGTCAAACTTTAAAATAACAAAATTACTATGGATAAACTTTAATCGAAATTATAACTTTGACATGAGTGGTTATATACATAGTGTTATACCAAGTCATTTGTCATGAAGTAAATTCTTCGTTGGTAGTCTCCATTAATTTCAAAATGGTTGAAAGTAAGCAATTCAATATATACAAGATAAAGCCAAACAAGGAAGAATGTTGCTGATTATGAACAATATATAATGGGCTTAACAGAACTGTATCCAAGTCCATCGAATGACTTCAGAGTACATGGCAACACACATTATCCTTAAATCCTGCACTCCTCCACCACTCCAACTATACTTATCTACTGTACCCTGACTGCAGTAAAACCAATGTACATTTTCAACGACAGTACAGTCGATAAATGATTGCATGCATATCAACGAGTACAATAAAATACTAAATATACGTATTACTTATAACAATCTCTTAACTGCACATATTACAAATTTATATAGTTTTGTTCTCTTCATATGTAATGAATTTAATAAGAAAAATTCTGTTAGCATTTTTATATCATTATTATTTATAAAATAACAAATGAAATAAATATATGAATGTGATATGTGTATAAATCAAAGGGTAAAGTAAAAAAAGGTGGATAAATAATTTCAATTTATTATGAAAAAATCTTCGATAACATTTTTGATACAATTAATTTGTACACATGAGCAATCAGAATATTCTAAGTATTCCACATATTTTATTAATTTATTAGACAAAATCAGAATCTGATGTATCTGTCGAATCTGCATCTATAGTTATAACAAATTCTCCAACTATGTTACCAAGTTAATACATTTCATTCTCTTCTTCAATTGTGTGTTTGACACAGTTTGCCCAAGCTTCAGGTGTTGGATTCAAAACGCAGCAGACCATTTTCAACGAAACCATCTTCATTTCCAATATATAACAATTAATCGTTTCCCTTTTCCTGCAGGATGTTTTAAGCCTGTTGTTACTCCCTCAACAAATGCTTGCTTTGCGGTATTTATTGTGGAATCTGTCCATACTCTTTCTTTAGTGTGGCCTGCATTAACCCACGTTTCATCTAAATAATAAATCTTTTTCCCTTTTGCTCGAAATTTTCTAATGCTAGTTAAGTACCGACGTCTCCATAATACAATATCTTGTCGTTCCATTAGCACACTGATTCGATTCCTTTTTAACTACTTAAATCCTAACTTTTTTAAAATTTTCCATAATGTTGTACGTTTCAACCGGGGCAAATTGTCATCTACATTAATAACCTGCAAAGGATTAATAAGTTTGTTTATTTTATATTATATTTATTAAACGTAAATATAATGGATTAAGGTCAAAATGTATTATATTTACGTTTAATAATTTTGTACATGTAGGCAATTCATTTCTTAAAAAGAATGAATGGACATGTCTCCTAGTTATAGATTTTTGAGCTTCGTCTAAGTGATCGTACATTGTTTCACGAAGGCGTTTCTTAGGGGGCAAGCTGGGAATTCCTGTTGTGTTAATTTCTTTGATAATGTCCCACACTGTTCTTTTACTTAAACCTAGTTGTGTTGCAGTCAACTTAACAGACATTGACTTGCAATTTTCCTGCTTCAGTTGCAAATATAAATTGTAAGCCATTAGCCTCTGCCTACTGCCAATATGCCTCCCTTGAGGGTTTTTCGATGGTCCTGCAACTGCATATACTACTGCTTTCTCAGCCATATCGAACCAAAGCTGTAATCGTAATAGTACAGTAAAAATTATTTTGTTTATATAATTGATTGTATAGTACCTTGAATTATTACATGATGAGATAAATTTTTGCCACAATTTGTTATAGATAAAAAATACAATGAAAAACTGTAGGAAACAACGACACGAAAATCGTAAGTAAATTTGACAACCGACAGAAATTTCATATGAAGATATTACATCAATTTCTCCTGTGTGAATATCACTCGCCCATTAGCCAATGGCAAGCCCGTATTTTAAGGCATATCTATTCCAAGTCTGCATTCTTAACGTGAATGGAGTATAGATTCGTCACTGAATGGCTCCCCCCCGCATTCATTGTGACCCCAGTTGCTATGTTGATTCGCCCAGCTCTGGCCTTTTATGCTATGCAATGAGAGGAATATGTTCCAACGATTTTCAAGCACACAAGCCAAAGTTATGTAATAAATTTTTCGATTAAAATAGTTATAATGGTCTACCTATGCATTTTAATTGCATAGAAATTGTATATAGCCTTTCTTAAAGTAACCTATGCGTATAATTGCACTGCTTCCCAACGGTCCCCTAATAATAGAATATCACTATGTCGGAATAATAGATTAATTTGCATTGTATGACGTGTATTTTTAAATGCCATGATTATACATTCATTGAAATGATTTTTTTTAGTGAAATGATAATGAGGATATCGAAGGAAGAACTGACAGAAATTTATATATTAGTAAGTAATGTCAAAGGAATTATTACTGATCGGTAGACTATTACCGATAGATCAACGATACCAATTAATCCAAAAGTTATTTCAGACAAAGAGAATTAGTTGTCGGTTTTCACGGCGATAATTCAAAGTCCTCAAGTTAACATAAGCAAAATTAATCATTGGTAATTTGACCGAACCTATCTCTTGCAGTAACCGAGATCCCCTTGCTGGAAATGTTATCTGGGACAGCGTATATTAATATATCGCAGGTGTATATTACACAGATTTGGGACTGCTGTCAAGTGCAAATTAGGGCCCTGAAATATCAAAGTGTATCTCTATTTGTCGGATGAATAAAAACCTTTTACATTGCGTTGGTGTGCTTCTGTTGATCCTTTGAAATACTGAGCAGCTACAGAATGTAAATCAAAACATTATTACTCCGTTAGATCTGATTTTAGCAGAAATAGAAAACGATTTTTTAAGGTATATAAACTTCGAAAGAGTTGTTTAAGTACGATTTATTGAATTGGATTCTCTTCTTTGTGATACAATACTTGAAAGGATACATTTGTTAAAATAAAGATAAAAGATCTCTATTGATTGCAAAGCTAACCAAGATTTTACCTATTAGTTATGATTAAGAGGTTGAAATACCCGGGGTTCTATAACTGTCCGTATTGTAGATCAATAGATAACATAACAATACATAAAATATTCCCAAACACTTATTCTTTTCTGAAACATCATCAAAATGAATGACCACAGGCCATACATCTGCTGCATTTGGTAAATTTCAAATAGTTCTTCACTAAAATTTTACCGAGACGAAAAAATGTTCCAATATAAAGAAAAAAACCATTCCACAATAAGTGATATAACATTTGCGCTTTGTAATTTTTCCATCCCCTCAACTACTCCTTTATAATTGTTATAAATAGTTTGTAAATCTGTAAAACCTTGAGTATCTTAAAATTTTATCTGGTTTTACTTAATAATTACTTTTTCTTTAGAATTAAATTGTATAATTAAAGTCTTTATTTGTTGAAAATTTGCAAAATAATAAAACGAAACCTGTAATGGCGTTCCCATCGTGTAAGACTTGTCTGCGGCGGAATACCGGAACACTGCCCGTTAAATTCTCGATTATGTTTGGGATATTTAAAAAACACAATATTTATATAAGCAATTAATTTATTTACCTCTGGATAACACCTTCTAATAGAATGAAGTTTACACGTTATATGTATTAAATTGTATTAAATTACCACATGTATTTTTAAGAGAACGACTCACATCAAGCCTGGCTGCGGCATCATCACTCATTAGCTTCATCTGGTGAAAGAAATTTAGTATTCTCAAAATTGCTTCGCTAGTACATTTTCATAATCTTTTACTGGCTAATAACATTGTAATTGCCAGTTGAAAGGCTTCCAGTGTTCATACTACAATATTCAACAGGACATCCCTTTTAGAGTCTATAGCCTCGTGTTACAGACATAACCGGAGATTTTTTATGAGAAACTTGGATTTAACATTGTTTCTATTTTTATTGCGCACAATACTTTTAAAACATCAGAAATTGTAATTTAAAACATTGTCGGTGTCATTATTTGAAGACTAGAAGTGACAGAAACTTAAAATTGTATATCTTAGAAAAAGAAAGGTAATTAATTTTGCCTAAAAAGTAATTGCTTCAAATTTAATAAATTTATTCCATAGTTTTCCCTCGCATAATATAATCTTAAACGCTTTATATAAAAAAGGAAGTGTAGAACAAGAAGCTGTGCAATGATCAAAAAAAGGGCCAGCAAGATTTTTTTATACCACCTTACCAAAGGTCTGCACTTCCATTCTACGTATACAAAGATTATTCCCTATTCTTTTTAAATACCAAAAATTTCAAAATTATACGCAAATATGTTATTTATTACATTATTTTATTATAACCGATTATAATATTTCGATGAAAACCGTTTAGAAATATACAAAATGTGTATAATAATAGAAGTTAAAATGATTACATAACATTACCACACTAGTACTCACTGAGATGAGTAAAATCACTGCGACAACTGACACAGCATCGCAACGCCTCTCATGATCCAGTGTTCGGAGGGTTTTTCAGTCGGTAATGTCATTGCTATAACGAAATTGGTGGAGTGTCCTGTTGTTGACAGAACTCCCCTTCTTTCAGAGGTCTTATAGACGGGACATGTATAAGTGTGCCTCTCAATCAAGTCATCCCTCTTCAATGGCTTTAACCATATCTAGAATCACAGTATGACTTTTATGCTTAGTATACAGGGTGCAACATTTACGTTTTAAAATAACTTGTAACAAGAAAGATTATTTTATGAGACAAACTTGAAACTATGTTAAAAATGAAAACGACTTTCAATTTATTGCAGTGAACTTTGTATTTAGTTTGGGAGATAAAATAAAATTTGTCAAATACGTGGCTGGTTGGAACAATCAAATTATTGTACTTGTTTTGCCAAACCTATAATTGTATTTATCAAAAAATTAAAAATAATACTCACTTGCTTTTGTTTCATTTATGTTATTGATATATATCTTAATTGCTAACTGAAGAACTGGATAATGAGGTTTTTCTTTACATATATTAAAGCGGATACTAATTTTGACAACTGATGAGAATGAGAATAGTAATACTTATTCAAAATGAAACAAACGTTACATGGCTAAAATTGCTAAGGTATCTTTGCATTATGTATTTATGCTGCTAAACACAATAGTAAAGATTTACGAACAATTATTAGAAAAGAAGTTGAGACAAACAGTAGAACCGACATTACTAGAAGTTCAGAGTGGACTTAGAAACAAACAGAAGTGCATATATAAGGTCATATTTTTATATTAAAAGAAATAACGTACAAGAAAATGACTGCAGGAGAAAGCGTATACTTGGCATTTTTGGACATGCAAAAAGGATAGAAATAAAGTATGGGAATGTTTACACAAGACAGGAGCAAACTGCAAATTAACAAAAGCTGTCAAAGGTTTATGTGAAGAAACAGCAAACTCTGTAATTAGCAAGAACATGAAATCAGAAGTATTCCACACAAAGGAAGGTGTTAGATAAGGAGGTGGACTTAGCCCTCTACTATTTATAATATTTATGGATGAAATTATTAGTAAAACAAGTAGCAAAACAAGAGCCTTTTGTGTTGGACATCACAGCTTGGAAAAGGTAGAAATTACGGATTGGGTATTGGCAGATGATGTGGCATAGATAGTAGGAAATGAAAAACTCTACAGCACAAAATAAACGTTTGGAACAACACATTTACTGAGTATGGAATAAAAATTAATACAAACAAAACAAAGGTGATGGTTGTACCAAAAGAGGAAAAAAATACACATACAATTTGGAGAAACCAAAATACAAGTTACAGATTTGCATTACTTAGGAATTGCAATAGACGAGAAAGAAAGACAAAAAGAAAAACAGAATACAGAAAACACAACAAGGTATACTATGCTAGGAACTCAGGATTTATAAACAAAAAAGAAATAGCAATACAAACAAAAATGACGGTCTACAGAACAGTATTCAGAGCAATTCTCACATTTGGATGTGAAACCTGGGTACCTTGTTGACATTTCGGTGGCAACGCAACCTTCTTCTTATATTTGTGAGTTTGTGCTGTTGCAATGTGATTTTTCACATCGCTGGTAAACGCAGCACATCATCTCGCTTGTTCAGGTTAGGTCGTTTTTCGATTTCTATCGCTTGCCTGATACTTCTGGGTTTTTGGTGTTCTAATCTGGCTATTGTTATTGTTTCGTCGAAATTTATCATGTGCCCGGTATGCAGCGAGTGCTACGCTAAGGCGAAGTTCAATGCTTTATCTTTTGTGTTCGTCTAATCGAACGCTCCTCGGTTTTCTTCAATTCGTTTGTCCGATGTATGCAAAATTTTCTAGCGGTATCGCCTCTTTCGCTGATCTGAGCAGTTGGTTGATTTTGCAGTCCGTGGTGATTTCGTACTTCTTTAGTATCCTACTGATCTTATCTGTTGTACCTGTTACGTATGCGATGATAACCTTGTCTTGCCGCTCGGGTTCTTTGCCCGTTTTGAATGTTCTGCTTATCGTTCTTGTTATGAACTTATGTTGGTAGCCGTTTGCAGTTAGGGAGTCCCGGATATTCTATAATTCTGTTGTATGGTGTTCAGCATCCGTTAGTGGAATCGATCGTAACACTAATGTATTCACTACTGCTTGGAGTTATGTCGGATGGTAATGCAAATGAGCGTTAAGATACCTGTTCGTATGCGTTGGTTTCCTATATATTGTATGTGTAAGGCTGCCGTCTTGTCTTTTCTTGATTAGAATATCCATAGTGAATTTTATTCTCGGATGTACGCTGTTTGGATGGTTTAAAAAAATAACGATACCTTATCCATAAGTTCGCCGTGAAAGAGGTTGTTTGTAGTGTTCTCGTTTCAAAATCCTTCATGAAAAGGTTTGTTAACGCTGGCGACAGCGGGGATCCTATGGGTGCATCTTCTGTTTGTTTGTAGCGTTGACCTTCATACATAAAATCGGTGTTCAAAATGCAGTATTTGGCTAGTTTCGCAACGTGGGCCGGCAGCTTGTGTTTTTCTCGTATTATTGAGATCGTCTCCTTGATTGGTACTTGAGTGAACATAGACATGATATCGAAACTCACCATGATATTCGGGTCCAAAATACAGTGTTTAATCATTTGAATGAACTCCATTGGATTCTTGACGTATGGTTTTGCTTCTTCCACGTGTGTAAAAGGGATGCCGAGTAAGCAACAATCTTCCAGTAGAGAGAATCATATGTGGTATCAATAACGACATAAGCGCATTGGAACCGACTGCAACTAAGGTTCTACGGCAAGAGGTCTGCACTATACTAAGGAACACATGCAACTAAAGAAAAATTTGAACACAAAGGAGTTGAAAACACTAATCGAATTTAAACGTCATTATATTATCATTCTCCCAATAGATCAAGGTAAAACTACAGTAATCCTCAATAAAAAGGACTACAGAGATGAGATGCAGAAATTTGTCGACGATCCTATCTACAAGCCCACACAACAAATCCAACATCATACCAGGGCAAAACAACCAGAACAAAAATCAACAACGAACCGCTGAGTGAGGAAACAAAGAAATCCACGATATCCAGGAATCCTCCAAGTGCCCAAAGATATACAGTTTGCTAATGATACCTTAACAAGTTGTACCTCTGAGACTCATAGTAAGTAACAGTCTAGGATCACCAACTCAAGCTCTGGTCCGATACGGAAAATAACTAGATTAGTTTAATAATACACCATGTTGATAATACACACAGTTTTTGGTAGCACATCACATGAAATCTAATGCTATTCTAATCCGAATTGTACGCTTTTTAAGGATTTATTAAAAAAATATATCATGTTTCACCTTCCGGTCACCTCCCCCAGAACCACAACATTATCATCGTTGTATAGGTTCCTTCTTGTATTAAAACTTTGACTTAATACTTTTTTTGATAAGATTAATTGCTTACAAATTATTCAGGTGATTAATGCTAAACATGCTGTATATTAATTAGTTCAGTCATATTATCGCTTAGATAAATACTAAGGCACTTACAAAGGGTACAGCACTGTATAACACTTTGGGCAAAGATTCATCTAAAATCATTGCAGCATCATTCCATCGGGCTCCATCTAAAAATAAGCCATATACATATACTCCATCTTCTGGAGGCTCTGAGAAGTGATCCTCTTTCATAACCTACACCAAATTATAGCTCATTAAAACCGAACCTAAGTAACCAGTATATATCAGTTTCTAACCTGGTAATCAAAAGTCAATAAGTCAATAGGAATCGTATATTTTCTGGCAAAATTTTGCTGCGCACCAGTTAAAAAAGCTTGGGTGAAATAAAATCCAGACAGCCAGAATGTCATAGGTGGACCTTCTTCGAACCATTTCTACCACAATAAAAATAAAAGTAATTATATATACACTGAACTGAACGAAACTGACAAGTTATTTTCAAATCGTAACCGAACCTGCAAAAACGAAAGTCTCTGAAGAAAATCGTTAACGTAACTCCCCAATGGTTTCAACGATGGATATGAATCCTTAGCCCACATTCCCGGTATTTTTCCCGTTAACATACTGGTTACCACTTCTTCCAAATCGAGATTCATTACAATCAAACCTAATCAAATGATGTTTATTAATTCCGTTAAATATAAAAAGGTATCACTTACGAACCTTTAATAGCTTTCTGAACGTTTCTCAAACTCTGCCTAATTGTAGACAGTAACTTATTAAACCTACCCATTTCCTGAACCAAAACCGTATTCATACTTTGGGAATAGGAAGTTGGATACTTTTCTCTAGCATCTTCTATGTCATAATCCGGTGGTAACTTTGCTAAAATATCATGGGCGACTTCTAACACTAATTCGTCGGGAGATTTTTCCGCCCCTTCTGCAGACATCGTATCCTAAATTTAAAGAAAAAGCACTATACAACTAATATTTTTTCTCTGGTAAGATCTATAGAGTATATTTAACGGATAAAATCTAATAGGGTTTACGTTTGGAAAAGCTGAAAGATAACATAATGCTAACTAGAGTTGCTTGGGCTGTTTCCATTGTTCGTTGAACTTGTATAGTCCGCGCTTTTTCTCTTGCAATATAACTAAAATGGAAGTTAGAAGACATTCCACTAAAGCATTCGATAATGCTCTATTTCCCCTTTATGTTCTTGTAAGAACAGATTTTACTTACCAATAGAACGATACACAATAGAAATAAAATTAAATTATAGTAAAACTTTGATAAAACGGAATGAAGGTTATGAATAAATATGGTGAATGTTTGAGTCTCTACTTTAGTATAAACTTTTCCTCGCTTCGAAGCAAAAATAATTAATTGACGTCTTCGCATAATATTGATTAATAATTTATTATACTTACCCTTTCGCGTTTTAAATTCTAACATCAGCATGAAATAGAACTTTAATATATTATATGTAATTGTTATAAGAATTTATTTTATCGTGCGATATGAGAGTAATCATTTCCATAGAAATAACTGACATCAATTTAGGGAAACGTTTATTTCAAAGTGCAACATAAAAAATCTTTACATATAATGTACTTAACTTTATTTGGTGACAATTTTGCATTTGTTAACATCAACTGTTAGCTTGTTGCTGATGCACCACGTGTGGAATACATTAAGTTGGCATTGCAAATAATTGCAATCCTGGGAATTATTAATTGTTGTATGTAATTTTAAGTCATCTGCGTATAACAACTTTTAGACAGCTCCCCTGAGGAACTCCAGAGGTTGGTGTGAAGTGATTAGACTCGAATCCCGTATATGTATGTCACAAATTGACAAAGTCGAAAATCCAATATTGCCCAATTTATTAAGAGGTAGGGTGTGGTCAATTCGATTAAAAGCTTTTATTAGATCAATATACGCAACATCTACCTGCCTTCCAGCATCTGCACTATCAGATAGGTACTGAGTAATTGTAACAAGATTAGTTACTTAAATAGTACCTCAGACTTTCACGGTCGTTTGACATAGTTGTAACGGTTGTCGGGTTCCGCCGTGTCACTAGGTTTTTATCCCTGACGTTTGCCGAACAACTGCGGTTCGCAAATTGTCAGGAAGATTAATTACTGTAGATCGTTGCGCGACGAAACCGTGTTGGTGATTTGACATCCAGAGTCTAACTTGAGCATAAATATACTTGTATAAGCATTTCTCAAAAAACTTTAGCAACATTATTTAGTAACGATAATTAGAAATAACATACTTTTCCCCACTCTTGAAAGCAGGTACCAATTTGGCAATCTTCCACACAAATGAGAAGGTGGATGTCTTGAGAGCAAGACTGATTAAGTAACAGGGAGGAGAAGGAAATATATTTGCACAATCCCTAACTAAAAAGGCCGGTAGGTTAGCATTACCTGCAGCGCAATTATCTTTTAAGGATTTCATAGCATACAGCACATACATTTCTGTAACAGAAATTAAGTCAACAATAGTAGCACACGGAGTAACTGGAGCAACAAGCATCGGAATTAATGCAGAAAGAAGGTACACCGATTCGAAAGACTCCTGAAAAGCATCCACTATAGAAGGTGGATCGTTATACGTATTATCGTAATCGTAATTCATAGTTTTAGGAATACCTCCCCCAGCTCTCCGAGAATGCAGAAACTGCCAAAAATGTCTAGGATTGTTTGAAGTAGAGAATTCAATGTTTTGAATAAAATTATTATATAACCGCCTAGTATCTACTTTCAGTTTCTTTCTTATATTTTGAGAGCATTTAAATGTAGACATCAGAAATGAAAATTTTACTGCAATCGATTTTCAAAAATAGTCCCATTCTGAGTGTTATATCATAATCGATTGTAGAAACCGTTGGATGCGTTTAGCCGGTGCATAATTCATGTGGTACCGCACTTCATCAAGATTGTTCTTGTATTATTAAAGGGGTAGAGATGGGGTGGTTGAGGTATGCAGCTTTAAGTAAACCTGAAACTTGTCATAAACTGTTGTTTGAACCATTTGTATAACAGAGCTCTTTCTTCGATTGTATTAGTAAATACATCGTAGCAAGCTCGGGTTCTTTTTGGTAATGTTGCTTCTTAAAATAGACGCTGTGATACATTATTGTCATAAATAAGTCATTACAATAATAAATAACTATAGAAACGGTTGAGTCTCCGTTGCGAGATAAAATAAATTCTCTGTGTATAATTATTAAGCTACTGCACTTACCCTTAGTTCCACTAAATCCTGTTGTTATAACATATTAATAGTTAAACTCAAACAAAAATTATATTAAGTGATCAATGATCTCCAGTGAAATACAATAGTATCATCAATTTTTAAGCCAGTCATTTTCATATTGCATAAATTATTCTGAATATAATCGTTGCCATTATGATATCTTGATTTATTTTTTGATTAATATTTTTCACTTGCATTTTATTGTTTTGCTTTGGATTTGTTAGGAAATTGATACTGAGAATTAGATACTAAGCTCTTTAATATGTGACCTTCAAAATTGCACTCCCAACTCAAGCTACTCATTATGAAATCTATTAAAGTCATAGGTACATATCAATGTATATTCTCAATACCACTAACTACACAATTTTTCCAAATTGAATATTTTGGTAATGTGGTTTTTCACTTGAGATAGATCACTGTGCGTCTAAATATTTATTAATATAATCACTCACCGTTCTGTCCTGAATTCGTTCGGCAAAAAGAAACACGTTCTCAATAGTTTTGACTATAGAATTTGAACATACTTACACATTTTGGAATAAAATTAATTAGATTACAAGGAGGTATTGACTAGCATTGGAATTTTATTTTAGAGTAGAAAGAAATTCTGAATAAACAGTCAGACACATAACTCGTATAGAGTGAGATATGTTTAATAACGTTTTTCAATTTCTGCAAAAATATAATCTATCTCTGTCAAAACTAACTTCTGTAGTTACCGTTAGAACACCTTTAATGATAGGAAAAAGCAATGGTTTCATTGCATTACTGCAACAGAACAAAGTAATGTCGAATACAAACTAAAATTTATGATGGATTTAAGACTCATCATACGAACTGCATTATACATCAAGAAGTATTATGTGCGAAGGTAGTAAACATGGAGCACGTGCTATACCTTTAAAAAAATCAATAAAACCATAAAATCTCGATGTTTAAATCAGTGAAAGTTCTTTTCTTTTAGGAGTTCTTCTTTAGCTTACGGTAATCCTAATGGACTTATATTCATAGACTTTTCAAGTAGGAGGTATAGCTCTATAATTTTTTCAAAAAGGATTTTTTTCTCATACATTGCTTCTGCATTATAGGAGGACAGTTTTTTTTTTCAACCTTCGCTCATGCCCATAAACAGTCACTCGAGCAGTGGAAGACGACATTGTTCAACGATTTGACAAAACGGTTCGAGAAAGAAGAATTTCCTGTACAGAGTACAGAGGAACTTCGAAACAACGTCACGACACATCTAAACTCATTAGCGGCAATATTCTATGCAGAGGGGATTGGAAAGCTTGTCCATAGATACGGCAAATGCATCAATCTTCACGGTGATTATGTAGAAATGTGACCATGTTTGTACATAACTTTTGGTAATAAATTTATTTTGTTATTTACACTTGTTTGAAAAAAAAAACAACCCTCATAACTGTCCTATTTATTTTAAATTAGTTTCAACGTGTATATTACCACACAATTATCTGCATGCAATACGTAATGTAACTTTTGTAAATAATAAATAAATAAAAATTTCTGACATTTTCTAAATGAAGTCTGAAAAGAAACTAATTTCCATCAAATAACCAGCATCAATTTAGTGATTTAAACGCCAAGATAAAGAACTTCCTTATTATCGAATTTGTTTCAATTACGTACATTATTTCTCAATACCACCTCGTATAACTCATTAATTTTAAAACCACTTAAATTTAAACAGCATCTATTTAACTTGAACAATTAATTATTTATATGTTATTTTATTATCCTTTTATTTATTGCAATTCTCACCTGCGTCAATAAGATTGTAGAAAACATGAGATTCGTTTCCTGCTGGTCCTTCATGATATCAGCGTTCTCGTTCATTCCGAAAACGCCAGGGGGCGTTATCAGAGGTAACGATTTTGTGTAATTCATAAAGGCTTCGTATTCCTTCTCGGCCGGGCAATAATAAACGCCTGCCAGTATAAGAAACGGACGGGTTATGGTATCGGTTTTTAGGTCCCGCGGGATCATTTCTAAAATTACCTGTTTCATCGAAAGGATAATTATCGGTTTCTACCAATCCTTTACAGTAGAACTGGTTCAAAACGGTCCTCAAACATCTTCTATCCCAATCATCGGTTACTCTTCCGCCGTAATTACATTCACCTGTTAGATATCTTAGGGCTTCGTATTGAATGTCCTACAAATATAGTTAATAATTTTCATTCAGTATATGTAGCTTTCATGCCGTTTTGAAGTAGTGAATTCGTATAACCCCTTCCTCTTTGGCAATTATTTCCACGGATTTTGAAATTACTTCAAAAAGTGAAATTAAGTAAAGTTCGTCAAATGGATTTTTAGACGAACGTCATTGTTTGATGGCATAAGCAAAGATCGTTGGTTAATCTAGCTATCCTTATTTAATATCGATAACGCATATTCACGCGCGGAAGATACCTGTGTCTGACAGAAATTACTATAGTAAGCCATTGCCTTAGTCAATTGTCAGATTGGGTTGGCTTCATTATCCTGTCAAGTTTTGTGCGTATTACTTTAAGTGTTAACTTTCTTCTTAATTCTTTCTTCGATTTTAATTGTTGTAATTGTTCTTTTCAGAACACAGCCATAGGGATTTGAGTATTATTATGTGCGTGTATAAAAATTACGAGAATGGTGTATATCACTTTGTATATACTTTCCTCTGTAAGTTACATTAAAACTTATTTGATCACATATTTTCCCAACATGTAACCGATAATATATATATATATATATATATACATATACACATATATATATATATATATATATGTATATATATATATATATATATCACTTCTGATTAATAACTGCGAATAACCATCTTCGTGAAGTAGTTACAAAATATATATATAACCACTGTCGCATGAATGACGAACTAAAGTATAACTAGAGTCTAGAAAATGCAGATGTTATCGAATTCTGTAGCTATGCATAACATTGTGGCTCGTAAGAAAATCCTTTATTTATACTACTAAGCAGCGAAAGATGCAAAATCCAGTTCTTTCTTCCCTGAGTAAAAGGAGACCTCATGCTAAGCCAAAAATGAAGGAGCTACGTAAGTCATTCAAAAGGGGAGGAGCGAAATTCTGTCAACATATATATGGAAAATGATAATTTATAATGGTGATAATACAATTATAAAAGCCATGAAAGTATGAGATTTTAACGTTGTATCGAGTCTATACCAGGTAATATTTCAAATACATACATATTAAGATGTCAATTTGTTTTATGTAATAGCAAATATTTAAGATTTATTCTTGTAGCATATGAAAATTGTTGACACATGCAGAATTTAATTTGATATGTTTCCAATATGAATAAACAAAGTGTATGTTAGGTTATTCACGTCCAATTGGCAAAATCCTAACCTATACGTTTGTGTTATACGTTATGAGAACTGCTAGATTATTTTAATGAATTATGTATATCGTACTTATCAAGCGTACAAGTTTGAAATGCGGATTTCAAACAACAGATAGCGCACCAATGCAATTTATGCTATGCAAATTTGAAACTGCGCCATTTTGTTTTGTCCAACAATTATCAAACGCACACGAGTGATAAATTGAGAAAGGGTGCGCATAGTGTTGTGTTGTGTTCAATATGTCGAAATTTAATCCGATCAAAGAGCATTCGCGGACAGCATTAATTCTTTGTACTCATTTAAAGAAAACTGCCGTTGAATCATACCGATTATTTGGAGAAGCTTACAGTGAACGTGCTCTCCTCTGAAGATATGTGTGAACGATATTTTCGACGTTTCAAAAGTGGTAACTTCGATGTTGCAGACAAGGAACGTGGAAAACTGCCAAAAATATACGAAGATGTGGAATTGAAGGCGTTGTTGAACGATGATGATTCACAAACATAAGAACAACTCGCCAAACAATTGAGCGTTAGTCAACAAGCTGTTTGCAATTGGCTACGAAAGATAGGAAAGATTCAGAAGACCGGTGGATGGATACCACATGAAGTGAATGACAGGCAACGCTCGGTACGAAACGAAATCGTTTTTTCATCGTATAGTTACAGGGGATGAAAAGTGGACAATAATTGGTAAAAGACCAGAATAACGAAAGAGGCAACGCAGTCATTTTTCTTCGTGACAATGCTCCGTCTCATACTCAGTTGAGAAGTTGTACGCTATGCGGCTTACTCACCAGACTTGGTTCTTTCCTATTACCACTTGTTTGCATCGATGGGTCACGCACTTGCTGAACAGCGCTTTTGTTCATGTAGAGATGTGACAAAATGACTCGATTAATGGTTCGCAGCAAAAAAAGAAGATTTGTACTGGAATGGTATTCATAAAATGCCCGAAAGATGGGAAAAAATGTGTAACAAGCAATGGAGCATACTTTGATTATAAGCACATTTTATCATTCTTCCGAAATTAACATATTTTTTTCAGAAAAACAGCCCCATTTCTTGCTTGTACACCTGGTAGCTTGAACTAGAAATACCTATTTGATTCGTACAGATAAAAATGGATGACATGCGTCTAAAGATCAAGTTGACGAATAATATGACAACTAGTGACTTTTCTTATAACGTATTATGTCAAATTTGTCAAACTATCAGCGTGCTAAACCAATAAACATGTTTTTTTTTTCTGTAAAGTCTCAAATTACCGAATATTCGTTAAGGAACATCTGCAGCTGCATGACACTAATTCTCAGATCCGTCTCGTTAAATTCATATGGTATGTTCCATCCTAATGGACCGAATTTCCTTCTTTCTTGGACCGATGCATGAAAGAAGCACAGACCGTACAGCAGCTTCTTGAATACGGCATCCTGCTTGCAACTCTCGAACCACTCGATGTCGGAGATGGGATCGCTTAGATACGATCTCATAATGTTTGCTCTTAAGCCCTTCGGTGGTTCGTTGGTCATCTTGACGCCGTTCTGCAAGACTAACACCGGAAAATGTTCGGCCGGGTACGAGGTCAGCCATAAACGGAAATCAGGATGCGTAGTATCAACCGTGAAATTCTCGCAGATCTGCAAAGAAATAAAGCCTTACTTCAAAGAATTTAATATTTTCCGGTAGAGGAATACTCTCTCTAGTGTTGGCATGAAGCTTTTAGCCAAGTGGCAATTTTGTAGAACCACCCAAGTTCCATTTTTTACGCCTTCGTCGATCAATTTGACAGCAATCGGACCTTGGCCTTGTCCTAGCGACAATGAGTACAATCTCGATGCGCCGAAACCTTGATCATCGGCGAACTTCAACAGTAGAGCGGTTGGATCGGCGCCAGGTGTTAACACAAAAATTAGCGGTATGCAACAGTGTGAATCCGCATAGGAAGAGGTTAGATCGAACGGTGGCGGTTCTATATACTCTTTTCCTAAATTAGCTGCGAAGAACGAAATCGTTATAAGATGAAGATATTTTTAATCAAATCGTTTACCTTCTACAAAATCTTGAACAGAAGGAATCATCTTGTCCGGACGTATAACTCTTAAAACAAGCATTTTCTGGAGACGATTTAGTTTGTCCTGCCATGGTGCAGGTAACGGAACGTTTTGTGGTTCTGATGAGTCGAAAACTTTTCTCCATTCCTTAATATTACCAGTGAAATGTTCTCTTATGCCTCTGAAAAGGAACAGACCAATAAAATTTACAATTTGTGCACTGAAATAATTACCTAAATGCATGGTAGTCATTTAACCGACATAACTCATCCCAAGATAGTTGAATTAACCAGTCAGTGGGATTAGGATATGGATTGTCGAGACCAACTCCTCCGGTCAATAAAAACATCCATTCTGTAAGGTCTACTTGATTGCGGTGTTTCATTAGATTGATAGTTAAAATCAAGGAGAAAAGTAATTTATCCTTAAAGACAAAAGAATGAATCAATGCCATAAATTAGAATATGTCTATACTTTTTCGAATAAGCTCCTGCAAATATTGACATATAACGAATAAGTGAAATACTTTTGTAAGTCTTTAAGTCTTTGAGTCACATCATCTACTCTTTCTGTATTATCGATAGCCGATCTAAACAAATTCATGAACCATGTCAAAGAATACTGATACATAGGGTCGATGTTCGTCAAATCCACTATAAAGTTACACGATTACGCTGTGGAAATGTTAAAAAGCATAATATACCAATTGTAAAGAATAATATTGTAGAATGTACTGCGATAGGTGTATATTCCAACCTAGCTTTATCTATTTGCTTCTCCGTCACCTCAGCTACTGCTTGCTTGGCAGCGATTTCGTTGGATAGGATTTTAGACGAGCTTAGAATTTGTATAGCGGTCTCGTCTTCTAAAATATTTCCCTCTGAAGTACTTAGAACTTCCAAAATCTTATCTTCTATTTCTTTAAGCATTCTAAAATGTATCACGTATTACCGGAAACTCTTTTGATTATCTACGAATCGTCCTACCGTTTATTTTCAGCACCTTGTAGGATTAACTGATTCTTTTCTGCTTCCAAATCAGGTCTCTCTTTAGCGACAGTTATCCCCAAAAGTTGATCTTCCAGACCGACACTAGTAATCATAAAGTTTACAAGTGTTACCTTAACTGCCACCTCAGGAAGATAGTGTGGATTCCTTAATTTAGTGGTAATATATAATCTGTGAAATTAAAAATGTTTACAATGTTGGATTAAATCTTGCATGTACGATTATGTATAATAATAAAATATACAATATGTAATAATAAAAATATAATATGTATATAATAATGAAAACTGCACGATTTTAATTTTACTTGTTATTTTTTCATCGTTACTGATTTGTCTCTTGAGAAGTTAAGGATTATTAAAAGTATCTCGCCTTTTGTCATATTAAACATGCCAAATCATTTAACATAGAAAATAAGGACAAAAGAAAGAAAACGGGACCAATCCCACAGTATCTCAAACAATTTAATTAATCAGTGGCTACCGGTTTCATGCGCATTTGCACATCAACAGGCCAAGACTGGAACAGCAAGTGAAAAATCGCACACTTACCACTCCAGGAAAGGACTACAGAATCAAAACAGATGCAAGAAACAACACCAGTAGCACCACGATAGTATAACAAATTAAGATGCCGAAAATAGGGCAAGTCAACAGGAAGAGTTTTTTTTTGTCAAATAAAGGTTGTAAATAGAGAGAGCTTTACATGTCAAAAGGCTAGGTCAAATAAAAACGAAAACTTTAAAATATTAAGGTAAATGAAATCAAATAGGTAAGGATCTACTGCAATGATCGAATAATATCTGAAAAGTAGAAGTAGAAAAGGTGATTTGCGTATTTAACGATTTAAATCTGCCAAATATCTGCAATCTTAATATTTCCATGCT
This sequence comes from Trypoxylus dichotomus, assembly GCA_023509865.1. Lineage (NCBI taxonomy): Eukaryota > Metazoa > Arthropoda > Insecta > Coleoptera > Scarabaeidae > Trypoxylus > Trypoxylus dichotomus. The sequence continues at coordinate 61,336,466 of CM042076.1, read as the reverse complement.
CTTCAAGTTATTCAAACACAAAACCATATTAGCAAAGTGGAGAACTTTAAAGTTATGTTTTATCAAAAGAATAGTTTGTTGTGAAATAAGAAAAGCCGGTAGTAGAAGGTTGGAGACAGCGTATGTGTTCTCTGAGTCTAATCTCAAAAGATCTAAACGTTCTACCTGCGTGTTTTGCATCACAATTCTCTCAATTAGGCATGCGTTTTATCCCATTGATCTTTATTATTTAGTAGAAAGTTCTTTAAAGGGTGAAGGGTTTTAAAACTCAAGTCTTTATGTATAAAGTGATGATCCTGTTTTGTATTTTACTTAGCAATCTATCTATCATAGCTGGGTCATAGTTATTCAACACAACAATCTGTTTTATAGTATGCAATTCGGTATTAAAATTAAAATTGCAAGAGGGATATTAACGAGTCTATGAAGATAGCAACAAAAAGGTGACAATTTGTGTCCGATAAGATGGTTAGAGGAGCAGCCAATTGTTATTCCTGTATGGGAAGGTTTTCGAAAAATTTTGAAGGCAAAGTTGTTATCTCTAACAGTGATAGTAATATCTAAGGAATTAATACTCATCTCAGTATTTTGCACCTTCAATATACGCTTTATATAAGAATCATATTATCGCTAACTGACTTCAACAAAATCTCTTTGCTGTTTTCCCACGATAATCCCAAAGCCCACCTTTAAATCCAATTGAAAATGTATGGTCGCTTTTAATTAAAAAAAGGAGGCAATTTAAATTTTCGAGGACGAAATGCGAAAGAACTTTGGAACCGGATTGAAATCGCTTGGGATGGTGGTTATCCTAAATAAATGTTATTTGCTTAAATGTACTATCTTCATTAATATAATTTAAAAGATTAGCTTCAATGTAATAAAAGTGTCAAAATAATCTAACCTCTTGAAACTCGTACACTTTTTATTGAACAAGATAGTACGTACCTGAATGCTGAATTATATTCTACAACCGAATCTCCTAGCTTCAAGCAGAGTGTACCACTTTGCTTGAAAACTTGCTGCGCCAATACAGGTTCCAAAATAGCATCCAATTCTTCACCAATATTTTCTAAAAGTACAGGCTGCCCAAATTGTATAGCATTCTCTAAAATCCTGACGTAATCTGGTTGACTCAATCTTATTAACGCCATATTGTTAGGCTTCTCCATATTTTTGACCCACTTATTTGCTTGTCCCTGAGGATCTATCATCAACGGATACCTACGCGCGTTTCTGAAATTGAAACGTATTATTTTTCTTTTCTAAACACATAAATTATGAATTACGTAATGATTATGCCATTATCAACACTGAAACTGTCGCTAGGCAATCCGTAAATGTTCCACTGTCTAATAACTACTGGTTCGCCTAATACAGCGACCAATTGGAAATCTGCCGTGCAAACTATTTTAAAATTCGTTAAAGTATTTGTCCAATCTTCGATTTGTTGTTGCCTAAATTGCATGGTGAAAGGTCCCAGGTAAGCTACGACTCCTGCACTGATTAGGATATCACCTGCGTACAACATTAAGATAAGTTATGAGCGAATCGGATTTTGGATTTAAACTCTGGTTACCTGTCAATACGAAATATTTTTCACCGAGGGCTTTCGCCGTTGCAGACCATCGATCTTTTTCACCGCCAAGACCGCCAATTAGCTCCTCCGCTCTTTGTAATTTCTTAGAGCATAAATCCACTTCCGCGTTTAGCTCTTGGAATTTCTTATTTTCGGTTTCAAGAATTGCCTCTAATTTAGCTACCTTTTCTCGTGCTTCTCTCAGAAGAGCTCGTTTTATTTCTAAGGCGTTCATTGCCTTGTTGTACTCGGCTTCGGCCGCAGCCAAAGCTATTTTTTTCGGCGCTACTACCTTCGCTACTTTGTCGTATTTTGAAATGGCAATAACCCATTTGCATAAACCTTAAACCAAATCACAATTAACGTGATAAGTAGTCTCGGCAAAGAGGAGCAAGTTTCACTGCCATGCGTAACCGTATCAAGGGACCCTTGTTCAGTATTATTCGATTGGTCATTGTGAGTGCTTGCCAGTACATACATACATAGAAAATGTCGTATTTAGGTACGTTTCGAGAACGGCGTATTTCGAATTAACTAGAAAACGTAATAGCGAGTATGCCGAATTTAGAATACGAAGGCGATAAAATTAAATGTGTAAAGTGCGATAACTATTTGTCGTGTACAAGCAGGTGGAAGTGTGAACGCCACCTAAAAACTATAAAACACCGTTCTGCAATCCGTGACAAACAATACAGCGAACAATTAATATTTGATACAGGTGTTCGTTTTATTTTATGTAACGTACCTTTCACTTTACTAGACCAACAAGCATTTGCCTCCTTCTAGAGCAAGTATTCGGGTTATACACTACCAAGTCGGACATCATTAAGAAACTCTATGCCATCTGTGCGTGACTGTTGAAAGAAGAATTAAAGCAGAATTGAGATAAAAAATTGTGATTATGTGTGGACGAAGCAACTGATCGGCAAAAACATTCTGTGGTGAATGTGAAGGTACGTACAATGGAAGAGTTTGAACCATCATCCGCTATCTTACTTGCTTCCAAACGAGTTGCAAAATACACTAGCGGTGAAATTTTAAAAATGGTGTGGAGGGCATTGAACAAATTTCAACTTTCAACAACCCAACTTTTAACATCTGTGAGTAACGGTGCCGTTAACATGCTTTCCTGGGGCTGATCTCTTAAAGAAGAGAGTAACAATCTGTTACATGTAACATGTAAAATCCATGCTTTAAACCTTGTGACGCAATTGATCCCTAAATGTTGTCCACGAGTAAATGCTTTAATAGCACATGCGAAAGCAGTTTTTCCAAAGTCCCCAAAACAAAAAGATTGCACGAACTATATCCCAAAGTGTCTGAACCACCACAGCCGACTACTATGCGTTGGGGAACATGGTTAAAGGCTGCGTTTTACTACTACGAACATTTTGTTGATGTGAAGAAGGTAGTTTTACAATTCGATCCGAGACACGCCAAAGCTATCAAGAGAAGCCAGAAAATGATAGCCACGTAAAATATGATTCAGAAACTATTCGCAAGAACTACTATGGAGTAGCGGAGGGAATTGAAAAATTACAAAATGATTCAAATTGTGGATTATGTTGGCAAATATAACATCACTCGATGTGGAACGATCATTTTCATCATTAAGAAATATTTATTACGCACGCCGTACTCATTTAACTGAAACAAGTCTGCAAACATATTTAATAATTCTAATATCTAATAGATGAAACCCAGTTTGTGATTTCATGGAATCTTCATAAAGCAGTAAGTGTTTGAGCACGTTATATAATATATTTTTATAATTATTTCATGTGTAAATATTCCTGCGTCTGCATCGCCTATGCTCACTCATGAAGGTCACGATCATAAATAATACGAGTATATAAACGTTACTGAACACTCGCCTTGATACGTTGTTGTGCACACTGCACTGCAACTTGCCGCACTTTGCCGAGACCTGTCATTGAAATTACCTTCACATGCAGTTGAAGCGGTTTTAATCTTCTCAGGATCAAAGTTCTCATCGTGAAGTATCTTCTCGGAGAGCTTCTGCATGACTCTAGGAGGGATATTATCCTTATCGAAATTAATCAAACTTTCCAAGAACTTCATATCGCCCAAAACTCGTTTCGAAGGCCCCCAGTAATCTTCTACTGTCCCAATTCCTCTTGGATCTGGTACTTTTTCTGGCTTAACATCCTAATTTAGAAAAGAGAAGATGAAAACAGCTCTTGAAATGATTAATGAATTACCTTCAATATGCAAACAGCTTCCATCACTAGCTTTATACCTTTTGGCGGATTCTTCATAGTCTTTACTATAGTAATGTCCGCCGGAGTTAAAGTGTTCAAAGCTGCTAATGCAGCGTTTAAAATAGGCATTGCTTCGGCCAAGTTAGCATCGCATTCGTCTTTAATTGCTTGTGCAGCTTCGGCCTGTCAAGTATTGAACGGTAACAAGATTAGGTAGTTATTGTAGATCTAACAGCTCCCTAGTGCTCTATAAGGAGCGAGTTAATACCAACCTGTATGTTTGCCGCTGCTTCATCTTCCAGTACAACTTTTTCCACTGCAGCAGCTTCGGCCGACTCTGCTTCCACTTTTTTGACTGTTTCGGCTACTTTTCCTGCAGCTACTATAAGTGCAGGTTGTAGGGCCTCTAAACTGGCTTGCATAACGGATACTTCAGCTCCAGCACTAATTAACTTCTCGACACCCACTTCATATCTCCGCTTACCCGTCAGTACCTCGCTTTAATAAGGTAATCCTATTATGTCAGGTCTCAAAGAATTTTCGGCTATTGAAGAGTACTTACTCTCTCTTCTTGGACAGGAAAGTCTTGAATGTATTGATTAGTTCTAAATAAGAAGTGGGAGTGACGTAATTTTTCCTCTTCAATCTCAGATAATATTGTTCTGATAATTCTTGCGTGGATGTATGGAATATCTGACACATTTCGATGCAAACTGTCCTCTCCATCTCCGTTAATTCGATTTCTCCTAAGAACCTTGTAGCCACAGCTAACAAAGCATCCTCCGGCCAGGACTGAAATGTAATTAACAGTTACTAATCTCAACTCCATTAGGTATTCAAAATAAAACATACTTGGAACCAGTCAATAGTACAGCAGTTTACGATAGCTGGGAACTTCCTGATTCTATTTCTAAAGCCGTCACCAATAGGACTCATCGCTAGTACTATATGCAGTTGTTCACGTACTATTTGCACGAAGAAATTGAAAAGAGCCACTGGGCTTCCATCAGTTTGCAGCGCTTTATCTCTTTGCCTGTCTAATTGTCGCATTTTTTCGCACAATTCGACTTTTTCTTCGCCTGTGAATATATTGGGAACTTCGCCTGAATTTAGAAGATTGCTGATATCTTCTAAAAACGACTCTTCTTTTATTTGGGAGTCGGTGAATAGAAAAACTCCGTGTTGATCGCTTGCGCTAGCTTTGCGTAAGATTACTTTAACATCTTCGTGCCATTCATCCTTCCCATACAGGCGAGTAATTTCTACTTGGAAGAGATCATATTCCGAAATGTGTGCAGCTAGACGTGTTAAGGACTGCCTGCCAGATCCTCCAACGCCCACTAAGAGACCATGGCTCCTGGGTTGCTTAATAATACGACAAATTCTTGATAAATGTTCAACCGCAAACCTAAAAGAAATTGAAAAAGTTAAAAATCATCTTTCCCAAGTTCTTTTTTATTTCTTTAACTTAACCTAAATAGTACTAAATTCATTGGCTTCTTTGACATATTATTGAATTCCCTTAGATATCCATCAACAATTTCAGTCAACTGGTCCAAGTCCAAGACCTCAATATAATGTTTGGTATCAGCTTTGGGATTTGCAAAATCACAATAGAGAAGATTTCTTAGCTCTGTGTCTCCAATCTGTAAATTATCACATATATACTTTTTAGTGAGTGCCCATTAAAAGATTGTTTGAAGGTAAACCTTTTTGGAATCTTTCGATGCTAGCCTTTCAAACATGAAATCAAGATCCTCCTCCAATCTATGTAAAGAAACTGTGTGAAGTGTATCTATTAACCAACTTCTATCTGTATCATCTATAAGTCGATCATTATAAACTCGAAGAACTTCATGAACCCATAATCGTTTCATTGCTATCAAGTTTTCCATTGACTCTGGTACGGAAAGCAAAACTCCCTAACGACACATTAAGAATTTGTAAATGGGAAAAAACTACACGTCGTGATTACCAAACCTGAATAACCCTGGAAAAATCGCGTAAATTGAAGAGATAATGGGATTTTGCAGGGGTAGGAAGAAGATTTTCCCTGCTTAGTTTGTATATATCTAAGGTAGCCATTACTATTTCTTCAATACAAGGATCGAATTCCTTAGAAAATCCTCTGTAAACGGAAAAAGTATTGGTTTTATCTAAGGTCTATGTTTCCGAGAACATTTACCTAGTGTCTAAATGCCATAGCATAATTTTGCTGAAGATGTTAATCATGACTTCGTCTTGAAACTCGTCTATGCATAAATGGTTAAAATGACGAGCAAATCTGGGTGTCACATTATTTCGACCTGCACCTGGTGGACCCATTGCACACATGAACTGCAATTAAACCGCTATATACTTGCAAATTAATAATTAACACGAAACATAAAGTAAAAGAATGTGACATACAAACAGAAAAGATTCACGAGAAAATTAGGGTAACCATCGCTTGATTAAAATCTACCATACCTGAATATCAATTAATTTCATTGGAACAATCTCTTTCAAATCGTACCACATAGAATGATCGAACCATTGTCGCAGTAATTCAATAGGCGGTTGAGCTCCATAGATCTCTTTCAAGGGCATGCTGACATCATCTACAAAAATAACGCACCTCTTTCCAACAGGAGGACCGTAAACACCTAAAAATTTGACTGTAACTAATCCAGAAAAAGGTACTGATCGATTTGTTACCTTTTCTCCTTTTATCTAATTTGCTCATGACGATATCTTGTGTTTGATTAGCTGTCGTTTGCGCCGAAAAATTGATAAACAAAGGTTTGTATATGTTAGTGTTATTTTTCTTTAGTAAGAAATCCTGAAAAAGATTTCATGAAATTCGTCACTTGTGATAGTGATTTACGTGTTCGTATTACAATGACATAAACTGATTTTCCAGTTCCAGTAGGTCCTACAACCATTACGGCTTTCTGATGCTGAACTAAGAACTGCATTATGGCGCAATTTCTTATAGTCTCTATCGTTGGTATAATAATCTGATTGACGGGTATATCTCTGGGTATTGGAGGAGCAGATGCCAATTCATCGGACCATGGTTTCCATTTTCCTTTACCCTGTATCAATTTTATGTGTTAACAATTCGTAACGATTTCACCACATTCCACAGTGGGACAGGCAGTTATATTAGGAAGATAATTTCAAGCTACTTCTAGGAATTTTGAAAGCTTGTTTAATGAGTAATGACTAATAATTACTGTAACCTGTGCTGGCCTCCGTAATCCCGTAATATGTATACCTGGAATATTACATTATCGCTTCTAGTCAGTGTTCTATGGCACTGCTTAGAGTTAGCTTCGGATAGTGTTCTTATTCTGAGATTTAAACGGTGAAGTACGTACTTTTTTTTAACAACGTTTAGACGACGCTTAAGGTGATTCATCTCATTCGCATTCCACTGTAAAAAAGTGGGCAAAATGTTGTCCGATTGGGACAAGAATCCGTGAAAGATGCTGAACGGTCGGGTCAACCAACTGAAGTGATAACGGCTCAACAAATTTCAATTATTGAAGATGTAGTGTTAGAAGATGACCGTTTGAAAGTGAAGGAATGTGATAACAAACATATCTAAAGTGTTCGCTGAATTCTCTATGAGCATTTGAGTATGTACAAAATTAGTGCAAGGTGGATACCGCGATATTTTTCTGCTCCCCAATGTGAACCTCGAGTCGAATGTGCGCGGCCGTTTTTAAACATGTGTGGAGATGACCCAAAACCGATTTTGGAGTCCATTGTCACAGGGGATGAAACAATAATTTTGTTTTGCGATCTTCTATCGAAAAGGGAGTCCATGGAATGGCGGCAACCTGATGAACCTCGTCTCAGAAAGGCGAAAGTCGTTCAATCAACGAAAAAGGGATGGCCACAATATTCTGGGATTGTGAGGACTTTTTACTAATTGACATTACATACTGAAATGATTTTGCTTATATAGTAATATTGTCACCCTAATATAACAATCTGACCCACTGTGCATTCTCACAAAATACCTCCTTAATGTAGCGATAATCAAAGACCGTATCAATCTGGGGCAAAGTAAAAATGTACGGCTTCTCCGGTTTGGGAATTTCGAAATGAATACCAAGCTCTTCTTTTATCTGCTCCGGAAAATCTCGTTCTAATAATCCCCTAAACATTAAATTAAACTTCGGACGGCTAGCAGCATCCAAAGTGCCTCCTATTGACCAAATGCTCGAGAAGAAGAATACCCCTTCTAACTGGGCTCTAATGTCGAGATCGCTGCTTTGTTCCATGTATTTCTCATCGTGAAAATCATCCATAAAGCAATCGTATAGGTTCATGGTAGCGCGTACGAGGTTCGAATTTGATGTTGGGGCTATTTCCTAAATTCAGAAATATGGATAAATTATTCAATTTAAAAAAGAATCCCACAAGGTTTACAAACCAGTCAAGGTTAGTGAAACATAATTGTTTATTCAATTTAAAACCTCAGTCATGAATTAAATGGGTTGTGCCCGTATAAATCTAAGACAAAATATTGCCTAGCAGAGAGAATTTTAAATTAAAATATCTGGTTGTCATTGAAAAGAGAAACTATTGTTTATTTTCTCGATTATATTTATATACCGCCATCCCCCTGATAGATACATTCCTGGATAAATCTAAGCAAATTTCTGATAAAATTATCGATTTCTTCTTTTACAATTGTATTCCAGACAACCTGTATCTCCTCATGAGATTTTTATATAACATGATCCAGAATAAAATCGGTGCCCTGCTATTGGAAAGGGTACAGTTCGCGATTTCCATCTGTTCTACCCATGTATTTACAACTTTTTACTATCCGTTCTTTAAAACAAACATTTTATTGGAGTCCCCGATTTATAGAATGTGGCCTAATTTTAATAACATTCCAAATTCTGATATTGATATTCTTTTTTCCAATCTCTGTACTCTTTTGAAGAACGTCTAATGTGTTTTTAGAGATAAGTAATATTGCACTTTAGGTTGTCCTTTATTTTTCTGGAAACTATTATTGTTATGAGATATCATTTTTGTTATTATTTTTTTATGTTATTATGAAGTATTATTTTTTTTTGTTTCTTGTAAGAACTATGTATGTTTTGTCATGTTATTAACATTAACTTTGTGGTCTGTTGGACAATAAAGGAATTATTACTATAATTATTAGGGATTGTTTTTTTGCCCTTTTTTAAAATTGGAATCGCTATGCTGCTTCTCCATTTGTTTGGTATTTTCTGCTCGGTTTTAATAGTTCTTTTTTTTTAATTGTTATCTCATCGGCTCCAGGGCTTTTCCGATTTTTAAGTCATTTTTAGATGTTTTTTTTATCGTTTTCTGTGTTGGTTCTATATTTGTGTCTTCTTCTTCATCTTCCTCGACCAGCGGCTGTTTGCTTTCCTTATTGTCTTTGAATAGGTTTCCGAAATATGCCTTCCATTTATCCTTAATGTCCATTTTATTTCTTCTGAGCATTCCCTATATTTTTCTCTGGGGTCTGTACATGTCCCTCTCCATTTGTTTTGTGAATTGTTTCCAATATCCTTCCTTTATTTCTCTTATCCTTGTGTTTACTCTGTTTCATTCTATTTTATATAGTGTCCAGTCCTCTTGGTTATTGCTTCGAAGGAAATGCCTTCACGTATGTTAAAGGCGTGGAAAAATATGGTCTTATAATACTTATAATACATCATTTATCTAATACGCGATTGTGCCCATTATGAAAAGTAGAGGTAATCAGTTTTTAATGCAGATAAAGCTCGCCATAAGCCCTAGAATACGCATCCATTTATACATAAGAGTGCGAAATGGGAGACATACCCTCTAATTACATTACGTTTTGTCTCTTGACGTGATAATGTTGACGACGGATTTGTTGTTTGGAACACGATGGAAATAGCGCGAAAAATAACTCTAAGCTTTGTCTACTTCGGTACTTCTTTAAACATGCTAAACGCCTATATGCGTGTGATGAATTTTTCTGAACACCTAATAGGACCTGCGAAAAACTGAGAAAATCCTGATTTTCAAATACCGATTTCACCCCTCAAAATTGTTTTTAGCAGAAATGGAAGCCAATATTTTACATAGTACTATAAGATCACAAATCACGCAAGTTCCATTAAATACTGAATTTCCAGGTTAGCAGTAAGTTATAATTAACTTCTTTCATTGTTTCTTTAGGGACTATTTCCACTTCTCTCTGTCTAACAATCCTCTCTATTTTAAATTCTGTTAATTGATGGAAAATGACTAATATTTGTATAGCAACTAAACACATTGACCAAATTGGTTGGGTGGGGTACATGAAAGTTACCAATTTTCTTTTGTTAAAGTAAATATTTAATGTTTATAATAAAGTAAAAATGCGGACTATATTTTATATCATTAGGTTCAGTTTTAAGGGAGTGGTCGATCGTCACTGATATGCAATACATATTTGAAAAAAAAAACTTTGGCACCTACCCTAACACCTCCTCTGCGTATGAGCCACAGTAAAGGTTCACAGAATCGCTTGAATAAACTCTTAACCATACTCTTGTGAAATTCGTTAATTGTATGCGGTAAGGTATTGATCCAAGATAAAAGCAATGGTTCCCAACCTAGAGATTGTGGCTCCATGTAAATCATGCCACATCTAGACACCTATGTAAAAACGAAAAGAAATGTAAATGAGGACGTTTACAACAAGTAAAATACCGTAGCAGGTGATGCCACTTCCAGATCCATTGGCTCGAAAATCAAATTAGTTGTCGGCGCGAGCTGTATAATTTCTCCGGACATTAAACATAATTTCTTATTATCATCCAAGACAGTGTTCATATTCTCAATCCATACAGCATCAACAGGTCCGTCGAATATCAACCATTTACTAAAAAGAGGAAGTTATTTTTGGACAATAATAACAAATAAGCACTACAAACCGATCTTCAGTAGTAGACATCGCAAATTGTCTATAACTAACTGCTAATACGCCGTCTGACCATTCATGGGACACAGGATCAAATTGTCCGTATAACTGCCCCATAGTTATTGATTTGGGATTGATTATCGTGTAAATAGCTCTATGTTCGTCCATACCACCCTGCAACCATTATTGTTCATTACTCTAAAAGCCACTAGATTTTATTAATATTACTCGTTCTTCAGCCAACGCTAAACTATCCGCCAAAACTCTATAACACGTAGTCTTTCCACCAAATGGAAGACCAACAATCATCAGTCCATGCCTGACGATGATCATTTCATATAGTTGTTGAACCTTTTCTAAAAATACTTCGGTGTTTTGCATATTAGTTGCTTTGCAAACGTCATCAACTGCTTGATTAAGAATAACATAATCGGGTACCGGTAATTCCACACCCGGGAACAAATCTGAAGTAATTCCCTGAAAGAGCGGGACGTCGTGGTTCAAAAATTTCGCCAAGTTGACATCCTTAATAGAACGTAGCACAAGGATGTCTTCATGTTCATCAGGATATCTCAATTTCAAGGAACCAGCAGCTCTCAGTACTGACTTTACAGCTCGCATACCTATAGACATGTAAATGGAACTTAACGAATGCAATAAATGACACCTTATCCAAATGTTACCATAATCGTAGTGACATTGAGAAGAAAGCTGTTCTGAGCATAATCTATAAGTTGCTACAATTTTGATTGCCAAAGGTTTCGCTGTCAAAAATCCAGACGCGTATAACTCAATTTCCGATATCAATGCGTAATCTGGCACCATCATAGCCACAGATCTGAATAAAGCCTAATTAAAGGAAGACAAATTAGTTTTTTTTATAAATACAGTTAAGAAAAATGTGCCATAAGTTTTGTAAAAGATCGGTGTGGTTTAAAAATTTCCAGAAAAGCTTTAATGGACACGGCTCTGTAAATGGATGGTATCGGAGATACGAAATATTATGTACGTCCACAAATAATGTATGAACAAAAAATAAAATAAAAAAGGAAAATGTGATATTCAAAATGAATTCACTCCATTTCATAGTATTCACGACGTCTCTGCCGCAAAAACCTTCGATCTCCTTCGAAAACTGTCATCTCAGATTCGGTAGCATCCTTGATCTACTCGTTGCTGCAGCTCTTCGAAGTTATATACAGGCGTAACGTACACTAGAACTTTCCACTATTCGCAGAGAAAGAAACCAAGGGAGTTTAAATGATGTGATCTTGCAAACCATATTACAGGTTGGCGCTTTCTTACCCATCTTCATCCGAAAGTTCCACGTGAACGCTCTTAACAGCAATCGAAAAATGCGTTGGAGCACCATCCTGATTGAACCGTATTTGTTGCCTTTGGGGACGTTCTTTAAAAGATCACTCATTGTGTTTTGTGGAAAGTCTAGGTAACCAGCACCTGTTAATCGGTTTAGTAAAAAACCTGATCTAGTAACCTATCACTCAAAATGGCCGATCCGAATGTTCAATGAAAAAGGTACTTGACGTCTGAATTGCATAATAGCATAGAGTTTCCATATGCCAACACATGCATATTATGGAGCTTCATTTCGTGTGACCCGGATCTCATTAGTAAAAACAAATATTGACAACAAGATGGAGGTCCTAGACATCTTTGCGTAGAAACCAGTGATAAAGAGAAAAACGTTTTCTAAATTAATTGGTACCACGCAACCTTACAAAAATACGAACTGAAGCTATCTAACGATTGGATTGTGCATCAACATAAAGACGTCGCGCGTTTCTTACGTTCCCATTAATACAACCATACATAAAATGCATAAGAGTAAACGGAAGTAACGAAAATTCGTAAATTTGTGTACTAGACACTGAATGTTAATTACAAACTGTATGTTTGGCAGAACATCTGCAGAAAATTCAAAAGAATCCACAAATGCGCCATTTGCGGGCCGATGTTCATTAAGACTTTTTTAACAGCCTCTATTTTATAATACACTTACTTTTAGATTATCTGGCAATTCAGATCGTCCAGCATAGCCTGGATTCATTGTGATGAACACTGCGCAGCTAGGATCCAACTTCAACGAGGTTCCTTCGAACAGCAAAGTCTTTGCGCCAGAGTTGATAGCTCTTTGAATAGTTAGTATTTGCTGAGCGACCACGGACAACACTTCCAAATCGATACGGTTAAACTCATCAAAACAGGACCATGCTCCGCAAGAGGCAAGACCCTGGATTTTTAAACAAATTAATATTCTACTAAGAATGTCTTCTCATTTAAGATGGATGTGTACCTTAAAGAATTTTCCTAAGGCAATATAGTCCAATCCATCTGAACAATTGAAGACAACGCATTGCTTCGCCACGGCTTTAGCCAAATCCTTAGTGGTCTCCGTCTTCCCAGTTCCAGCCGGTCCTTCTGGAGCACCACCTAAATATATGCAATGGATCAGGAAACTTAATAAATGTAGATGAAAAGTGTAGATTTATTTTTTTACCTAAATGTAGATGTAAGGCACCAAACAAAGTTCTATAACATCTATCGGTTAACGGGGTAACCACTAGCCGTGTGGTATTGCCCAAGTACTCGTAGCCATACATCAACGTTGAATTTATCATCCTTGTCGCTAGTTGCTTATCCTAAAACGTAACTGGTTAAGCATATTCTTGAGTAATTAGTCTAATGGTGAGAACCTACTTCCCAATAGTAACGCAGTTGGCAAAGCCACTGGAAGTCATTGACACTCCCTAATTCCAGCTCTATTATCTGAGATAGCACATCCCTAGCATGAACATCGAGCACAACTAACGCTCCTAAGAAAATATGTTGCAGTTAGTTTTAATGAAATAATATTGTAGTTAATAAAACTAAAAATAATAAACGGTTAAATTAGAATTAAGAAGTGTAAGCGAAGCCCAATGAATGAAAATAAATGTATTAATCAAAGAAAGTATGTCTGCGCCTGTTGTTGACGTAATAAGTTCTTTGCGAAACAGAGATTGTTCAACTATTTCAACATAACTTTACAAATTTCTCTGCATACAGGTAAAATAGGTTTTTTTCCCAAATGTTGTACGCTTTCACATTAATAAATTCTGCCACTTTATAGAAAGCTATAAGATGTTTGTCGAATATTCTGAGATGTTTCTCCATTTTGTACGCAATTTTTTCTTGGCTGGTCAAAAATATTCAACTGATTTCTGGGCAACATACTGGTGACTTTGTTCCAAATGCGTTTGAAGTTTATTATTTGTACCATTGTTTAATTTGCCAATGTTTTGTCACATACTATATATATATATATATATTGTTTGTGGACAATTTTCTTCTCCAATCCAAGTGAAATCAAAGCTTAAATACTTGTCGCTGTGTTTCTGGTGCGTCTTTGCGGTTTTTTTTCGGAAGATACCGTTGACGTAGCTAGTTCTAGAATAGAATAGCCTTTGAGGTAGCTTAGTACGTGGACCATCGCATTTTCAACTGTTTTGACATAGAAATTTGTCCATAGCCACTACTACGGTCGTGAAATCCGTCAGAAGTTGGCTTTGTTCTAGTTAAATTCAGATGAAAAATGAAGAACTCGCTAAAAATGCAGTTGTTCAGTTTAGTAATAGCACTAAAATATTGTACACGCGAACAGTTGTCACTAGCGAACATTGCTGCATGAGAAAGAATCCAGTTGCTTATATATCCACTGTGGTAAAACGCTTGTGTAGGAGTCGCAAGTTCTAGGAAGTCCCGAGATCTAAATCTAGAAATTAGAATATTCCAGACTCAAGTGAAGTGTTCTAATTTCCTGTGCGTAGTAATGGTTACAATGCAGTTAGTTACAATAAGACTAAATCGTAACACACTGTCCTTTCTGGGCTGGGTCTAATTTAAAAATTCAGTAACAACAAGAACCAAAACATTTAAATTTGTAACAATTAGAGGATATTTTCTGCTGGCTATCTAAGATATTCCCGTAATCAACTAGAAAAGGTGCCTTGAACATAAAGAAAATTTATTTAGTATCATAATCCGAAATCTTCGTGGTTAGGGAAATCATAGGGAAGTACAAAGGCTACTTTTCTTCAACCTCCGTTCTTGCCTGAAAACACTTATGCAAGCAGTCGGAGACAGGGATGCCCAGAAGGTGACTGCGCATCTTCCTCACTATAATATCTGCAACTTGCAACGTCACTACGCCATCTTCGGCAGAGTTGCAGGCGCGTAAACATGACTGTTACCATTGATTCTCCCACAAAGTGCGAGTTGCGTAGTGTAATTCGATTCCTTCAACCAAAAGCAAAAATTGGAGCTGAAATCCATCGAAGAATGAGCTGAGTATACGGCGAAAACTCTATGGTGAACGTTGTAGCAAATATAAAGGTCGAGCCGGTGTTCACGATCGCGAGGGACAAGAACGAGAAGACCACCAACGAATTGACAAAATTTTCGAAGAAAATGGAGGTTTGCTATCACCGAATTGAGTGTGGAATTTCCCGAAGTTTCAAGATCAACTGTGTACACAAATGTGACTAGAGATAAGACCTGGATTCAATACTACACCCCCGAAGCAAAACAACAGCCACAACAATGGATGCACTCAAACTCGCCAAACAAACCGAAAATGTTAAAACAACCATTTAGCAGCAACAAAGTTATGGCTACAGTGTTTTGGCGCCAAAAAGATGTGTTGCTTGTTGAATTAATGGAACCGGGGACTACGATCGATGCAGCTGTTTATTGTCAGACTTTACAACGATTGCGGTGAACCATTCAAAACAAAAGAAGAGGCATCTTGACTTTTGGAGTTCTCATTCATGACAATGCCCGCCCTCACATTACTCGTACATTACAGTAATCGCTAAAGAAGTTGCAATTACAATTGTCACTGCTGTTAAATTTTAGAAGATACAAAAAAAATAAAATACCTAAAATTTGTTTTCTTTTCATGCGTTCATTTACTGTTTTCTTGTTGAATAATTAATTAATGTAAGATGAAGAAAAGTATTTTCCTGATAAAAGCAAGTTAGTGGTACTATTTCTAAACCTTGGTTCAAGCAGTCCATTTTGTAAAAAGCCACCGTAACTTAATAACAGTTAATTACTAAGGCTAATAGTCAATACTAGAACTGCGAATTGCGCCCGTTTTCCAACGGGAGTACATAATAATTTAAATGAGGTAAAATAAGTAACGCAAAGTAACAGACTGGTGATAAGCACCTGATTATACGCCATAGTTTAAAGGAGCAAGGATGTCGATTTAATACATAAAAATTCATTCTTTGTGTCTGTCACAGTCGTTAAATCCATAAAACTTGGAACTATTTGAAGTAATTGCAATAAATTTAATACTTACCTAACGTTATACGATTTTGTGAACTTAATTTTCCACGCACCAAATCGACTATCTTCGAAATTTGAAAATTAGATTTCGCTAAATAGTCTACCATCGCTTGTAAAGAGATGGTTATAGCCTCATGAACTTCTGTGGTCCAAAACGCCATTGCTATGGATTGGACCTAAAAAAATATTCTTTTTATATCTTTTTATATCTTTTTTGTAAGTTAATTAAAAGTTTTCACTTACAACTTGGCCAGGCCAAAGTAAGACCCATTCATCTCTCGTCTTCGTTGGGTAGTCATCAACTGATTCGGCTACCATTTTATAAACGGAAGCTTTCATATCCTTCTCCAACTCGGACAGCCACTTTTCAACTTGTCCTCTAGCTAAGGAAGTCTGAATTACATCTACCAAAGGCACAATTTCACCTTCGCTCGACTTCATTTGGGTCACATCTAGGTCTTCAGTAAAGTGCAACTTGGCGATGCCTTCGAAGCATTTCTTGAGATGAGGTTGGACTCTGGTAGGATCCTTTGTTTCTGATAGGATTTCCAACAGTTCATCATTGGACAGAAAGAAGAAACGAGGGAAGAATAACCTCTTCTTTTCGAGATAGTCGTTGAGACCGCGTTGAATTATCTCTAGCAAATTATTGCATTTCTTAAGTCGTTCTAACATTTTATCAATTTCTACGACGTCGAGGACCTTGTTATCGCTATATACCGTCTTCATAATATCTCTCCAAATCTACAAAAGTAATAAGTCAATTACCTGGTTATTTATATCAACACCTGCTGTAAATATTTTCTTTACCTTATCTACAGCTGTAAATCTTCTTCCTTCTTCGGGCATTTGTTGCTGAATGTCTGGTGATGAAAATATCGGTTCCAGATACATCCAAGTCGCTTGAACTTTCAACCATTCGTCTAGAATTTCTTGGAGTAACTGTAACTTGGCCTCCCATTCACTAAAAACAAAATAATTAGCATGTAGGTATCTATCATACACAAAAATATTTGTTCCAAAATTCCACTTACTAAATTTCTTTTTCGAATGGTTTAATATACGGCGAATTCTTCATTGTTTGGGTCTTAATGATGTGATCATCCAATAGTACTTGAATTTCATCTATGGCAGATAATATGTAAGTACCAGTATCTCTAGAAAATAAAATTGCATAAGCATATTCAAGAACATTTTGGAGAAGAGAAATGTAATCAACTTGTAAACTAAAACGCTGAATTCTTGATCGGCCCATTCCGCAATCATCTTGTTCAAATTTTTCTCTAGATTATTTTCTTTAGTAGCGGCCTCTGAAATGGATTCAAACTTCTCTATGTAATCATCTAATCCATAGTCTATTATTTTGGACAGGGTTAGATCGGCATCTACTTTGATGGGGAAGCCAACGATTTCGGAGACTTTTTCCCAGTGCCTATCTTTCATCCCCGGATTGCCTAAAGTTTGAATTACAGGCATATGCTCTTTGAATTCTTCAATTTGTTCGCGGACCTAGACAAAATACGTTTTATTAGCGCTAGTAGCCGTCCTTTAAACAAAATTAGAGTATTTACTGTCGTAGTCAATCCTAAAACGGCTGGCTTATCAGCGAACACCTTTTCCAATTTATAAATCACCCGGTAATATTGTTGAACATCCGTTTCTATATCATCTGGTATATAAGAACCGACTTTAGCGTTCATCCATTGCTCGTGTTTCCCCAAGAATTCAGTGGCGTTATCATATAATTTCTTATATGGAACTAATTTTTCATGGATTTGTTTTCTAAGCGGATATTGCGATAGTTCAAACTTGAAAGCTTGTTCTTCCTCGTTGAATCGATCTATTTTCTCCATGGCCGCAATTAAGCTTGAAACGGAAATTATCAAAATAACCGTGCTAACCTGAATTGCATGGGATTTACCGATTATCCAGTTGCGTGGCTTTTTTGTGGTATTTTGGTAATTCTTCCATATTACCGTTGTTTTGAAGATCGTCGACCATTCTCGCATATATTTCTAGATCGTCAGTAAACTTCTGTATACGAACAGCTAGGGAATCCTGGAATTCTTGTACCTTCTGGTCTACCATTTCTCTATGCTCATCAATAGTTCTTGGCATTCTTAGATACCTTAAACGTAAGTTGCAATTAATTTAATGTTCTCGTAAATGTTATACGTTATATCACAAATCAACAGATAGAAGCAGCAGTTTCAGGAATTATTAAATGAGGAAATAGAAGAAGAAAATACGAACGAACAGCAAGCGGCAGATGAGAGGGAAGAAAAAGAGTATCAGCATTGAAGACTTGGAAGAAGCAATAAATAAACTGAAAAATAGAAAGGCACCAGGAAGTGATATAATAACAAAAGAAATTATCAAACATATGGGTAGGAGTGGAAGAGAAATAATGTTAGAAGTATTTAGAAAGATACATACAAGAGAAATAAGTACCACTGGAAAAAGGCACTAATTATACCAATATATAAGAACAAGGGCAATAAGAGACACTGCAGTAGTTATAGAGGTATATTTCTATTAAGATCAGCCATGAAAAGACCAGAGCAGATAATAGACAAAAGAATAAGATCACTGTTGGAAGACATACGACGAATCACAGAGCGGATTCATAAAGGGAAAAAGCATGCAAGACCACGTTTTCTCCATAAAGCAAATAATAAAAAAGGCTTCGGAAGAAAAGAAGAAAACATTCCTTATAGATTTGGAGAAAACTTTCGATAAAATCCCAAGAAGAAAGTTATAGAATATCCTAAAGAATATCCTAAACAAGAAAGAAATCTCTCGCAAAACGAATTGAAAGTGTATAAGTCTATTTATCGACCCATATTAACGTTTGGCTGTGAATCGTGGGTACTAAACCAAAAACAAAAAAAATGAAATACCAGCCACGGAAATGAAGTATCTAAGAAGAGTTAGAGGAGTCACAAAACGCAATCGCATAGAAAACATCGACATAAGGGAAAATTTAGAAATTAATTCAGTACTGGAATTTATTGAGCAGAGACAATTGGAATGGTAAGGGCATCTGTAAAGAATGGATAATGAGGGATATTCTAGAAGAGTACAGAAAGCAAAAATTGCGAGAAATATGAGAAGAGGAAGGCCAGGACAGACTTGAGACAATGTCATAGCGAAAACTCTGGAAAGAAGGGATAAGACATGGACTGAAGCAGAGAAGTTGGAAAAGGATAGGAAGCAGTAGAGGAAGTTTGTAAAGATCTAAAAGGAACATAATTCCCGACACCATATATGTGTTACATGGGTTATCAGATTATATATATGTATATCCCAAATCGAAACTCCCAAATACATACCACCAGAAAGTCATATTATTCTGTTTCATTTCAACTGGAGTAAACATGGCGTGATCTGAGAGGAATAACATATACTTCAGAACTTCTCTAAGCCGCTCTTCCATCTGATACAAAGTAACAGTTTCAACCTCATTCACGTAAGCTATAAGTTCCATTAATTCCGCTGTAGCTTTTGGAACGCCCAGAGCTTTTTCTGTAATACTTTGGTATTCTTCACCTAAGCTGTTGAAATAAATTTTGTCGTTAAAAGAAAACTTTTTCTAATAGAATTCTCAACATACACTTTACACATGTTTTGGTAATCTTTAGTACACCTCGTAATTAACATCTCTTCTAAAGCTTCAGCGGCTGTGACCAAAGTTTTAATCAACTCTTCACGATGCATATCGTACATCCCCATCGTTATGACATGCTCCGTTTCTATAGGTATGTTATCTTGAATTTCTTTATAATAGATAATCCTATTAACATATTCGTCAAAGGTGTGTTCTTCGGATAAGAATTTTTCGACTTTTTCTTGCGCCTCCCCGTTTATCAAAGGCATATATTCATCGAAATCCTGAACTCTTAATTCTGGACCAACTCTTTGATCATCCAATAAATTCAATAGTTCTTCTCGATAACTTTCAACTATTTGTTCTGGGATAACCGGCTAAGGAAATAAAATTCCAGACAATAGAAACTTTAAGATATTGTTAAACGTGTACCTTTAAAAAAACAACGGCGCCCTGAAAATCGAGGTATAATTGCGATTCAACCCTTGGAACGGTCATTACAGAAGCTACTATGTCGTCTAAAACTTTAGTGAGCTTATCTCTGAAGTTCTTAAAGGGCGGGTCAAATACTAATAAGTTTCCTTTTTGCGTTAGAGTGATTTCAAATCCCCTATTTTCGTACTAAGCAACAGAAATTAATTTTAGAAATACAATGCAATCAATGGTCATATGCAACGATACATACATGAACGTCAACAACGTAATGGGTATAATCATATAAAGATTTAAGGGCCAAACTTTGGAGGTGGTACGTCATCAACGAAGCAACACAGTCATAAAACCTTTTCATCTTTCTAGGTTGAGATGGACTTGGAAGTTTGTTCTTCTTATGTCCAGCAAGAAAAATATCTATCACAGACTTATAGTATTGGTCCATCAAGATGGCTTTAGCATCTTCAATGTGCTTCGTGGCGATCCATCCAAAATCGATCAAATCGTATGCGCTTTTCTTCTTTTTCAGCTCCTCAATGTTAACCAAACGCAAGTTTCTGTAAAACGTGCAATTAATATGGTAACACTTACAGTCCCTGTCCATTTTATCAAGGCCACCTTATAAGTTTACGCTTTTGTGTGCTTTCAACGCGATAATTTATAAATACAAGTATAAAATTCGTGGATAAAATTTCCAGTACCTATCTAAATACGTTCCATAAATATCTTTCTAAGAAATTGAGTGCCACTTAATGACCTCTTGCCTATTATTATCCCCCTTATGAATCATTCTGTACTGTAGAGAAGATGGGTAGTAACAAGTTTGAAAGATACAGTAATTCATAGAAAATTATTTAGATCAGTTATTAATGTAGAAAAAATATTTATCTGTTGCAGCGAATTGCCGAGGTTTATCCGCCAAAGAAATAGAAAATGTAATGATTCAACAAGGAGTGCAAATATCCACGCGTGCAGTAACTAGACGATTATAGGAAGTCGGATTAAAATGCAGACGTCCCTTGAAAAAGCCAAGATTAACACCGATGATGAAGCGAGGACGTTATGGATGGGCAAAACGTCATCAACATTACACAATTGAAGCTTGGCGAAAGGTAAGACAAACTAACTTAAATGAATAAATCAAGGAACATTTTCTTTGTTTGAACAATGTCTTTTCGTTAAAGATCAAATTCATCGATGAGTCAAAACTAGAAGCCATAACCCAAAGAGCTCAATTTGTTAGACGGCGTCCATCTAAAGGGTTTGGTGAAGCTAGTGTACTAAGAACGGTGAAATACCCTCCTTCAGTTGTGGTATGGTCCTCTATATCAGTTATGGTATGATATGGTTCTGTAGTCGAAGGTCCTGGACCACTGAATTTTTTCAAACACCATGAATCAATACCAATATAAGCGTGTATTGGAGGATGTCTTGATACCATATATTAATGGTTTCGATCCGAATGAAGGCCTTTATACACTCATGCACGATAAGGCACACATGGTGAAATCCAACCAAAGTCTTTTGGAAACGCACGTTCTGCCATTGTTACCTTAGCCGGGAAATTCTCCCAACCTCAATGCAATTGAGAACCTGTGGATCGTTCTAAAGTCACGCGCGTAAGAAACACTACAAAAGAGCAATTAGTAAAAAATATTGAGGACGTGTGACAAAATGATGTTACAATTAGACATACCATTAACGTTTGCATAGACAGTATGTTAAAACGAATAAGAGGAACTATGGAAGACAGAGGACGCTTTACCAGATATTAGTTATATAGTTGTGACAATGTCTGTAAACAGTTCTGAATAAGCTTATCCCTGTACAATACGTTTTTCATTATATATTTTAGCAAGTGGCCCTAATAAATTGGACAGGGACTGTATATACCTCGACTATTGACAACCTAAAATTAGAATACCAGAGATCGATTAATGAGTGAATGCAAGTATTAGTGACGTGTATGATCCGCTGTATTTTGTTTCTGGCTTCCACAAAGTTTCCTTTCCATGCTACACAACTTTCGGCCAGTTCGCGCCTATGTGACGAATCAAATTCGGCAGTTTGTGATTCTTCGACAGCAGGATCCCGCAACACGAAATCAACTATCGCTTTCTTCACTGCTATCATGAAATCTTCTTTCATTTCATCCACATTTACAGCAAGCGTTTGCGTCCATCTTTTTAATTTTTTAGGAATCAAACTAAGGATCTGGTAATTATTAGAACAATAAGAAAAAGATGTTGAATGCAAAGTTGTTTTAAAGAATTATGCTTGTTATTTTTGCACGTCTTACCTTATTTAAAACCTTTTGGTCCAGGGGTGCTACATGTATAGTATCTACTCCATGCCTTATATAATAATAATAACGCAAAATTTCTCTTTCCTCTGCATTTGGAATTTCAGAAGATAGTGATATAGTTTGATCTTCGTCTTTGCTTATAATCAGATTCACTAATCTTTTACGAAATTCTTCCCTTCTACGTCGCAATGCTGTGTATGACTCCATTTGAGCTTTTTGCTCAGCAGCTAAAATTCATTACATTTATAATTTAGATTTTTATTATTAAGCAATTAATGTTATACATTGTTCGAAACAACTAACGGATATTCCACATACTTGATAATAGAAAGTAGTATCAGTTAATTATGGTACCTGCAGATATTTCTGTCCACTATTTTCAACAAGAAACCAAATAGAGAGAGATATTTTAATATGTTAATACATATTTTAAAGCAATTGTAGTTGGGGAATATAAAAGAGTGCTTCAATATTTCTTGGTCAGTAACCACAAGTTTACAGCTGAGATATTTGCAATTTTGAGTCGTTCGAAATAGAAATACACCATAATTGGTTAGAGGTAGAGACTTGGTATAGATCAATTGAAAAATGGAAGAACACACGTTGTTGCCGAAACCCGTGGAATTATCCAAAGTACAATTTATAGACTTTGGAAGACGAAAACAAGGACAACGTTTTCCAGTATCAACAACACCATGGCACGATCAATATACATGTCGTAGCTGGCATCTGAAAATCTCACGCTTGCGTCGAAGTGAATTTGCTGCTATCACTAGAAAGTTAGTGCAAACACAAATAATAAGAAATCGTTTGCATAACTCTGGTCTATATTCCTCAAAACTGTTTGTTTATATTCTTCTTAGAGGATCAAAAAGCTCGTAATATATAGACTAGTGATCACTTCACTATAGTTTGTCGGACAAATGTTCTAACATGAAATTCGTAGTGTAATCGGGGCCGGGATAAGCATTTGAGGGCATGCCAACCTCGCTTTCATAGGAAATATAGCATTGACTGGTCAGAGGTATCTGAATGAAATTGTTCGTCCCTATGCAGCAGCATCAGAAGAACCATTCATTTTAATGATGAACAATTGATTTCATAAAGCTGATATACAAGAATAGCCAAGTAATTCTCCAAATAGTAATTCAATGGAACATGTTTGGGATGCCTTAGGAAGATGTGTTGCTGCATAAAATATACTAGCGAGAATGCCCCAAGAATTACAAAATGCTGTTAGGGAGGATTGAGATATGGTCCTTCAAGAATTATTCAACATTAACGATTTATTGTCATATTTACTACCTACTATCGAAACTAGCGCCATGAAATAGAATCTCCCTAGTATTCCCGTCCCAAAGATGTTTGCGTACGGTTGATAAAGGTAAGCTTCAAATATTGTTAAGGAAATACATTATATTATGTTTAAAGTTTTTATAACTCATTTATGTTAAGCCACAACTTGTTAAGGGAAGAACATTAAATCTGTTCACTTCAGGGAATTTATTTGATTAAAAACAATGCAAATCTACTTTCGTTCTTTACGTAAGAACTATTGTAATAAAAGTTTTTATAAAATCAAATATATCCTACATTAAAAAGGCAAAATTTTATACCCTCACATCATACTAAAACTTGTGTAAATAAGTTTTATATATAATAACGTACTCATATAGTTGCTGACAAATGTTCAAACTAAAAAGTATATAAAATCCTTTTTAAAAATTTATTGTTATTTTTAGGAAATATCCGTTAATTATTTTGAGCACTATATATTTTAGTTTTACCTTTTTTCTTCGCCAAAGCTAATTTTCTTTTATATCCCGGATAACCAGAAGCTAGTGTCGGTTTCATTAGTTCTGGAGGCAGAGAAAATAATGGCTGGGAATGTATATTATAATCTGCAGGTAGAGAAATTTTAGGCACTTTAATTTTTATATCGCTCCTGCTTTCTAACAGCGCTCGCTTCTCTGCAATTTTCTTTAGCAATTTTTCTCTTTCCAATTTTGTCTTTGTAGACATTTTGAGGTAAACTGTTTTACCACTTCAAATTCAATAAACCGTTTGACGGTCGCTGTATTCTTACATCATACAAACACCGGTTTTTAGGTTAGTTGTCAAACATTAATGTAAAAGGTCGTTTAACGTCAAAATTTATCAAAATATAAATGGTAAATCTTCTTTCTTACCTAGGTAGATTATAGTTATCCCAAAAACCACTCAAATAAGCTTCTGAACTATGAAAAAATCTCTTTATGCACTCCCTTTTTGATATATCAATAAATCTATTTATTCTCCTTGGCAACTGATAGAAACTAAATAGATTTTAACAATTTTCTTTTAATGCAATGCGTCAGTTTGGCTTTAATCAAAGTAATCATACGATACACGTCTCTACTTCGAAAGATGCTTTGATAAATGAATGTTTCCTTTTAGATGCTTATAAAACAGATAGCACGCTATTTGCACCCAGGCAAACCATGTTTTGCTGTTGAAAAGGCTCTCCTAGCAAAACTACGCAAGAGAACTGGTTATACTTTTACAAATTGTAAAAAAGCACTCGAAATGCATGAAAATGACATTATTAAAGTAAGTAATACATGAACTCTTTTAAGAGCTTATCCGATGATTCTATTATTTGTAGGCTGAATCATGGTTGAAAGAGCAAGCACAGCAGTTAGGCTGGGCAAAAGCTACAAAATTAGAGGGACGACAAGCCGTTCAGGGTCTAATTGCAGTTACGATAAATAAGAATAGTGGAGCTCTTGTGGAATTAAACTGTGAGACTGATTTTGTTGCGAGGAATGAAGTTTTCCAAAATATGGCTGAATTGGCTGCAACAACTATTTTGAAGTATGCAGAGAAACAACAACGTTCCAATGAACTTGTTAGAAAGGTAATAGTTTGCGCTGTTATTTACATTAATAAAGTGAGAACAATGGTAGTAATAGCATTAGCAACATTAAAGAAATTACGTAATGAAGGGGTAATACTTTTGAACTTCTATTTATACCAAGAAAATGTATTTGCTAATGAGTGGAAATGTATGTTTATTAAGGTTGATGATGTTTATGGTTTATCAAGTATATATTTAATTGGATATATGTTTGCTTATATTCTTTTAAAGCTCTAGGCGATTTATTTACTGCCTCTATTTATTCAAACATTGAAACACGAAGAAAATTTAATCAAATCATCCTGTAGATTGCATCGCATTGCTAATTTTTATTTAAAAATCATCACAGATCTTATTGTCAAAATTATTTATTGCAAATACATAATTGACTTAATCATCAATCGGTACTGTATGCTCTGATATTTATTCATTTTCTATATACTGAATCTTTCAAAAAGTGTTAAAAAATCTACAGCATTTTCATTAACTAGAACAAAATATTTAAATATTCAATTTTGCCCTCAAAATTGGGTCACTAGTACATTTTTCTAATATTTTACTAGCTAATAGCAGTGAAGATGATGGGTGAAAAGGTTCCAGTGTTGGTACAACATTATTGACAACAGAATTATATAAATTGGATTTAATATTAGTTTGCTCATAAGTAGTCAAAGATATACACAAATAGTATTCCATAATACGTTACAAATTTTCCTTTTAAACTAATTGAAAGCTACTCTAGAACTGAGGGTAATATATTTCCTTCCTTTGTATATATTTTTTATAGTTAATGTTACTTCTATGGTCCGTATACTAAATTAAGCTTTATCCCTCTAACTATATAATTATTTCTCTTTGTTCATATATTGAATCGCGTAAAATAGTAATAACTCATATATTTAAAATCTTTCAGATTGGATTAGACCTAGACCAATTAAAACAATTGAACGCACCAGATGGAAAATCTCTTGGCGACCATGTAGCTTTAATGATTGGGACTTTAGGTGAAAATGCAGCGTTACGAAGAGCAATGGTTTTAACAGCTGCACCAAATTTACACCTGTCAGCTTATGTACATCCATCTGGGCAGCACAGAAATGCCGTCCTTCTAGGAAAAATTGGAGGAATAGTAGCATTCCGACAGTGCGCCAATAAGGATATAAATCTTAGCGAAGTAGGCAAAAATATGTGTCAACATATTGTTGGCATGAATCCCAGAAGAGTAGGAACTTCCACAGATGAACCATCAAGCAATTCCGAAGAAGAGAGTTGCTTAATATTCCAAGATTATCTCCTTGACGAATCTCTGAAAGTTAAGGATTTCTTGGAGGAGAATGGTGTTGAAATTATTGATTTTAAAAGATTCGAATGTGGCGAATGTTCTAATACTGCTGGGCAGCCCCTTGACTTAGTTGAAACTTGTCAATAAATTGATGAATAGTAGAATTTAAAAAGAAAAGTCTAAGAATTTTACGATCTGTATATATTTTTATTGTTATATACGTTTATTTGTATCTTTATCGTTTTTATTGTATATAATAAAGATACTTTTTGTAAACTTATTTCACACTAAGTTCGTAGTTGTATGCCATGTTTTTGAAACTGTTTGCACCGTAGACTACTTAATGTTGGTTGCTGGCACCGATCGTTGGTAATACATAAAATATCTGAAGAGCTGTTTACTGTTTTTCTTATATTTTCATTCTCATTATTTTATCTCTTCGTAATTTTTTATTAAAACATTTTTTGGACTACTGATAAATTTTGTGTCTAGTAAGGTCCGTACAAGGTTTATTAATTGCAAAATCAGTAAACACCGACATACAGTTGAAATAAAAAAGGAATGAAAAGGAAGTCTCCAATAACACAGTTCTAATTCCGCATTCACCAAGTATGCCAACTATTAAATCACCTAAGTTCCTGGAAAGTTAGCATAAAGTTTACAGATGTCTTTCATTATACTGATAAAATTCTTTCGATACTAGATGTGTTACCCAGTCATAAAGAGACAAAGCAAATTTATGCAGAGTGTACTAATGTTAGAGATAGTCGCTTGTTTTCGTAAAATTTACTGTTGCTGTAAGCGACAATTTATGGAATCTTACCTTTAATATTGGTTACCTGTGCTATAGTTGGTTGGTAATACTTTATCAGTGTTACCATTAGTCTCGCATACTTATTAGATTTTAATATAATGTTTAATCAATGATGATAAAAATTAAAATTTTAACAATTTCATTCAATTTTTTAATATCAAGAGAATGGTTTTGCAAAAAAATCTTACAAAAATTTAATTTTCTTGTAGTTATAATGTAATATCAAATCTCAACCATAATCTGTAAAATTATTTAGTTCATAAATCGCTAAATATTTTCAGATGAACTATATTAGTTGTTCCTTCAAAAGCACAAGCTTCTCTAAGATTGTGTTCTTGTACCCATGTACGTCACCAATGTGGAGGTAGATATGTTGAACTTAAATTTTGAACACTTTTTATTAACAGCAGTTTTCTATTACTTTATTGTTGCAATGGTCGCACTAGGGCTTCGTAGTATAACTATTACTATTGTGGTCCAGATTAAAATTTTAAAGTTTTTGTCATATTTCATACCTAAAATATAGTCAGTAATTCTTTTACGTGTATTTCAATGAAGATAATGTCAGTGTGTAGCATTGGTTGCATATATAAAATAATTCAAATATGTATTTGATCTTGTATTTCATAGTTTTCTGGCGAAGATGGCAGCACAAGTCAAGTTCAATAATTTACTATATCGCATTCATGTGTGAAATAGTAAGCTATAAACGTATTCATATGTTACTTTTGGGTTATCTAATTTACCAAGGCTATAGCATATTTACTTATAGTCATATATTTATTTTATCAAACTCGAAAGTTCATGAATAATGGACACTTCAATAATTTAAACCGCTTTATAGTAGAACGCTTACAATATTAACAGAGAAAATCATTGGCCAAAATCTAAAATATATAAAATCCATTTCCAAATTTTTACGTAAGCTTGTTACCAAAATAAAATTCGGAGAAAATGATTGCATTTATATACATGATCTTAGTTCAGAAAATTGTGTTGTGTAATGTGACTTATGCACACATTTAAATTCTTATTTAGAATTAAATTAAGAATATTGGGAGAGTTTAACTAGAAAATCTTAGTGAGTCTGAATTAACTTTATACCAATCTTTGATAAGCAGCTATATTCATGAATTTTATTTTTTGCCATTGCACCTTAAAATTCAGTGTGGTTCTTATGGAATGTTACCCTCTGTTTTTTTCGACAGAAAGTTTATGTATATACATCTTGTTTCACCCTGCGCAGAGTTGCGCGATTTGCGCTAGTGAATTTTTTTGACAGCTGCAACAAATAAAGTTTTAATTCGGAAAACCTTAGGCCTGCCCTTATTATCAGTAGCTTTAAGTCTAACATTCTTAATGTGTATATAGAAGATTATTATATCATATCACTGCAACATTATTTTGAATAAATATATCAGTTTACTAATCTTATTATAGTCAATTGTAGAATCAATTCTGAAAGAAAAAGAAATGTCACATTTGTAAATTATATTTTAATAAACGGCGTTTCATATAATTTGGAAAATATAGAAATAACTTGTAATATTTATATTAAATATTATCATGTAACACTATTACCTTACA
The DNA here is from genome assembly GCA_023509865.1 of Trypoxylus dichotomus. Classification (NCBI taxonomy): domain Eukaryota; kingdom Metazoa; phylum Arthropoda; class Insecta; order Coleoptera; family Scarabaeidae; genus Trypoxylus; species Trypoxylus dichotomus. Next base: position 61,307,477 of record CM042076.1, on the reverse strand, counting down.
TGTTCCATTTGTCGTTTCTTCATATAGCCAACTGTAGAGTTTAAAACATCCTAAGAATATAATTTTGACACAATATGGCAGCCGCGTTCACATTTCCCATAAGAGCCATGCTGAATTTGAAGGCGCTAACGCACTATGCAGCATGTTCTCATCGATTTTGTACAAGTTGTATTTAATTTTGTAGATATTGAAAATAGAATTATGTTGTTTGTTGATAAAAAAAACTAAACAAAACCTAAGTATTTCCTGCACGTCCACCATAATAATCATTTAGTGAATGTATACATATCTGCGTACACCATACGACGACTAATCTTTAATTTAGTGTACCGTCATGTACATATTACAAAAAAAAGGATATTTTCGGAAAAATTATAGAATTATTAACGATGGATGATAATTAGAGTTGTAGTTTCAGCTGTTTCATTCAGTAAGAAGCAGCCCTTCCGAGGGCGTCTTTCTCCTGTCATCCGCTGATCGTCATTTTGTATGTTTAACAGCTTGGTACACTCCTATTTAGTCTTTTTATGTTTTGGTCGTTTTTAGCCCGCAATTTTGATATTTTTATTTGTTCTTACGACTTTCCTTTAATTTTATCATTTTAAATATTGGATTAACTACTTAATTTTATGCTCCTGAATTCAATTTAACAAATTTCGTAATACCCGAAGAATAGGCATTGAAACTCATGAAGTCCACAACTATTTTGCCTACGTGCTAAAAAATTATTCAAGTTATTTGATTTATTGAGTATAATCATTGAAATACTTGTAATGTTTAATTACTTACGATACAAAGACACGTAATAATTTATGTTGATATGACGGAACATTCAATTGCACCACAATTTAATAATTTCTTTGTATATATTGAAGCCTTCGAATGCAGAATATCTTAGAATAACAGTGCCTGCGCTTGAATTTGGCAATTGGTATCGTGTATTCGAAACCAACGTCTATCAAATATTCTAGCAGCACTTTTTCTGGTGGGTGTGGCATGCTCGTGAGTTACCATAATTGTATTAATGGCGCTTCATTCTTTACGCCGGGAAAGTATAGTGACAAGACTATGCAACACTTTACAAAAAGCACAAAAAAAAATAATAGTACAATAAGCAGAAGACATGCCGAGGTAGTTAGTATAGATCAGAGTAGCAAAACCATACAACTGACCTCTTAAACAACATTATAATAAAAAAAGAAATACCTAAGGAATGGAATATGTAATAATGTATGGAATATGAGACTGTAAGGAATGCTCAAACTATAGAGGAATAACATTAACTAGCATCCCAGGAAAAGAATTGACAAGAATACTAGAAAAAAGACTCCGAGAGAAACTGGAAACAACACTAGAAGATACTCAACATGGATTTAGAAAAGGAAGAAGCATCCAGGACTTAATATTTGTAATCAGACAATTAGGAGAAAAACTAATAGGGAAAGGAAAGGAAATACATATATGTTTTATAGATCTTAAAAAAGCTTTTGATAGGGTAAGAAGAGAAGATATAAGGCAGAGCCTGGAAAGGAGAGGTTTAGAGAAAGGAATGATAGAGATGATTAAGGCATTGTATAAAAGCAATAAGAACAAGGTGAGAACTTCCAATGCAGCATAAAGTCGAATCGCAAATTGGATTAAAACAGGGATGCGTATTGAGCCCGTAGTTATTCTCTATATTAATAGACGACGCTGTTAAAAGAGTTAAACAAAAAAGAAAAAATATGAAAGTAGAAAACTGGAAAATGAATGCAATTAACGTACAGGAACTAATGTTTGCAGATGATATGGTACTGATAGTACACTCGGAAGAGACATTACAGCAAAACTTGAAGATACACCAAGAAGAACTAACAAAGATAAACATGGAGATAAACACGAGGAAAACAAACACAATGATAATAGCAGCAATAAGAGAGACAACTGGGATGGCTTGGACATCTACACAGAATGGAAGAAGATCGAATCACAAAGAGGATATTTGAAGCCAAAACAGAGGGCAAAAACAGAATAGGTAGACCCCGAAACACCTGGACGGAGCAGGTGTATAGAACATTGGAAAAGAGAAGTACTGGATGCATTGAAGCCAAACAAATGGCTAAGAACAGGAACCTGAGGAAGATAAAAATAAGAAAATAAATAGTCCGACACCGCAAGGTACAAAGGACATAGGATTAAAAAAAAAACATACAAAATATGTCTACAATAAAAACAGTGGGGATATATAAAATATTAAATGGCAAGCACGTCCTGTTTTGTTAGGATGCGCTTTTTTAGTGACCAAGTTAGAAAGTATTCGTGCTTATTTAATTCAACACATTACACTACCTGTTGGTGTAACATGCAATATAGGTTTAAGATCGTTTTTTCATTGACCAATAAGATGTCGGTAATGCTGCTCACGTTATTCCACGTAAATATTACAATTTGGGACCAAACGTAAATAAATAATAAAAGTATTTACATGTACGTAAGAATGAAACTAATAACTCGCAACCTATACCGCAAAACACCAGTACGCCAATGGCAGTAATAAAATAATAGAAAAATATTGAATTGAATGATCCTGTCATTCAATAGTACCGTTTGAGTAATATACTTTACATATGTATTTTCTTGGTTATTGTTGTGTTTAAAATTTATTTATTATGCCACTTTGTCATCATCCTCGTCGCTCTCGAGAAGGCTAAGAATAAATGCCACAGTAATTAAATTTTTATACTTAATACTTTGGAGTAACACTTTGAGCAATAAGTATAACAGACTACTACTTCTGACAACTTATTATCACTTTTTGAGAGATTTGTCAATTCACGACTTGCACTAACGCATTTCTTTCGTCCATCATTAATCTATTTTAAAGACCTGGTGAAAGTATCTGATAGTACTTATCGAATTTTGTCGTATCGATAGATGTAATCTTTTTATACAAAACTAGTACACAAAACTAAATGAATACCTATTCTTTTATAGTATAGAACAACCTTCAATGTTATTCAGATATGTGCAAAAAGGATAGAAAAACAATTTCAACAAACATTTTTACGTCCCTTAAAATCACTTATGCTCTATATCCTTATTATTCGTCTATATGGAAAGGGATTATAAATAATAGGGTCGACGCCACTGACTCAAACAACCCTCCGGTGGAATAGGTCTATGGGGTGGCATCTGTCAATTTTGCGAGTCGTTTTTGTGCCGGCAATTCGGCACAGTTGTGGCCCTGTACGTGGAAAGTGTGACAAGTTCTTATCTTTGCGATCATTTTCTTGCGCGAGAAAGAGTAGATGAAGGTATAAAACCGAAATGAATTCGTTAATAATTTATATCCGTACGTGTAGTAGCAGATTGAGGGTTATATTTGGATGAATAGATTTTCATCGCAGAATCGTAAGTAACGTTTGAACTTTGTCAGCAATTTTTTTTTGTATTTCTTTTCATTATTCTAATTTTCAGTGGAACAGAATGTGTAAAATTGCAGTTTTGTTTATGAATAATTAATTGGTAAACAATATGAAGTCCTTTGAGTGTGAATCCTCTTCAGGGGATGAAGCAACGGTTTATCCCATCTCGCGGACGATTGCCGAACCACCGCAATGGTTAAGAAGTGGAACGGCTACTTCGTGGGGTTGGCAACATAGTGTAAGTATTTACCTTTTCTAGATATGGAATTTATCTTAAATAAATGCTGCAGGAATCGCTTCTTAATTTAATTTTTTTAAACTTGTTTACTTATTCCTTCAGTTTTGATTATAAATAGAATGTAAAAACTTTAATTGAAAACTAAATCAACTATAGTTTCCATTAACGAACAATCTAAGTAAATTTTTACAAAAAGCCAGATTCTTCTTTCAGAAGATTAAATTTAAGATACCTAAAAAATCAATTCAAAATGTGTTAAGATAGAATAGATGTAATTTATGTTGGTACTTACTGTATCTAGACTAAAGTTATTATTACAAATAGAAAACACTGATGACCTGTAAATTCAAATTTTAGTTTTGTATACAGCACATTAAGAATTTGAGGGGTAGTACATTATTTTCAAATGTTGAGTACTTATAGAACAATCACCAGATAAAAAGGACGAAAACAACGAAGACAATTTTCTAGTGAACTATTATTTGTTGTCACATGTAAAATACATCAGATTCACAGTAGTCTATCGAAGTTAAATTATTATTACTTTAAAGCTTATAGAAAAAGTATACTAGCGACTTTGTTAAATGCATTCAAACCCATTCGCCAATACGAAGCACATAATACCGTCCATGACTATAAAATTGTAATTTTCTTTGATTTAAATTCAAATAGAGTTGGTTTGTGGCAATATTTATTAATAGATAGTTGATATCGCAAAAGAATGTTTAAAAACGGAAGAGAAACAGAAAACTCGAGATAATTACGCCGGCACATACTCTTGGCAATATTCTTGGTATTCTTCTAATCAGAGATGTTCTGCCAAAGATCTACACTGCGAATTCCTCTTTTTAGAATTCTTCTGTTTAATTCATCACGCACTAGTTCTATTGGTGACAGATCTTGAGATTGGGGACTAGCTTTCTTTCTCGAGTAACATCAAATAAGTTCTACATAAATGAAATGAATGTGTTCGATCGTTATCTTCTTGAAAGATAAAGTTTAGGCCACATAATCTTTCTCCACTTGACACAGCATTCTCTTTTGAAATCCCATCATTAAAATCGCCTACAGCTGTACCACCAAAACAACCCCAAACCATATGTTGACCTTGTTTTACAGCAGAAATCACATAGTGGTCTGGAGTTGTAAGAAACCTATTTCGTTTCGAAGATACTACAAAACATTGATCCCCAACTGCTGACGTTGCTCTTTTGCCCTGACCGTTTCCTATTGCGAAGTGGCCTGTTACCTGCATTTTCTTAAGAGTCAGAAATAATCCGTTTTTTAATACCTTTACTTTTTTTTAGCTCCATGTGATATTTTCTTTCTTCAACGCTTAAGCGGAAATTGAAAGGTTCCCACTACGGAACAATAAACAGCATCCAAAGAGTCACGCTACAGGTCCTAACAGCCTAACGGAACAAGATTCCCAGAATTATTACCAGAAATGGAAAGAGCTAAAGAAAGCTAAAGACGCTGTGTGCATTCCAAATGAGCATCCTTGAAGAAGACAATATTAAATTGTAGATACATTCATACTTTCATTCGTTACCATTCTCATTACTTCTGAGACATACCTCGTAGACTAAAGTTTGATATTTAAATTATAAAAATTAAATGTACATTTTTTTTTTGACAGAAAAAAAAATTCCCAATTGAAAAACTAACACTGTCATCCAAATGTTTAAAAAATTGTTAATATACTATCGTTTAGGTAATCTAAATGACAAAAAAAATTCAATTGTTTGGTGATTTTTAGTTCACATATAAGTACCGGTTTAAATTCCCTTGAAAATGCCAAACAAATTGATAGACATCACCTAGAAATGGCAATTTTTAAATTAATTTTTTTAAGTTTTTGTGATCTTATTCTCAGAATATTCCATCCAGTAGTGGCGGACCCAGTTCCTCCATAAATGTGGCGATGGAACACAGTAATTTTCCCCATTTTTCTCATCATTCGACCGAAGAAGGCCAGATACCTGGTAGGAGGACGCCTTTAGGAGCCGTGGGTTTAGGCGGTTTTCAGTTTCCCAGCGGTCCTCAGCACATAAGTCATGGGCCACCATCGGATGAAAATAATCCTGACCCAGTAGGCCATTCTCAAAGCAGGTATCTGTAAGGAGTATATCTTTAAGTAACATATCTATTGAATGTACTATTTTTATTATATGAATATTTGGTATTTTCGTTGCTGATCAATATTAACCACAAAACAACTTTATTTAAGAACATCATCAGCTAATTTCTTTGCTCAGTTGTAAACTCGAATAGCTACACAATTTAATTAATTTATTCAAGGTTCTTATGTTTGAATTCCCATAATTTCCATCAACCGAATGAAATTATAACAGTGTAACCGAGAAGAATAATTTTCAACTACGTTAATGAATCTTTGTCACCATCTTGAAGATCTATCTCTGGTTCTGTTATCAAGTGTCATCAACAAATCATGCATGAAATATTGATCTTAAGGATTCAAATTAGAAAGTAATTGTATTTAGAGAAAGATGTTTTCAACGGCTTGACAAAAACAATATGTTGCTAGAAAAATCATTTTGCGACGTTGTGGCGCCTAGTAACGTGCAGATTCTTTCGTGTTTCCACCGTTATTTTGATCGTTAATCAAGATAAATATAATACTTTTAACAAGTTTCGTTCCGCATTTTTTCGAGATAAACCCAGTTTCCATAATAAGTCAATCACCCTATACAAAGTTAGTTACAACTTAAGTCCTTGCAGAGTATGCAATAGCTATATCGATTCGTATTACAAGCAATTTCTGCATCTCGCATTTTTACTACGCTGATATGCATGATTTGCTAATATTCTAATGACAACTGTCGCTTTAATGTGACAAGCTGTCTGTTCATATTTACAAAGTAATGTCTTACGGGATGTGGACCTCTTGCCCTTTTAATTCGGTGCACTGCTTCTTTGACGAAAATTATTAGGTATTAGTTACAAAAATTGTGCTTTAATGGAATTCCATATACACTACCGTCCAAAAGATGGAAGCAGCAACGTATCTTACAAAAAGTCACAGATACAGTAAAATTTTATAAAGTAAATTGATTCGAAGATAATAATATTTATGCATTATTTAGCTCGTGAATTTATTTTCGCAAATATGACCTTCTTTGGCTTTGATAACCGCAGCATTATTCGAAACAATTTTACGAGACAGTCCGCGTCAATTCGTTGGCTTGCCTTCTACAAATAGTCCCATAGATGTTGCGTGTCCTGAGGTTGTCGTTCATCTCATAAGAGTTCTGTAGGGGATAGATCCCGACTTTGACGAGGCCAAACCATTAATTTTAGTTCATTTCTTACTGCCTTCTCTTCTAAAAAGTTTTTACAGATTCGAGCCGTATGTTTGAGATCTTTGTATTGCTGAAACACAAACGGCTCACCAACAAGACGGCTTCCACACAGAACAGCGTGATTTTACAAAATATCAGAATACTCTTCTTTTCGCATTGTACCACTAATTTCCACTAAATCACTCGTAGTTGTTCCAGCAGAACAACCCCAAACCATAGCACTACCACCTCCGTGTTTGACAGACGGCAGTAAATAGACTTCACTAGCTCTTTCCCTCGGTTGTCGACGAACAAAAACTGTCCGCTGCGTACCAAATAACTGAAGTTTGGACTGGTCGGTCCAATCATCCAGTAACCAGTTTACATGCTCTCTTGCCCATAATAATTTCTCTTTATGTATGCGTTTTAAATGCGGTTTTTTGCGGTCGATACATGGCTTTAAACCCTCTGCCTATAATCGCATATTGGCGGTGGTTACAGAAACATTTGCTCGTCGATGTGTCGTTGTGATACCCGTTACTGTTAAGACGTCGATCTCGTTTCGAAATTGTTACTATAAATCTATCTTCAGCTCCAGAAGTCACTCGTGACCACCCACTTCGTCTTGTTTCAAGATTTTGTCCCGTCTCTCTTGTCCGCGCCAATGTCTAATGCACACTTTTCGGCGAAATCCCTAACCGCAGAGCAATTTCTTTCTCGGTATATCCTTCTTCGAGAAGAGGACAAGTATTACTATGTTGTTCTACAGTCAATTGTCTGCGTTTTGGGATTTTTACGTTCAGTACTTTACCAAATTGTTGCAATTGGGCAAAAACTAATTTCGCACAGGAAAACGATAAGATATTAAAGACTAATACCTCTACGACATGCTCTAAAATTTTACCAAAGTAATACTAAACCAATTAACCGAAAGTAATTACTGCAGGTATTCTACCCCATCCCCGTCAAACAATAGCCTTATTATTGGAAAAGAGTAGTAAACTGTTTGGACGCATTATGTGTAACAATTTTATATTTGCATACAATGATTTATAATAGGGAATAACGATTTCGCGTTATGACGATCAATTGTATTGTTTTAAGGCAATTTCACCTTGCATCCACACTTATGGACGGCAGTGTAAGTAAAAAATATTTGCAGGTCGCCGCAAGCACGAGGAATGGCTAACCAACAGTTGTCAGGTAAAACGAAAGGCAGACAAGGCAAATCGGTACGGTTGAACATCAACGCCAGAGAGCGAAGACGTATGCACGATTTAAACGACGCCTTGGATGATTTAAGAGCCGTCATACCATACGCACATTCTCCATCCGTTCGAAAGCTATCCAAAATAGCCACGTTACTTCTAGCGAAGAATTATATACTAATGCAGGCAAATGCTTTGGAGGAAATGAAGAGGTTGATCGCCTACTTGCAAGGCACGACTGCCACTTCAGCTATCGTAGCTCCGCCCGGGTTTGATTTACAAGGCTTTCCAGCCGCCGCTAAATTTCTACAACAGCAGCAGCAATTGCAAGCGGAGATGAAGAACGATGGTAATGATGCGGGCGGTTGCGGTGGTATTTGAAAATATTTATAATAATTGAAAAACGTTGCTCAAGTATTTATACAATATCTTTTTTACCTTTTGCTTTTTTAAACGATTAGTCATTTAAGTTTTGTGGTATTTACATTTAACTTTAGTTATTTTGATTACAAAGTTGATTTTTTTGATTCTTACCTATTCTTTTTCATTTTCGAAGAAGATGAGTAATTATCTTGTTTTATTGTACCTATACGAAGGAAACTAACTAGTCATTGTGCCAAAATACAAACAAATTAGCAATAAATGTCCGTAGACTATTATTAATATTAAAGCTAGAATTAAGATCCAATTGTACTTCATATATTCTTTTTCTGTCTTCATTTTAAAAACGTAAATTATTGTTGCTAAGTAACATTCTTATATATAGGGAAAAACAAGAAAGAGAATATATGAACCTGTCTTAGAAAAGTGTGTAGATTGTGATCGATGTACTTTAAAGAGCAAGATGGAGTTGAATTTGTCCTGAACATTGCCAAATATAGTATTTAATAATTAGAGAAGTGTATACATTCAAATATATAGATTTTATCACAAACTGTGTTTTTATACCAATCGCGTAAGAATTATGGTTGACTATTCTTGATAAAATTACAATTTCCTTCCAGTTAACCAACGTAATTAAATTCCTGAAAAAATATCAGTCTCGACAGGATTTGAACCCACAACCTCTGCGTTACTGGCGCATCGTGCTACCATTACACCACGAGACCGTTTGTTTAATTGATTATTCTTTTCACACACATGACGGATTCCATCTAATTTTTTTCTTAAAATGAGGTGATAGGTGTAAGATTTTGTCGATTTCCTTGTTGTGATGACAGTTGAATGTAGGCTTTCACGACCGTAGTCCATAGTAGAAATGTTTTCCGGGTTTTGTCGCGTATTCACTGTTTTACTTGACGTTTGTTGTTGTCTCTTGCTTCTCGTTATATATCCCATTTCTGTTCCTCTTCGCTGATCCGTAACCATTCCGTTACGTTGAATCGCGTCAGTCGTTGTATGGTGAGTCCGCAGTGCTAACTTCCACAATCTTGTATCCCTTTTCGCGATTGAAGTTGTTGGTATTCTTCATTCGTGTATTATCCTCGGGTAGTAGTGGCTTGTCCTGGCTAATACCTTAACGTCGCTGTAGGTTATCCGATGGTCTCCTTGTTAGTGCAGGTGTTCTGCTACCGCGGATATTTCAATTCTGCCTGAGGCGTGCGTCTCTCTCGTGTTCTTTCATCCTGTACTGAATATTCCGTCTTCTTTGACCGATGTAGCTTTTTTCTACATTGGTATTTTAGTTCGTATATACCCTTTGCTTGTAATTTCGGTAACGTCTTTGTTGGGAGGAAGTCGATTTTGGTCACCGTGTTGTATCGTGTGGTAAGTCTTTTGTAGCCTATCGGTGACTCCGGCTATGTTCCGGCTGATCACCGAAACGTCAAGTAAAACACACGACAAAACCCGAAATACATTTCTACTATGCTATTACAGTTATTTACGCTCTTTTAAAATTTTTCCTGCATTCACATTTAAAACAAAACACTCATCAACACACAGTGTAGACGTAAACTCCGCTACCATATTGCAATATATTGTTTTACATTAATTATTAGTTAAAATTTTCCAAAATTATTTCAAAAATGCAAAGCACGCTAAACTCACACGCATTCTATAGAATACAAACAATTATTTACCTGGGAAACACATTCTAAATTCTCATAACTATGGAGGGGTTGGTACGACTAACAGGATGGCTCCAGCATTTTAAATTTTTAAAGATTTGAATATGTTTACGTTCTGTGCTGATTTATTTCGTAAAAATGTTCTTTTGTGTTCATTCCACTTTCGAGATATTCGACTTTGATAAATGGGTGCCAAACTAACACTCTTGATTTTTAAAAATTAAGTTTGTCACCCTTTTATGCTGATTTATGCGGTAAAAATTTTATTTTTTCAGGATATTTTTAAAAGTTTAGCAATGGCAGTGTTCTGTGCTCGTTATGTGTTGACTAGTGCCATAAGAAGATTGTTGAATGCTTTTCTCCTTCTCAAGATAGTCGAAATTAAGGGGTGGAAGGGAAAGGACACCAATCTCATGATTTTCAAAAATTTAGAAACGGCAGTGTTTTGTGCTAATTTGTGCCGTAAGAAGGTCATTTAGTGCTCTCACACCAGAAATATTCATTCTTTTCTTGAAGTACCTACAATTTGAAGGTACAAGATAAAATCTGTTCGACATACATGAACAAAAAGCTCACAACATTGCTTTTATCAAATTTGAAAAATATGAAGTTGATACTGCTGTTGAAAAATATCAACCCCTCTGCAATTCAATTTCGAATATCTTGGTAGAAAAATTAGTACCAAATGAATTTTTTTACTGCCCGAATATCTCGGGAGAGAAATCGACACTAAACGATCTTTTTAAGGCACAAATTGTAAAATTATTGCAGTCTTTGAGAAAGAAAAATCCTTTTGACCACTTAATTTTGAATGTCTAAGGAATGGAAGAAGCACAACATGAAACTAGAGCATATCTGTTGGATAATAAATTATTATAACTAAAATTTGTAATGAGGTAATTCAGTTTTAATGTTTCACAACCGACTTGGCAGCTCTATTCAAAAGTTTACTTACGAGGAGAGGTCAAGAAGTTGGTGGAATGGAGGGGATGGAGTGGGGATAGGGGCGCTTACTACGTGTTATTCTGATTGGCGACTCATCATTAGTATATAAGTTAAGTTGCAGCCCTATAGTGTCAGTCGTTTACGAATAGTTGCCTGTTAAACAAGTCAATCCGGAAGAAAACTGAAACTATGGAGGAAATTGACCACCGTGCTGTGATAAAGTTCCTTACAAAGCAAGGAAAGAACGCTCAAATCATATTGAATGAAATGGAAACCGTTTATGGGGAACAATGCCCTAGTAAATCAATGATTTATAGGTAGCATGGTCTTTTTAAACATGGTCGGGAGTCGATTGAAGACGACCCCCGCTCAGGACGGCCAGTTGAGGCCACCACATCAGACATCGTCGAAAAAGTGCAAACATTTCTACTGCAAGATACCCGTTTGAAGATAAAACAATTATCTGCATTAGTTGGAGTATCAGATTTCGCGTATCCTACATGACTACCTGGGTATGACAAAAGTCAGTGCAAGATGGGTACCGAGAATGCTCACGCCGCTGCAGAAACAGCAGCGCGTCTGTGCGTCCAAACAATTTTTGGAGCTGTGTGGAGACAAACCTGTACAGATTTTGGAGCGGATTGTTATCGGAGATGAAACACGGGTTCACCACGTTGAGCCTGAGTTCAAACAGGAGTCCATGCAATGGCATAAAAGGGGACACCACCGCCAAAGAAATTCAAAGTGTCAGAATCGGCTGGAAAGTTGATGGCTACTGTTTTTTGGTATTGTGAGGGATATTATTGATTGATTACAAAGAAAAAGGTAGGAGCATAACCGGAGAATATCACGCAGCGATATTAGAAAAATTAGAGGAGGCCATCAAGGCAAAACGTCGAGAAAAATTGACCAACGGTGTGTTGCTCTTGCAAGACAATGCGCCGGTTCACAAGAGCAAAGTTGCAATGGCTGCTCTGCACAAGGATGGCTTTCAATCAATAGTCCATCCACCCTACAGTCCAGACCTGGCACCTAGTGATTTTTATTTGTTCCCCAATTTAAAAAAAGGCTTACGTGGAAGAAAGTTTTCCGACGACAATGAGGTAAAGGAGGCAATTTTGGCCCATTTTGAGGCGAAAGATAAACAATATTTTTATGATGGTTTAGAAAAATTAATTCATAGATCTAATCTAATTATATTGAGAAGGAAAAATAGGTTTATTGTTTTATTTTATTTAAAACCCTTTCATTCCACGAACTCCTGGACCTCCCCTCGTAAGTGCAATATTATAGTAAATGAATATCTTGACTTATAAAAATACGAATAAATTAGCACATGAATTCTAAGAATAAATAAAAGTTATCATTCAAAAGTAAATAAAATAGCCTTTTTATCTCCAAATATGTATTATATTAAATGTATAGTAATTAGATAAGATTTGTGTTCCAATTCAACATTACAGAAATTTAATATCAAATGAATTTATAAGAAAAAATACAACTAAAAGTATAGCTATGAGACAAACACATTCTAAAATATAGTTGAAATAGGAAATTCGTAGGCCAACTGAAGCAATTCTATTCGATATGATAAAATATACAGATATAATCTGAGCAAAGTCAACGACGGGGAAGTGTCTACAAACCTACATTCCCCCACTATAGCTATAACCATGATGTAGAAGGGCAACGGCGAAGTACTGCTTGCGACGAATGAATGATAGAAATAGACTGATTGTAGGAAAATACTGCAGCGAGAAAGAATAACGGGAGACGTACATGCATATTATAACCGTTGACTTTTCTCAGATTATATATGTAACATATAAGCTGCGACAGTCTAGAGCAGGGATGCTCAAAGTGTTGATCGCTAGAGCTTTCTGATATCAACAATTGTTCATTTGGAAGACTTCTTTGATAATCGAATAGTGACTTTTCCTCAAGATGTCCAGAATTCCGAATCATTTTATTTTTTCGCACATGAAGAACACAATTTTTAAAACACCACGACACACTATTGAAGAACTTTATAATAGTATTACAGAATTATATAATAATATAACTCTTGAACATTTGTCTAACGCATTTAAAAAACTGAAACGCAGAGTTCGTGCATGCATCGAGATGCAACAGAACAACATTTCGAGCATTTTCTTTAACGTAGTTTCTCTTTGGAACAAAATGCATTTCCGTAAACACTGTCTTTTATTTAAAATGTTTCACAATAAATAAGATTAACCATACAACTAAATTATAATCAGTCAGATGATAGTTATCAAAGTTTGATTTTCGAAAAACATTCATGTTCCACAGTATTCCCAAATTTAAATAAAAATCATAGGTTACTCTAAATGAAAATTTAATTGAAGGTATGGTATGTATATACATTTAACGCCGATACATACAATACTGATTACTTTGAAGATAATATTTATTTATTTATTCGATTTGTATTGCACATATTGTAATTATTCTGTCATTGTGCCTTTATGATCTGTTGGATAATAAATGTTTTAGAATTTCTACCCAGAATATTTTAAAAATAAATTAATATTCTGCAAAATTATTCTACGGATAAATATTGAATAATTTTTAGGTAGTCTAAGATGATACTGCGACATATTTACAAGGAACGATTCCCAGGTATCAAATTCAGATCTTAATGAAACTTGGTAGATAAGTAGAGTATGTTGAGACCTGAAAATAAAATTGTTTTGTTTGTACTGAAATTCACAGATTTTTAGTTTTCTTGATTTAATTCTTGAATGGAAATAGATAGAACACAAATTTAAATACAATGTTGTACCTTATCAAAAGGTCTTTCAGGACATATGAATGTTATATATACAGAATATTGCATTTAAGCGCCACCCTCTTATGCTAGAGCTGATCATAGTGATATGGGAAAGAAATTAACGTAAGTTGTTATTCTTTAGCACCCCTTAATGATTTTAAAACATTTTCAATTATACACGGCGTTCTAAAGGTGTAGGGCAAGTCATACCTCATGCTACTGACCAAAACCATCTATATACTGCATCATATGTCTTCTTTTAAGAAAAACTATCACTAATTACTAAAATTACATCAGTTATTATGCCCTAATGTTATATATATAATAATTCATGTAAGTGTAAACATGGGATTACACGTGATAACAAATCTTCAATATTAATATTAATCAATAAAGTATTTATTTTAATGTGTATTTAAATTATGTGTCTATGATTTGATATAGTAATGCAAATTGTCACAAAAAATACTTCAACTATAAAATGTTTTCGCACAAAGAACAACGAATGAATGTAAAAGCATCACACAACGTGGTCGAAACGGAAGGTCTTGGTTTGAAAAGGTAAAATTCATAGGATAGTCGTTATCGCGTTCCGCCGTGTCACTAGGTTTTTGTTCCTGACGATTCGCGAACAACTGCGGTTCGCATTTTCAAAGGTACTGTACCACAGTTGTTTGCGAAACGTTAGGGACAAAAACCTAATGACATGACGGAACCCGACAACCGTTATGACTATGTCAAACGGCCGTGAAAGTCTGAGATATTATTTAAATTCATGTTCGTATGGTCCACGTCGATTTTCTATATAACGGGACTTATACCAGGCATGTTCAAACAAAACGATATATTTAGTGGACGACAATTGATTATGTGTCAATATTTGAGATAAAAACCAAGTCAGAAAAAATTAGTCGATTAAATTCCTTCCATATTCGAAATCCATAGGAGACCAGTGACTGTATTGTTTGTTTGGTATTGCCAGTATTTGAAAATATTTGTTGGATGCGACCTCTTTCTTCAAAGATTCTGTCCATGAGTATAAAAGTATAAGACTTTTTGGCCCAATGTTTGATAAGTAAATATTAAGAAACCAATTGTTACATAAAGCGGGGTTAATTTACCTGAAGATGAGGCTTGAAGAACAACGCTTTCAGGCTGAAGTAGGGTTTGTTGAACTTGGGACCTAAACTTGCCACCAGGTTGTTATTATCAGTAGTAGAGACATAAGTTTACCAGATACAGATATTATTATATTATATACTTTAGGACTGTTAGATGCATTTCTAACACCGCTATATACGACTTTTGCTTGTTTTTGAATTCGTCGAATGGGTATATAAATATTGTATTATAAAACCACAACGTTATCGCAATTATAATACATGGACTGAAAAGTCCCGGGCCTAACACATAGATGACGCTAGTTTTATTGCAGTCACCTTTTTCTCAGTTAGTGCTAACCTTCAAAAGACAGCTGTTAAAATTTCATGATATTCTATTCATTAGTTTGTGAGTTATCGTGCTTAGAGTCACGCTACTTTTGTTATTTTCTAAACAATAGATCAAAAACAATTTCGTGTTTTAATTTTACACTGCTTCTTGATGGGAAAAAATACCGTCCAAGCGAAGCAATGGCTTGAAAAGTGTTATGGGGACTCCGCTCCACCAGAAACAACAATAAAACGGTGGTTTGCTGACTTCAAACGTGGTCGTAGAGACACCGATGATGCAGAACGCAGTGGACGTCCAAATGAGGCGGTAACACCAGAAAACATAAAAAAATCCACAAAATCGTTTCGAATGATCGAAAAGTGAAGTTGCGTGAGTTAGCTGACATCGTAAAGATATCAAAAGAACGTATTGGCTTTATATTACATGAGCATTTGACTATGAGAAAGCTCTGTTCAAAGTGGGTGCCGCGTTTGCTCACTGTTGACCAAAAACAAGAACGTGTTAATGATTCTGAGCAGTGTTTGGCCATGTTTAAACGTAACAAACCGGAATTTGTGCGTCGATATGTGACAATGGATGAAACATGGATCCATCACTTCACTCCGGAATCAAAACGATCGTCATCTGAGTAGACAGCAACTGGTGAACCTCGTCCAAAACGCCTGAAAGCACAACAATCGGCTAGAATGGTTATGGCCTCGGTATTTTGGGATGTGCGTGGTGTAATATTCATCGACTATCTTGAGAAAGGAAATATCATCAACAGTGAATATTATATAGCGTTATTGGAGCGTTTGAAGGCCGAAATTACAAAGAAACGACCGCATATGGCAAAGAAAGAAATTTTGTTTCATCAAGACAACGCACCGTGTCACAAGTCAATCAAAACAATGGCAAAACTACATGAATTAAACTTCGAATTGCTCCCACATCCACCGTATTCGCCAGATTTGGCTCCTAGCGACTACTGGCTGTTCGCAGACCTCAAAAAAATTCTCGCCGATAAGAAATTTCGCACGAATGAAGAGGTTATCGCTGAAACTGAGGCCAACTTTGAGGCAAAAGATAAATCGTTCTACAAAAGTGGTATTGAAATGTGAGAGCGGCGCTGGAATGATTGCGTTGCTCTTGATGGAGATTACGTTGATGAATAAAACTAATTTTGAACCAAAAAAACCGTGTTTTCTTTGTTAGGCCCGGGACTTTTCAGTCCATGTGTTATATTTGTTTTTCTATACTTTAAGTAAAAAAACAATTTTATGGTATATTATCAAAATATCTAGAATCAATATCAAAATATGTATATCTTCAAAATTGGTATTAAAGACATAATACATTAACTATGTGTTTTCAAATAATAGGTGGTTTGTAAATATTTCGTTTAATTAGACAGTTAGACTAACAAGAGCTACATCTGATATTATATCAATTAGCGATTGCAGTTATGTACTTCAATAAAATTTAATCAATTAATTTACTTTAATTAATGTTAAACAAATTGAACTACCTGAGGTGTATGAAGTCGGATTATATAGAGTAACTGTTTCCCTTTTCTGATGTATGTGTATAGCATAAGATATAAGTTCTTATGTTAATATTACCTTTGGAACATCCTGTATAATTAAAAATGTTTTAAAATCAATAAAGGATGTTAAAGATGAACAGCAACATTAATTGCTTTTCTACGTTCCTATAGACAGCTGTAGCATAAGAGGGTGACGCTTAGCACAAACAAAAAATTTTTATTTTCAAGTCTAAACATACTGTACTTACCTACCAAGTTTTATTATGATCTGAATTTGACACCCAGGAACCTTTCCTTGTTAGTTATATTTCAACTGCCAATTTGAAATTAAATTAACTTCTTTTAAAACTGTTTATGTAACTATATTTTGATACATTACAAAAACATTTTTAAATAATTGAAGCATAATACATACAACATTGACTTTCTCACGACAGTGTATACGCAAAAAATCAGTCAGGTTGACGTACGCTAGAGAAGGATAAAATATAATATTACAAGTCGGCAAAGGATAATTGCATTCTAAATTGATCCACAAGAGAGTCGGAGCAGACCAGCGTTGTTTAACGGTTGCGGCGACGAATGGTACCTTCGCCATGCCGTTCGATACAGCTCTGATCCGGGTACGGTTTAGGTTAAAAATATTGATGATAAAGGAACGACGTGTAATGTGCGACCGTCTTTCGCAAAACCGTTGGATGGCTTACGCGCATACCGCGAGTAACAGAACTCCTCTTTCCATTAGTAAGAGACGAAAGCTCGTTGAAACGCTAATTTTCGACTATCATTATGATTATCCGCCGATTCATTCGTTATACGCATATACGTACACGTTCGGAACTACCTATTTTCTTTTTGGCCAATCTCTCTGTGCGCTTTGTACGCGTATAAGGGCGCTGTACGAGTGTGAGTGTGTATGTGTGTAGGTTCTGGTATAGAATTAGGTAAATGAAAATAGAGCCGGCGGTGTATCCTGGGAATAATCAATAGATCCGTTCTCGTTGAACGCTTTTGCTCGAAACGATGATTTGCCTGCATTTTTGCGTTAAAATTCAGTTAAATCTTCGTATCACCTAGTGGTGTTACGTTCGGTAGTTTTCGAAACAAACGCCAAACATGCAGTCCTGTAGTAGCGAAGCGGGATCGTTTTTCTTTGTCTCTTTGAAGAGCTGAGTATTGACGAGTGGTTTTAGAATACAGCTTTTTTTTAACTTAAAAAGGAGATAGTGTGAGACACGAAAATAGACCGTCTGATATATTATTAGATAATTATGCGCAGTTTAATGTGTAAGATGTAAAAATATAAATCTATTAAAAAAAAATAATAGAACTTTATCCAGCATCATTGTCATTTATTAATAGTAGAGAACAGTTAAATACGATTCATTTATTTTATCAATAAAACTAAACAGCGTTACAAATCTCTTTCAAATTTGAATTGAAAGCATATTTTAGATATAACTGAAATTATTAATAATAAACCATAGATGATGAGTCAAAAATAATTCACAACGTTGTAGAAAGTATAGTATAGGGTAAGTAAGACACCCAAACTATACGACTGGCGTTTATTTCCTGTCTCGAAAGAGTAAATCTAAGATTTATCACCACCGATGATACTGTACACGTTTCTAGAGCTTCCGGCGTTGTAGCGGTCTAGAGCTTTTGATACCATTCCACCCCACCTGCTTTCTGTTCCTCGGTCAACAGGTGCGGTATCCAACGGGCAACTAAGTTTTTACATGTAATTATTATTTTATGATGGCGGTTTGCAAACAGCTAATTTTGCCATCTACCGCATTCTAATCTCCAAGAGACACTATCTCTAAATTTCGCCCAATCCTTCCCAACTCCTTCTTGGTCTTCCTTTTTTCCTTCTATTAACAAGCTTCCATTTCCAAACTTATTGTGGTAGTCTGTCCTGGTCCATTCTCCTCATGTGGCCATACCACAATAGTTGTTTCCGTTTTATTTCATGTATTAATGATGTGCATTATTCTGATTGTTTGCTGGCTAAGAGCATTCCACATCATATCTAAATTTAAAACTGCTTCACGTAAAGCTACTTGTTCTAAGGATTCAGAAATGTTTTTAGGATTTTTTGACAACACAGACGAAAGTAGAAATTTTCGATAATACAATTTAGTAATTTTTATTACATTTTGATTCATCGGTTGGATAAGTGGAGTTACGTTGGGCGACATGAATATAACAAAAATTGAGCCATCGTTGCTTCTTAATTGTTCCTCTGCAGGATGCCTTGGTGCGTTATCCAATATTAACACCGCCATTATTAGAAGATTTTGCTTTCTTAACAAATCTTTCACCTATAAATTGAATATGTATCATTGAATTACATTACTTATTATTATAGTTTTTTTGCCATACCTAAGGGACAAAGTGCTTCTGGAACCATTCTAGAAATATGCCTTTGGTGATCCAAACGGATTTTGAACAGTTATAATCAACGGGACTCTTAAAATTTCTAAATAAACATGGATTTTTTGCTTTTTCTGTTACTAGTGGCCTGATTTTGTGTGTACCACTAGCATTAGTGCACGCTAGAAAAGTTATGCGTTGTCTTTCCGCCTTTCTACCTGGAGCAGATTTCTATGTGATGCAAGATAGGTTTTCGTGGGTAATAATTTCCAATAAAGACTGGTTTCATCTACATTGTATATTTGCTCCTCATTTAAATGTAGCTCTTTGACTTTGTTTATCAACTTTTCCTTAAACGCTTAGACTAGTTGTGATGGTGCCGAAAATTTTTCACCAGATATTAATAGCAGTCAAATTCCATACCCTCTTTTAAATCTTTTTAGCCAGTCATCACTGGCTACAAATTTTTCGGTCTCTTTTAGGTTTTCATTCAATAATGTTGCTCTCTTTTTAATTAATTCACCGCTAATTGGAAAATGATTATCCTCTTGTTTCAAAAACCATTTATGCAGACGATTTTCCATTTTAGGTGCTTGGGCATTTTTGAAAGTTCTGCGACTTCCCGGGCCTCCATATGTATCTGACACAGGTTGTAAAATTTGTGACTTGAATCGCTTAATTTTACAGATTGTCGCTTTAGATACTCCATACCTTTTTGCCAATTGAGTCACACCCGCACTTTTTTTAATCACGTCGATGATTTTTACTTTGTCACTTAATTTTAAAACTGTTCTGGATGCCATGTCTGTTCTAACGTGATTTTAGCTGCACTCTATATTTTTTTACGAGAGGCAAGAGAGCCAACGCTTACAGGAATCACATACATAAATCGGGGAACAACAGGTGCCGGCGCTGAAAACGTTACGTAAACATTGATCCATTCAATTACGCACGTAAATCGAGTTTACACTACCGGGCGTTCCATTTGATCCTATAATAACAATTTTCTGTTTACATGATCGCGACGTTTCCACTACCGAGTATTTACTTGAGCGAGCGTTTACTGTATATGTTCTTCATCGAGAAACACCCCCATCGGCGTACATTTCTTTCTCTAATCCCTCAGTACCGTCTTCACATATACTTTATATAACGTTGGTGATATACAGCATTCTTGTCGCAACCCTTTATTTACAATGAATTCATACGAGTAGTTGTTTTCAACTTTCACTCTCCTTTTGATTTATACGCAATTTTTCATTCAGAATTTTTGGAATTGAGGTATTTGAAATCCCCAATGATGCAAATGTAATTTGAATTGTCAAACGTTCATGAATTTCACTCCAAAACTGCGTTCAAATTTGAGATGAATTGTTAACCGATTGCCCGTACAAAAGCCCGAGTGTCTGGTAAACATTTATGAACGATGTTGATATGTCAAAATCATGGATTTGTTCGATGTAAGCTCTAGTTCACGTGCTAAAGAGGATATAGAGTTCCCGTTTCCAAATGCTTCATTATTATTATTATTATTGGTAAACAGTAACAAATTTGATAACTCAATTTGAGTCTGGGTATAGAGTTGTCTGTCAGACAATGTTTGTGTGCGAATCATTATCACGCTCGAAACATTACCTCACAAATGTGTATAAAAGATTGTGCCCCGGGCATTGAATTTGGACACAGCCAAGATTTATTTGTCACATACACCATATGATCGATTAAATTTACCCTGTAGCAAGCCATGAAGCTTTTCATCTTTAAACTTAAGTTGGTAGAATAATTTTAAAATGTGTAAATTAACTTATTCTGTGGCGTTAGTGACAACGTTTAAGTATAGGTTCAGCTCAGAGATAAGAGATATTAGTAGAGAATGGCAACTTAACAACATAAAATCACAATTGCGTTTTATGCCCTCTACCTTAAGAAAGTAATTAAAATCCGTAACGCGGAATGCACTGTATACCATATCTGGAGGTAGGGTTATCAATATTAGATTATGAATAGCGTTAATCCATTTTTAAATATGTCAAAATTTATTCTTGGATTAGAGAATCTGTGAAACGAAGATGCTCCATCCTCACAATTAGTGACACTACACTTTATGGGGGGCATTGCTATTTGAGAAATATGATTAATTGACAATGTATGTACGTAACCTTAAAATGACTTACTCAATATATTAATTTTGCACAATTTATATTCTAATATAAAATAATTGTCAATAAGAGTCTGTACTATATTAATCACTAAAACACTAACTAAATATAACTAAACGCTAAACATAAATATCAGAAGAGAAATCTAACAAGTTGCGCTTTCTGCGAAAACTTGCGAATAGATTTCTTGGGTGATTGACCTATGTGCTCCTCAACATCTGCTATACCTTCAGTTGCCCGTTTTGATGGTCTACCACTACCTAGTTTTCGGGACACAGTCCCATTTTGACGAAATTTTGCCGCTGATTCTTGAATAACTTACCGCAAACTGTCATATGTTATTCAAAAGTTTGGAAATTCTGCTGAAAGTTTATATATAGGTGGTTGCAAAGATTACGACCATTCTCCGTTTTCTAATTCTATACCATTT
The DNA here is from genome assembly GCA_023509865.1 of Trypoxylus dichotomus. Taxonomy (NCBI): domain Eukaryota; kingdom Metazoa; phylum Arthropoda; class Insecta; order Coleoptera; family Scarabaeidae; genus Trypoxylus; species Trypoxylus dichotomus. Next base: position 61,285,572 of record CM042076.1, on the reverse strand, counting down.
CTAAAGCATGATTCGATAGTGAAACTTTATTTGTTATCAACATTTTTGTGTCAATAAACCGATACTGTACACATGACAAATACACTGTCATTTCAGTACTCACTAGCAACAAGATATTTCGAAGAAATAATTTCAAGGCTTGCTAGAGGGTAAATGTATATGGTAAACTGTAAAACCAACTTATATAATAATTTACAAAACATGGAGCTGGTGATTAGACCTTTTTATGATTTAATTATAATTATAGTACAGTTAGCCAAAACAAAATTAAATTCTGAACTGCGCCGCAGTTGAGGAGCGCTGCTGTTATACATTCAATATTGTTATTGATCTCCACACATAATTTTTCAATTCCAAAACAAATTTTAATGTATTTGAACGATTAAAGTAATGCTTTCTAAATACTTGGTGTATTTCATTATAATATTCCTTATTTTAAAGCAAAGAATATTGCTTAAATTTTAATACAACCATAAAAGTATGTTAAACATTTTAATTTTTGCAGTAAAACCCAGCAAATATCGACCTCGGACTTAAAATTTTCACCATCAAGCTATTCCTTTTCCGAGATTTCGCGTTAATATTTTTAGACGCTAATTAAAAGAATGAACGAACGCAACAACGCTCTATGATCCTATGTACGTCTAACTTTCCGGGGTTTTAAATAAACGTCTTCTGTGGACGGCTGTGGGGGTGGAAATGCGTGGGTTGCGCACGCTTTCCACCTTTCCATCCTCTCGTCATTTCTCCCTTCCCTTCCTCCACAAACTATCAAGCCACGATCGCTGCACGGTATACACACGCACACAAACAAATGCATAGCCTACGTTTAGAACAATCCGGCAAACACAAATCAAAGTATAGTATTTTTGAAAATAAGAAGGCGACTGTAAAACCTGAAATATTACCCGCGGGCTGAAATGGCGCTGGATAGCCAGAGAGGCTTTTGTATGCGTTTGAAAATGATTTTCAGTTGAGGGATATTTTAAAAACGGATATTTACGTCGGTCGAAGATATAAGCCGAGGGTTAATATAGTTGTGGTCCGCAATTGAAAGAGATCCGGTTAGATTTCTTAGGTTCAGAGGAAAGCTCTCTAGGTGTCAAATTCAGAATTGGATGAAATATAGTAGGGGTACGCAGTATGATCAGATATGGAAGGGAAATTCATTTTGAAGGGGTGAAACCCCCCTCCAAGAATTGATTAATTTGCAGTTTCTTCAATATAAGTCTCGAATGGTAAGTAAGAGTTGTTTTAAAAATTTTCCACTAAATCACAAACTGGATGATATCCATTGAATACTACAATCATTACATATGTTTCCACACTTGTTTCAGAATGGATTCGACGTGCGGAATAAATATTTTTTAATGATGAAAACAGCTATTCCACATCGAGTGATGTTATATTTGCAAATTTAAAGTAATCCTTGTGACAACTTAATGGATCTTTCACCGCATTTTCACAAATTTGTCGTAGTTTGAGACAATATGAATCTTTGTCAATAACACTTTCAAATTTTCCGCCGTAGATAGGTGTGTGTCATCTACAATTTGAACGGAATCCACAAACGACATCGAATCATCTTGTAATTTTTGAATTCCTTCCGCTAGTCCATAGTAGTTCTTGCGAATACCTTCTAAATCACATTTTACCTGACTATCTGAGAAACATTCTCTGGCTTTTCTTGATAGCTTCAACATGTCTTGGATCGAATTGTAAAACTACCTTCTTTACACCATCAAAATGTTCGCAGTAGTAAAACGCAGGCTTTAATCATGCTCCCCAATGCGTACTAATCGGCTGCGGTGGTTCAGGCACTTTGGGACACAGTTCGTGAAATCTTTTTGTAAGTTTTGGCGACCTTAGAAATACAACATATAACATTTATGAATTAATTGCGCCACAAGGTTTAAAGCATGGATTTTACATATTACATGTAACAGATTACCTACTCTCTTCTTTAGCAGATCAGCCTAAGGAAAGCACGTTAGCGGCATCGTCACTTACAAACATTAAAAGTTGAGTTGTTGAAACTTTAAATTTGTTCAATGCCCTCAACACCACTTTTAAAATATCATCGCTAGTACATTTAATTTTGGATGACGGTTCAAACTCTTCCATTGTAAGTACCATCACATTCACCACAGAATGTTTTTGCCAATAGGTTGTGTCGTCCACACATAACCGCAATTTTTTATCTTTCAATTCTGCGTTAATTCTTCTTTCAACATAGCCACGAACAGATGACATAAAGTTTCTTAACAATGTCCGACTTGGTAATGTATAATCCGAATACTTGCCCCAGAAGGAGATAAATATTTGTTGGTCTAGTAAAGTGAACTGTACATTACATGGAATAAAACGAACACCTATATCAAATATTAATTTTTCGCTGTATCTTTTGCTACGGATTGCAGAACTGTGTTTTATACTTTTTAGGTGGCGTTCACATTCCCACCTGCTTGTACATGTCAAATAGTTGTCGCACTTTACACATTTAATGCTATCGCCTTCATGTTCTAGATCCGGCATACTCGGCATATTACGTTTTCTAACTTATTCCAAATATGCCGTTTCCGGAACGTACCTAAATACAACATTTTCTAAATATGTGTGTACTGACAAGCACTCATAACGACGTTGTTCTTGGCACGGCACTGAAGCTTGCCCCTCTTTGCTTTGAGACAAGCGATGACTAAATGTAAGAAAGATATCAGAAGTTCTTTTATAACACGGTGCTGCGGAATATAGAGAATGTTGCACTTAAACTCAACACTTTTGTGAGGGGCATATTTGTAGTAGTATGGAAAAAGTTTTAGATAAAAATTATTTTTAAATTTTTAAACTTGGAATAATTAATATGCATGGTTTAAACGTATAAGTTTACATTTTTATTAGCCGGAATGTTTCGTTTTTTCACCTATTAAATAACATACGGTATTCTAGTATGCAAAGTATTAATGGCGGGTGGAAGTTTAAATTTCTGATGTTGGAGAAATTTTTACAATAAAGTTAAGGAACGGACTAGTACTTTTCAGCAGCGTGTATTTGTTCGCACCGTATAGATTGTCTGAAGTATGCAATTGAGAAAGGTAATATTTCTGAAATCAATATTCACCTGTTTTACAGTCTAATATTTCAGCCATCGCTCCCTGTTATCATTCTAACATTACGCTACTGGTATCTATCACGCAACAGATGCAACAACGGTCTGCTTTAGCACCTTCGAATTTATAAATTATTATGCTGATGATAATACGGATTTTTTATCGAGTTTATGTGTATCTTCTAGATTTAAAATATACGTTTTAGAAATTTATTAGAACCTAAATAACTAGATAGTAAGAAAAATATGCATATAATTTATACTAACAATAAGTACACATACGTACCAAATAAGTTTCAAGTAATTTTAAAAAGCGTCTGCAGCGGAAATACTCAAAAACACAGTGAAACAACAGTGATATGCTGCTTTTTCAAAAGTTGGACTTTTTTTTGGGCTTCTAGCTATCGAATTATATTAGTTTAGTTGTTTTTGAATTGTTGCGTGAATAACTTAAATTTAACTCCTGTTTTAGGATTAATCTTTGTATGACGTTCTATCAAATTACCTTGACGAACTGTGGCTTTCTTTTTGCGATCGCGAGTTTTTGTCCTTTCTCGATGTTGCACATTATTTCTGCTGTTGCCAGAAATAATTGCGGCAGGTAAAATCATCATTTCTTAAGAAATACACCGATTTCTAGTTTCAAAATAGTGAATATCAACTAGGTATGAACATCTAGACACAAACCCAAAACATATGACAAGTGAAAAAGCTTTACCCTGCTTTAAATCGACATCGAAGTTGGAATCAGAATGCATTAGTGAAAACGATCTTAAAGTATCAGCATATGTGCCATATTTGCCTATTTAGATATTCTCGTCATTTAACTGAGACCTATTATACAGGATATCCCACCAAATTTTTGAAGTTCTTGTGGGAATTTGATTTTGAAACTTGCAGTGTAGTCATGGCGAATTATTTAGCTTAACAGTAACGCTGGCGTACATGGTGTTGATGTCAACTTTGTTATTTTATGTTTAATGGTATAGTTTTTATCGATTCATTAAACTTATCACATCATTTACGAACAACTTGCATTAGGGTTGACTAATCTAAACTTAGTTTTTAGTAGTAAATACCTTTATTATTTAAGTAAGCAAAATTCGCTTTTTTTAATGCAAAACACTGAACACATTATTTTTTAACTAATCACAGTGACTTACCATCACCACAGTTTTGTAAATCATCATTGTTTAAAATATTATAACTTAGAATATCTCTTAATTTCCTAGTGAAATATTTCATTTTATCGAAATGTCGAAGGCGTAATAGCAAATCAAAATTTCAAAAACTCAAAAAACATTATTGTAAGCTATGAATGTGTACAATGTACACATATTTCGAATATATTACTATTCATGAATCGTATATTAAACTAATTCATCTTTTTAATTTAGTATCATTTTAATGTATGTCATTATTCTGAATGGAATGAGACCATCCGTAGTTCGATAGGACTATCCGTTCCCTAGATATTTAATTTTTTTCGCTTTTTTCTCACTGTATGTCGTAGTGCTTTCGTAATCATTTTCTCTGAGCAGTTTAAAAGTTCTTGAATAAATTAGTAGGCTTTACTCTTTTGTAAATATTAAAATGAACTATCGCATCTCTTCGGTATAATGTTTCTTTCGACCTATTCTAATTAGACAAAGCAACTCCAGTTAATCGCTACTGAACACTAAATAACGCAAAGTATTACCATAAAAAAAGAAGGAAAGGGTCTCTCTTCCTATAAAAACCGGCAATATATTAGTGCGCCATCCCACTAATAGATGCAGAACTATAAAGGATAAAATCAAAATCTGCATTGGAACGATAAGAAACTATAATAAGCGGATTTTTCGAAAACTCCAGTGAACATATTTCAAATTCGTTTATCCATCTTTTAAGGAAATTGACATTTAATCGGAAGACTATGCATTTCAATATTCAACTTTCCGTGTTTCACGTAAATAATCAAATACGAACTTCTGATAAAATATCAATTTCCTTAAAATATAAGCTAATTTTGTAACGGTTACAATTTGCATGAAAACCATTTAGTGAACACGTATTGCGTGAATAAATATTCCATACAAAGTAAATATAAGATCTGGTTTTGTGTAGATTAAAATTGTCTTTTTATGTGTATAGAGATCCAAAGCGAAAGTCTAATTATGTTCCTACTAAATTTTACTATGTAACTACGATGTATTTGGTATATTTACAAATTATAGTAGATTATCACTAAATATGAAATATGCATATAAATTGAAATAAAAAATATGTAAAACTAAAAAAAGTAAAACAAAAGAAGATTCTCAATTCAAACACACAGACTCATAATACTATGATACAGGTCTTAATCACTCACACACGAAGTTTAATGCTAACTAAAGCACCTTTAAATACCCCCAAAGAAGTACAGCAAATACTCATTCACCAGCTAAGTTCTCAGAGTATATATTCTCTAAAACAAAATACCGTGATATCATAAAGTTTCAGTTTAAAGGATGAAGATGGTATTGAAATAGAAAATATAAGTCTAAACTTAAGTCATATTATCATACTCCTAACACAACCTTAACTTTTGACAATCATTTTGACTGTCATCGTGGCATCATTTGATTTAAAGATACAATAAAACAAGATTTTATTAATAAAAAAAATGCGAAATTAAAGCAAGTATTGAAATCGTTGTCCATTATTTTCAATTCCCACATTTATATGCCTTCTCATCCTGTTAAAGGTATTCTGAAGCATTGCGAGCGTTTTTAATGCACATTCTTCAATAATTCTTTGCAGCAATTCTTGCAAATTAACAACGGTAGTTTTATATATTCTACTTTTTAATTGATGAAACATGAAAAAGTCCAAAATTGTCAAACAAGGTGATCGTGGTGGAAATTCAACTTCCGCATGTAAGCTTATAATCCGATCATTAACAAGCTCACGAAAGAAAATAATATTTTGTTGTGTTGTGTATGTCATTCCACCACCTTGACGGACGTAACCATATTGTAATTCATTTTCGTGCAGTTGTTTAATAAACTCATTTAAAATGTTTATATACCTCCTAGAATTCATTGTAAAATTAAAAAAAAAATAGGTGTAATAATTCCGCAACGAGAAACTGCTACCCACCAAGTTTCGCGGTAAGCAGAAACGATTTAACAAAAATATGAGGATTTTCACTACTCCACATTCGAGTACTTTGGGAATTGTGGCACATCGAAAGCTGGAACCACGCTTCACTAGAGAAAAATGTCATCATCTCACACTAAATTATTTGCGAACTATTGGCAGTAAGCAAGGTGTCTAAGCTAGTCTACCGGTAAAACAGGCTGATGTGATTGCATCTTATACGGATGCAATTTATTGACATGTTCCATACGAAAGTCCAATCTCTTGAGAAAGACGTTTCAAAGATTTTATGAGTTCATTTTCAATCTGTTAACAAACATCACCTATAACTTCTTCCGAACGAACAGTTAATCTACCAGTACGTCATTTATGATTAGAGTTGTTGTTTGGGCTATTTCCATCGAATTTTGACGAGTGTGCGGTAGTAGATCCTTTCCCTGACCAATGGTTTGCTGGCTCTGTTAGCAATTCTTTTGGGTCGATTGCTTGAAACGGGGAGTGCGATTGTTAAGCCTTTCGAGATGATCTTAAACGATACAAATAGCCCAAACAAGGACTCTAATTATGATAATCCATCGTCAACAATATTACGTCAAGAGACGTGATTTATGGCCTACAGAACCAGTCTAACGAAATATAGCAACACAATCGGAAAAGCAATTGCAAAAATTTTTAGAAATTACAGTTAACTTTGGGAAGTGCTCTTTAAAATCGTCCAAATATACACGCTGGCTGTATACTATTCCATCAATTCGCACTCCAGTTCAAAAATAGGCTTCAATCATGTATGTCGTGTATGTTTTTTACACCTTATTGTAAACCATATTTGAATCTAATCTATCTAGTCGATGTTCAAACTTGCTTTCAGGAGTTCTAACACGTTGATGACAGTCAATGTCACCGTCAAAATAATTTTTAAAACCGTTAAGTTATATCTGGCTTACATTCAGACGTGTGTTTTCTACTTCAGCGCCATCTTCGTCCTGGAAACTTCATAATATCACGGTATTATTAAGGTAACATTATGAAAATAGTCATCTCAAATTTATTTGTTTGGATATTTGGGATATTTGCATAATTTCGTCCATATAAATAAGTACATTAGTATTAACTGAATTTTTAAATGTTTATTTTGTTCACTGCTAGACAGTATATACACAATAATTTACAAAGATTTACCAAAAACGAAATGTACCAAAACTTTCGTTTGGCATGAGCGGTTTTTTTTACCAACAATAGATACCCACGCGTACCAACGGTGCCGGAACATTAAAATGTCAGAATAATAACCTAATTTGCATTCTACCACTTGTACATGTCTAAATGCGAAATGTATATTTATTCAAAGCTGATTATTGCAGTATTTATATGGAAACCATGTAACACCACATGACACGAAAGATTTATCTTGCTTGTAGTTTCACTACAGATGTGTAAATTTACACTACCGATATTGTAAATTTACATTGCGGTGACATATAACTTAAGAATTCCCGCATTAGTGAACATTATCTTCTTTCATTATATGGCCAGTTACTTAATATTGCAGTGCTAATATTGTAAATGGAATTTTTCTAGAGTGGCTTTGAGTTCAGTTTTTACTGAAATCCGATCTTTGCTTTGTATCCGAAAGTTCAACAATGTAAAAAAACCTTTCGTTACTTTCCTGGATACAAATTGCTGCATTTGTCGCTTTCATATGCAGATGGTAGCGGAGAATTGATCATAATTCGCAGTCGTGAATCATATACATTCCCTTCTACGAAATTTTATCTCTCAATCCATTCCTCAAATTTCAGAAAATTTGCTCCAAGTATGAATGAAAGAAGTTTAAAGATCTTATTAATTATTTATTCTAATTGTTATGTTATTTGCCATTCAGTTTTAATATCGTTAAAGCGATATTACGTTGAAAGGTTCAAAATTGTGAAAGGGTTGGCAATTCTACAGCAATGATACACATCGGGAGTTCCAAGCGAAGCCCAACAGGAGATACGCCGGCAAGATAGTGGAGCCGTGTTAACATTTTACGTAAACGTCGTCTACTCGATAGCACCGTCCGGAAATTAATGTGTCTGTTCGCTTCTTTTTTATTTCTAGAAAAGGCGCATGATGCACGTAACAGTTTTATTATATCCAAAAGCAAGACCGTGTTTCTAAGCAAATTGCTTATAGAGGCTGAGTGTGACAGACACTATGGATTTCCCAAGTCTAGTTTAGATACCGCTAGCAATTCTTTCGGCTTCTCTATTACCCGCATTGGTGAATTTTGGCGCGTATAATAAGTAACACTCTTGAACTTAATATGAATGATACTTTCTTATGTTTTCGTACCGACAGTATCATTCCAGGGCCGGACTTATACGAAAATCACTTGTTACATACACACATATGTAAATGTAATTAACAAATAATTAATATCATTATAAAATCATAATATCATTATAAAATGTTATAAAAGTATAAGATTAACTTATTACATAAACACAGACGTAAAAGTAATGAATAAATAATTGCAATCACTAAAAAAAAAGCACAGGATTAATTTCAAAAATTGAAGGTGATTGATTTAGGGAACGACAATCGATTCTACAGATTCGTTTATATCAAGAAAATGCAGCGGAAGGTTGTACGTCATGAAGAAACCATTAAATGATCCTAAAGCTAATAATAACGATTTCAATTTTCTAAAAACATGCATAGAAATGCCCAAATATGCAATATATGCAGTCACTAATTAACGCTAATTAACTTGAATTAGTGTAATACGTCTACATATAGATTATAATTAAAGATATCCAAAAAATAAAATATATACACTTTGCATTATAATCCGGTGCCAAATCATGTTGCCAAACCAGTGTCGATCAGATGTAGAGTGTGTACGAAGAGTAATTTTAGTGCGTCACGGCTATTGCGAAAGAATTATGGTACGTTATATTCAATATATTATTGTAGTATTTTTTGTGTATAGCGTAATTATATAAAAGTTTATAAAAGAATTTTTAGACTTAATATTTGATGGTGTAAAACTAATATGTTTAGTGTAAGATACACCTTTCTAACGCCTGCAAAACAGCACATAGTGCATATGTAATACATCTAATATGGAATGAATAGGTAAAGAAGTCCGTTATAGTCTAGGCGTATAAATTTGATAGGGTTGCTGAAAGAGAGTTTTCTTTAGTTTTGGAAATTATAGGAATTATTGCATTGCGCCTTCCTTATCTGATCATAGTTTAATCGCCCGCCGTATACATACGAAAATGCACGAGACGAACGAAATATATAGAGTCAAAAGAATCGGGGTAGCACTTGAAGATAAAAACTACCATCACTAATACCAAGACCGCCGTCGTGATGTATGTATATGTGTACGTCGTGTACGTGTGCATTACACCAGTGTATAGACCAACCAAGCAAGCAACTAAATTTGCCTCGTCCCCACTCCTCATTTCTCTCTTAATACAGAGTAGATTGTTCGCCGCCTCCGATCTCTTTCTGTCGCAGCAGAATACCGGAGCCGAACGAGCTACAGAGAGGTTATCGCTGCAAACAAAGACGAACGATGGTGTCGAGGAAGAGAAGAGAAGAGGAGGCGGTTGACGATGGTGGAAAAGGAAGAAGAAGAGGACGGGAAGAGGTGGAGGAGGTGAAGTAGGAGGTCGGCTAGCAGGCACGCAGGGAGAGAAAGCTCTAGCAGGTGTACTGTGCTTGTGCGCGAGCCTCTCTGCAGGATCAGTAATCGGTATCAGATATGTACGATGCAGCCGGTGAATTTAGATCAGTCGTCACGACACCAGCGACAGACGTTCACCACCACCAGAGGGGACCAGAAAGGACGCCGACGGCGACCGCCACGACGTCAACGACGCCGCTTCAACAACGACCAATTTCGATTCTTCGAGGAAAACCGTAAGTAGGTTTTCACGTTTGCACCTTTTGCTTTATTCGCGTGTATTGGTTCGCCTTCGGTTTCGGTTATTGTTCGTGAATGAAGATACCTCTCAATACTGTATGATATCATTTGATGATAGTAGGTTTGAAAATTAGAAGTGAGAATGCCACGAAATACCAATGAAATTTTATCGTTAGTAAATTGAAGCATACTCCGTACTTCGATTATTCTATTTATAGAAGATGATTATTTGTACTTAAATTATTTATTCGAAATAAAGTATAATGCTTTGTCCTTTGTGGAATTATTATCAGTAAGTAGATTCTTTAATAAATCAACAAATGCTCTTTGAATATTCTGTTTCTACAAACTGAAGTAATAATAAGGTAATTGTGTTGTATAAAGAATGAAATATTAATTAATGGATATATATTTTATATATTTATATACACTTTAAAGTACCCATGAACCTAAAAAGTTAGCATCGAATTGGAAAAAAATATTTTTTAAATAAGTAAGTTTTTAATGAATTTTCACGTATTTGTTTAATTAAATAAAACTATTCACTTAAATTTTATATTGTCTCCCGGAAAGCAATCTTCTGCATACTTTTTTTGTAACTAAGATTTTGATGTGAGGTACTTTTCTAATAAAGTTCCTGAGTAGTAATAAATTTTAGTTTAAATAGGTGATGAAGGTCTGACTGATGAAATACTTCCACGTAAACGTAATAAGTATTCCGTTACAGTCATCTAAATCTGGTGATCTTTCCATATTTATTTTACGTTAGTAAATAGCCAGATCATTGTATAGAATACCACGAACTGCTTTGTTTTCAAGTCAAAGTAAATATTTCCAACTCTGATATTGCATTACGTATATCATCAGGTTTTTATTTACTAGTTGTTTCCAAATTAAAACGAATTTATTGATCGACAAAGCAAAGTGGCGATCATTTTATATGTTGGCGATAATTATACCATATACAGAGAAGTGACAACAATTTTTGATTAACGATATCAAATATATTTGTCAGTATATGGTTGATAAAAGTAATAGTTTTTCTGGAAATTAATCAAAAATCATTAAGTTTTCTATCTCATTTTATTAATTAATTTACTTTATAACAATGTCCTACCTTTCATAAAAAAATATTGTATAAGAACCTGAATCTGATAAAAAACGGATAGGATGTTTGCTTCTATAAGTTAAAAAGCCTTCCGCAAACGCGTGAAACACGTCGAACTTGTATATCGCCCTGGCATTTCGCAATAATTGTTCGATCGAAATAAGTGAAGTCGCATGCGCAGAGATGCAGTTCTTTGATAGACTTGGGAGTTGCGCTGTTTGTATAAAATGCACTAAAGACAGGCATCCACTTAAGAATCATTGGAAAATAAAAATAATAACCAGACAAATACTGATGATGGTGAAGGCGAAAGTATAAATTAATCTCTACCGTCATAACAAGCAAAAGAAAATGAAGAAACTCTACAACACATAAAAAGAAATTGATACAATTTGGAGTATGGATAACAGATAAGAAACAATTACATGAGCAAATAGTAAGATCACTTTTGCAAGAAATTATAGTTTTAAGTCACCTCAACATAAAGAAGTGCGATCATGTCCATTTTCTTTGCACTATATTGCAAATCATATTTGAATCTATTCAAAGTCGATGTTCAAACTTGCCTTCGGTAGTTCTAACACATTAATTAATGACACTCAATGTTACTGTCAAAATAATATTCAAAACCTGACTTAAGTTCAAACATATGTTTTCTATTTCAGTGCCCTCTCGTCCTAAAAACTTTATATCACGGTATTATTAAGGTAACATTACGAAAACAATCATCTCAAATTCATTTGTTTAGTTATTAGAAGTATTTGTATAATTTCGTCCGTACAAATAAATACATTAGCATTAACTGAAATTTAAATGTGGGATTTAAATTTTTAAATGTTTATTTTGTTCCTGCTAGACAGTATATCTTAATTTTCAATTATAGTGTTACACGTGAGGCTTCTTTACTAGAATGTTCAGCGAGGTCCAATAATTTATGTAAGATTTACCAAAAACGAATTGAAGCTTTTTAGCTTGAACGGATTGTTTTGCCAACAATAGATGCATTCGTATATACACCAGCGGTGCTGAAACATTAAAATGTCAGAATAGTAAGCTAATTTTCATTTTACCACTTGTTCGTTTCTAAATGCGAAGTGTGTATTTATTGAAAGCTGAGTAATCCTACCGTTATACCAAGCAAAAGAAAATGAAGAAACTTTACAACACATAAAAAGAAATTAATAAAGTTTGGAGTTTGGGCAGCAGATAAGAAATAACAATAAGCAGAGAGAACGATCATTATTGCAAGGAATTGTAGTTTTAGATCACCTCAACATAAAGGAGTCCGACAAGCAATTGGAATACTAAAGCTAGGATATGTTCCAGGTTTCAGTTATCGTTAAATAACATATTTGATAGGGAGAACTCAAATAAATCAGTTTGTAGGGCTTGATGGATGACTAAATATTTGCAATAAACCAATAATTTGTGTAGTTTTGACAAGATAGAAACAGTTTCTTGTTTGGAACAATGGTTAACATCCACATGCATCCAATTATCTTACAGATACGGCCACTGATTTAAGAAACAAGCGTAACGAGTAACAGGCAAAGAAACGTGGGCAATTGTCTTCCGATTCTGATAAAATTTTTCAGGAATGAACTACATCGAAACATATTACATACGTATTCTTTAGCTTATTTTTGGGCTTAAAAAAATTTGATTGGTGCCCAAAGTGACCACCAGAAAACAAATTTTTTGGCAAGATATCAAATTCATTAAAAAAACCAACATTTCCTGTTACCAGCACTACATTCTAGATAAAAAATCGGAGTCGTCAGGGAATTAAAAATTATCATTTTTTACAGCCCATGGCAAAGATATTGTCTTAACTTATTTTCCTTTGATTATCTGTAAACCAAACAAAGAAATAAAAGTTACCTGTGGTTGGATTCTTTTTTTCAATGTGTATTTTAGGAGAGCTATTTATTGTTATTTTAATGTATCTATCTTGCCTTCTACTTTTAGCATTAAGTTTTGTATTTTAAATAAAAACTCTTTGTTATCGCCCTTAGGATATTGATTGTGTTGTAATATACAAGAAATCATTTGAAATACACACATACTCCAATCCCCTATTCCTTCATTTTAAGGAGGGTAACACAACAATGAAACGTATATTAAAAAAATGTATTTTAAAGAAAAAACCCCATTTTATGCATTAATATGAAGGTAGATTATTACGAATAAAAAATACATCACAAAAATCATACTTCTTGTATGCCGGAATAACAAGAAATATTTTATAATTGAATGGAATGCCAACTATTTTTCTTAAATTGTGCATGGCAAACGTCGCAGATGGGAGTTTTTTAGCGATGAACAGCGTGCGGAAAATTTTAGGCCGTGGTCGGTGATCAAACCCAGGAAATTTGCGGCATTATTCTCCAATATTGTTTGACCACCATATCTGACGTGAAGACTATTATTGAATGGCTGTGGTGACATTCTAAAATGGAGGAGGCCAGTCTTCTTGCCATTTAGTGAAAGACCACTGGGAATGTACCAGTTGTTCATGTATTATATCACGGACTTCAGCTAGCTGATCCATCGAAGAAGCAGATATTATGCAGCTAGCATATTCGGCAAATTGGGATACGAGGCATAAGGAAAGGCTGAGATTGTTGGCGTATACCAAGACCCCGAGTAAGTACTTGTGGTAAGCCAAAGTAATCTCTATTAGAGTAGCATAATGTAGTTTCGTGATGCTGCAGAGAGTACAAGGTGTCATGTGACTCTTCTAAGTCTCGATCCATATAAGAGATCTAACGAAAGGATGTAGAGTGTCGAAAGTTTTAAATAGATCAAAAAAGATTCCTGCGACATTGCGGACAGCGTCCAACTCACTATGAGTATGGTGAAGAGCCTGAAGAATCGTGTCAACGAATTGATTACTAGAAATCAGATTCAGACTTCTCCATTCGAAATTAAAAAATGGGTTGGGTAATGGAAAAGCATTCAGAATTAATATATCTTTCTAAACATTTTAATAATACCTCATAAGATTTTTAAAAGATATGTTTTTACACTGCTGTTAAATTTTATTTTATTTAATCTTCTCAAGATTTTTTTAAATTTTAATTTTGTACAAAATATGTTTTTTGAAATAGTAATATATGTAGATAGTTTTCCCATTTTCTATTTTAACTAATATGTTATGTATTAATAAATAAATGTAAAATGTAAACCTATTTTTTGTTTTTCCTTCGTAGGCTATTATGTAAATATGTAATACAAAAGACGAAAAACGATTACAACAAGAAAATCATGATTTCTTAAAACAGAAATGACCGATTTACAATCTGATTTTATTCACGACGTACACATGAAATTGTTATTGTTACTTACACTTAGTGTTTCGTTAAGCTTTGTCATTCTTTCTAAATACACTTAAAAGTCACCATAATAAAAAATATTTAAAAAAATTCTTTGAATTCCGATTTTTTTAGGTATTAAATTAAATTTTAAACTATTTCTTGTAATAACGCTTCCATATCGCAAGTAAAAAATTATTTTTGGACCGTTTAAAAAACGCATAAAATTTTACGAATATGTAATACGTAATAACTTGTATTTATTTCACCTGCAATATGTTTTATGTACTATACTGTAGGTATAGTTATATTTTCAGAAAACGTCTAATAAGCTTTTTTACATTCGATACCAACCTTATGGCGAATACTGTATACTATTCCTCCGTTCTTCTCCAAGATGGACATGTTTTTCTCTTTATTCTACTTTATTTCAATTTTAGTGTTTTTTAAATAGAAAAACCTGTAATTTTCACAAATTTTCAAACAGTCAATTTGTCAAATAAGAAAAAAATATTTAGTATTATCGTAAAACGAAAACGTATAAGCCAGGGCCATAAGTGAAAGTTAAATTTATATCAAAAACACTCTTTCATTATTCCCGTTTTGAGATAATACTTTCTTAAAACTTTTGTACCAGAAACTAAATTATCGTTAAAAATTATTAAGAATATACACGATGTTGCATTTAAAAAACACTAAAACAGTAGACGCTCAATAGTGTAAACAAAATAAAACGCAGACTGTTTCCACTATCGATTTATTCACATTAGAGGGAGTGACTGACTGTATGCTTAAAGTAATAGGTACTGTTGCAACAATAATTGTTTACACATTTATAATTGCGAATTTTTTAATTTGAAACAGACAAGAATACATTCTAAAAATATTGTATAGTTTTTGTTTATTTCTTGTGTTCAACTTTTTGCGCTACTTCTCTTGCCAGCTTATTTTAATCTTTGAGTCTGGAGTAATTTTATTATGTGACTTTTCTTTAGTTTCCTTCTTCTATTTCTTCGTCAATATCGTCAAATTGTGTATCCATTTCATTCCATGCAATAAGTACGTATATGTGGCAGTAATGTGTTTAATTTATCACGTATTTCAGCTAGAGCTTCTGTCTGACCATCTTTCCATTTTTGTTGCAATACACTAACAATAAGTGGCAAATCGTCCTCTTCTTCTTGACTTACTGAAATCTAGAATTTTTCTCCAGCATTTGAAAATCATTGTTGGATCTAATCGGTTATGTGCATGATGCATACATCAAATTTGTGACAGCGTCTTTTATTATCAAATTTTCTAAGGTTTCTAAATTGGAGCTATTTACGATAATTGTGAAGAAGGCTGCTTCTGTAATATAACTTTGCAAGTCTGATTACATTCTCATTCATTGGTTGGATAAGAGATGTCACATTTGGCGGAGGGTAGATTGTTGTAATTTACCCATTTTTTACTCCGTAATTCTTGTATTGAGGGGTGCGATGGAGCATTATTCAAAATAAAAGGAGTTTTTATTGGATGTTCACTTGATTTTCGGAAACGTATAAACCTCCAACAGAACAAACAATCACTTTTCACACTTTCGGGAGATTCATGTTTAATAAATTAAATTTACTTCATAAACTTGCCTGAACAACAAAATAATTAGGGAACCAATCATCCAAGTTGATTTGGAGCAGTCATAGTTTACAGGAACAGAAAAATATTTGAAAGCGCTAAGATTTTTCGCCTTACCAATAACCAATTGCTTGACTTTAGAAATTCCACTGGCATTAGTACTTGTTAAAAATGTTAGTAGTTGTTTCTCATGTTTTCTGCATGGGAAAGAAACAAAAGTTTCCTCTGGTAGAAGCTTCCAATACAGAGTTAATTCATCAGCATTATGTAATTGACCTATTCTATTTTTTAACTAAACCTTAAATGGATCATTTAGTTCTGGCTGCGATGATTATTTTTCGCCAGCAATTTTTAAATATCAAATTCTGAATCCTTTTTAAATCTTCGCAATCTACCATCACTAATAGTAAATTCTTCAACAAAATTTTCTTTAATCTCCGAATTCAATGGGCTTGCCTTTTCTTTCATCATATCACCACTGATCATAATGTCTTTATTTCTTTGTTTCAACAACCATTTTCACAGTTTTTTCTCAATTTCAGGATGTTTAGATCCCTATGAAGTTCTTCTTTATCCTGGTCCTGCATAACAACTACACGTAACATTAATTCGTTTTTTAATTTTTGTTTTACAAACCGTGGATTTAGCAATTCTATATTTTTTTTGATAAATTTGTTGCATTTGTATCGTTTTTCAACTCCTCAATTATATCTGCCTTTCACGAAATGTTAACTTTTTACACTTGCAAATGAATTTTACACGATTAGTCTTGGCGCCAATTTTCAGCACTACACATTTATAGGATATTTCCTTTGCCACTTTCTAGCCCTAAATTTAAATATGTATATGCTTTACCACCTTTTAACAATTTATTTTCTAAATTCAAATTTAATTTTATTTTTCGTAAAGAAATTTCTATTCAGAAATAAATGTAATTAATTTACTGTAAAGATTTTTAATTATAGTACAAACGCCAATCATTTCAATGACATTCTATGAAATTTCATTTAATAAAATGCACCAGAAAACAATTTATTTAGTATTACGCGATAACAAGGTCTTTTGTCCACAAGCCAATCAAACTCGGCTCGAGTCAGACCACTTTGATCATCCACATGTAAACAAATCCGGTTGTGTCCACTAAGTTGACGCTATGCAATTTCAGTTGTACGAAAGACGTATTTATTATATGCTTACGCAACTTTTCGAATTGTGCTGGTGGACAACGACCACAGCAAATGCAACGGACCATTAAAAAGATAATCAATAAATGTTTAGAGAACTTTTGATCAATTATATTTAGCTTAACTTCGAACTTATTATTTCTGTATACTACTTATTACACACTATGCTGCTTATTACTTTTAAAGATAATTTTAA
The DNA here is from genome assembly GCA_023509865.1 of Trypoxylus dichotomus. NCBI lineage: Eukaryota > Metazoa > Arthropoda > Insecta > Coleoptera > Scarabaeidae > Trypoxylus > Trypoxylus dichotomus. Next base: position 61,268,002 of record CM042076.1, on the reverse strand, counting down.
TGCGCATGATTATGATGCTATTGCGGACACATGATTGACAATAGCTGTAGGCGGTGATTTGATTCGACTGAATAATTCGAGTAACGTTCTATGTTAAGAGTTGTCTTAGTTTCATTGCTTTAAGTATCACTATTGAAGTTTCGTGTATGAGTGGGTTAAACTGCTGATAGGTAAATCTGTCATAGTTGTTGGAAGATATCTGGAGACTTTGAAGATATGTTGCTCGATTTAATAATTGACACTCATAAGATTGTTATTTTGGGATATCTCAATAAAAATCTATTGTATGGTTTTAGTTTTGTAATATGTGTGAGTCTATCGGTATAAAACAGATTATCAATGATCCAACTTGTGAAACTACATCATCGTCTCTCATTGATGTGATTTTGGTCGTTTTAAAATAAAATTGGCTAAGCTGAATATTAAAATTAAAGTCAATGGCGTTGCTGTTGCTGTAACTGTAGGAATTTTCATGGACTTGACTAAGGCTTTTGACAGTATTTCTTGGAACAAATTAAATAAAAAATTTAATGGAATCAGTTTGCATTTAGTAAATTCGCCAGCACAGAGTGGAGAGTATTGATGAAAAGATTGGCCAGCATATATACCCTGACTGTTTAACAACAAAGCGAGGAGTTTCTCAAGGTTCTATATTAGGCCCGCTGTCATTTCTATTGTACGCAAACGATCTTTTGCAGATATCCCAATATCGAGCCACTTGATACGATGATGATACGTCCGTTATTATTAGAGCGAAAAATGGCAATCTAGAGAACGAAGTAGCTTCAACACTAAGTAGATCTGCACGATATGGCATTGAACATCGATAAGACAAACTTGATACATTTTAGTTATTTCAAGAAAGATAATCATAAATTTGCATTCAAAGACAAGATACGTATTACGTGCGAGAACACCAGATTTCTTGGTTTGACTGTTGATAGCCAATTGATCTCTAAGAAGCATGTTGAATCCCGGACGAGGGATTTGGCCTTCTTTGGGTATGCGCTTCGTGTAATGGCTCGATCTAAAAAGGGTATAGCCGTAAACTCCACTCACACAAATTTATTAATTATGCGGAAGGCAGCATTTCGAGAGCACGTGGACTCTCATTGTCAACCGTGTTACCGTGTTGTCAACCAAATACTCTATAGTTTCTGGAATTGGTACTCTTGGGAAAAGTGAACAAACGTCGAATAATACAATGAAAAGGAACAGAAACTTATTGAACAGAGAACCACCCGCAATTGCACACTCGAGTCTGATTGATTTATTACCATAGGCCCTGGTAAAGATACGGTTCGCTTTCGTTCCATTCTTTAGTGTAAATACTCATATACCAGAGATGGGACCACCCAGTATATTGTAAATAGTCATACGTTTAGTAATTTTAGAGCCTGCGTAGAAAATAATTTGCACGTGTGATACAGTTTTTTACATTCAGTAGGTGACACGGTTGACAATGAGAGTCCACGTGCTCTCGAAACGCTGCGTTCCGCATAATTAATTAATTTGTGTGAGTGGAGTTTACGGCTATACCTGTGAATTATACAACCACACAGTCCTTGTAATCGTTAATTCTATTTCTGTGTTGGCGTTTTACTATACTAAATTTGTTTTATTTCCTATTTATTTGTAAGATCTGTAGAATCCAAAAATACAACTTCAACTTGCGAAATACTTTATGAAATTAATTGAAGAATAACAAATACATTAGAGCAAAATATCTTTTTAAATGAAAGAAATTTACCTACAAATATTGACACAACAAGCGAATAAAGATGAGAATTGGAGGGTACGGGAACAACAGACAGACAGCCCGAAGCAAATTTCAAAGGAAAGCATATGTATATATAAACAAACAGCGACAGACTTCACAACGAAATTAAATTCGTAAAAAGGTAGGTAAAGGTAAAGACAATGCTCAGGTATTACCTTTTTTTACATCGGTACATCATTTCGTTCGTCTCTGTTTAATTAAACAAACTTGCCTGTTATAAGAAGTGATATTTTTGCCAATTTTGTTAAAACCCTCTACTTGAATAAATTATAATAGCGAGCAGATACTGTTATCCAAAAAAAAAAAATGAAAAAGTAATTAATGAAAAGTTACTGAGCAGACTTCGCGTGAAGCGAACATTTTGTGCTGATTTGTGCTCTGTAAATCATATTTTTTGCTTGTTTCTTTCTCGAGTTAATGAAACCTGAAAACCGGGGCAAAGTTCACTTTAGTTCCTTCTTCTTACTTTTTTTTTTAATTTCAACAAGGGAAAAGATTTGTGCTAGTTTTGAGCTGACTTATGACGTAAAGAATTTCGGCCGCCTCACACCCAAAATATTCTGGATTAACCTTTTACAAATCGAGTTCCCAAGTAAATAATTTGTCATTTTGAAATTAACACAGAATGCCATGGTATGTTTCCATGTCGGAAACACTTTTTATAATATTACAAAATATGCCATTGCTTATTAAAACAGACATTTCGTGCGGTCAACGTCAACTTTGTGAACACCACACATAATCATATGATTGATTCCACTATACTGTATATTCTGTACTACGGAAGCTGTGGAACCCCATTTCCTTCCTTGAATTGTCTACTTTTAAAAGGCATAACCTACGTTTCAATTCCAGAATTACTATACCCTCGCTATTTACATACTGATGAAAACGATAAGTTGCCGCCACACCTAAATTTAGAGCATGAAGGAAAAGATTCCTCTACCATTCTTTTGATCTTAGTTTAGACAGGTTAGAGGAACACTGTTCTGCAGCTCTGCCAAACAAAGTAACAAACTGATCTCGACACTGACCAAGTAATGAGTAGAGAAAGGATGTGCTTGATAGCAGATAAATAGAAAGTAATAAGTAGTAAGTTATAATTTATAAAATGCTGTGAAATACTTATCTTTTAAAGCATCGTTTTGAGTGTTATCACAAACTAGATAAGTTCGGTTAAATATTTGCAATAAGGACGTTTTTGAGTTGTTGCAGAAAATTGAGTTAGCGGTGAGGAAAAAGGCTTTTGTATAACGGGAACGACTGTTTTAAATGAATCATTATCAAGTAAATGAAACGGCAGATTTCATGTAATCATTGTTAAATTTAAATCTAAAAGAAATTGGTTCGGTTTTACGCCAGTTTCTTTTATATCTATGGTGAGCATTATTACGTGATATGCACTGACCCTGACGGAGATATTAATCAAGCTTTGTTGGATATGTGCTCGACGCACGCCGAATGACTTGCCGCCCACTTTTGCCATCTCTAGTAAGGAGAAGTGTTCAACAAATTTTGCCTGAATTATGTACAGGTATTTCTTCACCTCCAACATTCCAACATCCCTATCCGCAACAGGTCAACGTCTCCAAAATGGGGCAGTTCAGTTTTCCAAGAAATTGGCTGAAAGGGGTGTTACTTACCTGCTAATGTGTTGTACAAGTAAATTACCTATTATCCTAAACTAATGAAATAAATAAAATGAATATAAGTCAACAAGAATATTGAAAATAGGATAACATAGTAGCTGCCAATCTCTAAAATTTTGCTATGTAAAAGAAGCAGAATCAATATTCCCATTTTGGGACTAATAAAAGGTCCAAGTGTAGTGGTGAGCATTATTTCGCAATTACCAAACCGATTTTACGATTGTCGGAAAATCTGATAACTGGAAGGATTTCCGCACTTTATGTTGATTTGTGCACAAAAGGTCATCTCATTCCAGAGATATTAGAAATTAAGAGATGGAGAGGTTGCTCGTAGCCACAGCATCAACTTATACGAATCTATTAAATTTGATAACGACAAAGTTTTGTACCACTCTACCGCATCCTAATCTTGAATATCTTGGAAATGGCACGAGCACAAAACGAAATTTTTACGGTACAAACCAGCACAAAGCCGTTATTAAATTTTCGAATATCATGTAATTGGTGCAGTGGCTGTGAAATAATGACGATCCCCCGCCATCACTTAATCCCGATTATTTCGAAAGTGAGGCCAGCACATAACAATATTTTCGCACCATAAATTCGGCGTAACACGAGCACCAAACATTGGCATTATTAGATATGCAGAGGCCATGAAGTTAGTGCTTTGGCTGCAGAGTACAGATCTCCACAATCCCTTAATCAGGAATATCTCAGAAAAGAGACAAGCACAGGACATTTTACGGTGGAAATCAGCACAAAATGCTACCACTGTCAAATTTCGGAAAGTCCTAAAATTGACGAGGTGCCTGTGAAATAAGTGTTCCTGTCAGCACTTTATCTTGAATTTCTAAAGAATAAGACGATCACAATACAGATTCTTTGCGGCACAAATCAGCACAAAACGTTGAACTTGTAAAATTCCAAAAAAAAAAAACGGTAAATTAGTGCGATGATTACAAAATAGTATGGATTATGGGAGTGGGACTACCACGAAATAGAATTTACAGTGTATAAATCACCACCAAAACAAATGTAAAACTCTGCCTTTATCAAACTTTCGGAAATCGGAAAATTTGTGTACTAGCCGCGTCATAAAGATTCCTACCACTCCTTAGTCTTGAATATTTCGGTAATGAAATGAGCAAAAAACAATTTTTTTACGGTACTTATCACGTAAAACTAGCCTAAAACACTCTATTGAATTTTACGAGTACAAACTGTCTAATGACGCAGTTTTAAGATCGATGGTAATAATAATAATAGAGAGGACAAATATCTCGGGAGTGGGGCGAGCACAGAAAGAAATTTTTACGACAAAATTCCACTTGGAACGAGCATAAAATTTACGCATCGCAAAAATTTAGAAAACTAAACGTCAGTGTGAGCTTAGCCCTCGCCTTTCAGGTTCTATTACACGAGAGAAAACGAAAACCACAAAATAAGATCTATACGACACAAACTAGCACAAAACGGGTACAAAAGGTTCGCATAGACCAATTTTCAAAAATCAAGAGGGTGTAGAACACAAATCGGCACAAATGCAGCACAAAACGATAACATCGTCAAATTAAAAAAAAAATGAAAATAAAGAGACAACGACACGTTAACCCTTACCTTTCAAGCTTGAACATTTAGAAAATGGAATGAGCACAGAAGAAAACTTTTACGTCATAAATTAACACAAAACGTGAACATTTTCAAATTTTTAAAAATCGAAAGTGCAGATACCAATTTCATCGATTTTTTCCATTGAATAAATGGAATCCCACAACATTCTCATGTATGCGTAGACAATTTTGTCAGTAAATTCTGTATACAGAGGTGTTGCAGGCCGTTTCAAAATTTAACACAAATTCACCTTAAACATAAGATTCACCAAATTCGACATTCGAAACACACATAAAACATAGTGTAGAAAATCAAGGAGAAGCTAGTTGATGTCCTTGTGTATAACAGGTGGTGATAACGCTTTAGTATGTAATAATTTATTTTATGGTATGTCGTTATTCTTACTTGTCAATAAGCTTTAACTGCTAATTCTATTTTATGTCATGATAAATACCGGCAATGCAGACAAGTATACTAGTGTGAACATTTTTATAGTAACAATATATAATTTGTCAGAAGTAAATGTCGAGGCTTTTTACTTAAATTGTTATTTTACCGTAATCAACGAAAAACTAATATAATATTGATTCGTTCTTTGTGATGGAAGAATATAATAAAATCTAATATATGTATGTCCCACTTTCTATCGTAATTTTTGTCCCTTAAAAAAATCTGTCAGACAAACTCAGTTTATATGTTTCTTGGTGGACGCTCAAATATTCATAATGAACCGTTGTGTAGTTTTCAAAGCAGAAAGATGGAAACAGTTTCTTGTTTAAGGTAAATACCCCAAGACATCCACATATATCTGATTATATTGCAGATTCAGCCATTAGTATACCAAATAACAATGAGTATAATTGGAAAGTAAGTAGCCTTATTACAGTCATATGAGAAAAGACTTAAAGAACGCCTAGTTATTCATGATTGCTCATTTTAGCCTTCCCAACCATTCTTGTAAGCCTTTCCTCTGAAAATTGAATTCTTCTATTGATCACACTTGAGGAAGTACAAAACTTATTCAACCATTTTATTATATTCAAATCCTCCCACTTGAGTAAGCATCAACTGACATAAACTTGTATTGTAATATTATTTCAGAACCGGAAACAGTATTTACAAATTTTGTTTTTGCTTTAAACTTAATTTCTTCTGGATAATTTTGGAGATCGAAAGTATCCAGATCATCGTTTAGTTATTTCATTGAACTCTGTAATGTGAAATATTTTTCTTTAATATGCTGCAATGTCTGCGGCTTTAGAAAGAATCCTTCTTCTAGTCTAAAGTCATACTAAGGTTCCTGTTGTAGTATACTTTGACCGCTTTAAACAAATACGTTGGTACTATTTAAGGTAAATGTTTAGAGTTATCCAATTATTGACGAATTAGAACATGATATTTCTTATTCACACTATTGTGTCGCGAAAAATGAAGTCCAACATTTTGACTACCAAAATGTATCCAACCCTTTCGATTTAATATCCAACGTTTAGCTGGAATTAGTCCTTAATATAGATTACCGTCGTAGAATTTGAAAGCAGTAATTTTAGGTAAAAAATTTTTAAAGTATTTACGAAGAAAAGTATATGGAAAGTAACATTGACCACCAAATAATTTTTCTCTTTGTGTTAACTAACATCTGACACTATTTTTACCCATTTTCCCTATCACGTCACGTTGTTTGCCGAAATTGGATCTTATAAAGCAATATGTTTCAAGTGCATACGTCAAAAGTTTCCACGACTACATTACGAAAAAATAGACAAATTAGAAATTAATGACATATCCAAATTTCATGAACGCTATTAACGAAACTAAGGAGGAAGCGTAGATTTCATTCACAATGATCGCGAACAATTTTCTTGGAAACGAAGTCTCCAATTTTAAAGATCTAGTGAAATCAACGCCTCAAAAATTTCACCATTGTAACATAAACATAAAGCGTTGTTTCCTTCATAGCTATCTTGATAGGTTTTCCGAAAACTTAGGAGCTGTGAGTGATGAACTAGGCGAGAGATTTCAAGATTTAAAAACCATGAAAATTTGGTACCAAGCTGGATGGGATCCTCATATGATGGCCGACTATTGTTGGAGTATTCAAAGAGACTGCCAAACCAAAATACACAGCAGAAAGTGCAGCAAACGACCATTTATTCCTTGATTATAGCTTGGGTTTTTAGAAGTACTCTTGTAAGTTTTTTAATGAAAGGGTTGTTAATCATCTCCACATATCGCTCGAAATTTCCGGTTACCAGACCAGCTCTGACATCTTCAAAAAAGTAAAATGTATGTCCCGATAATTCCTTGCGCTGACATTGCAGCCCAAGCAGTAACTTTTGGTGAGTGAAATGACCTCTCATGCTTCTGTTTAGTTGAATTCTAGTAATTAACCAGTAAGGTGAAAATGCGCTCCCGTTAAACGTTCCATAGCAACTAAATTTTCAAGAACGGGGCCAGCGATTGGGATACCCCCACCTTCGCTCAATTGAAAAAAACGTTTCGGACATCCAGTATTTAGTAGAATGGATCCCCATTAGCATAATGCATCAATAAAACAGTTTAAACTTTTTTTTTAAACTATTTTTCTTATAATATTTCGCATTTTAAAGAGATATTGATGGATTAGTATACTAAATAATTTTATTTAAAATAAGGCTTAATGGTTTTGTTATACCTTTACTATTATTTATACTTTAAAGAAATTTATTTCTGCTTGAAAACTTTGCGACGGTAGTGTGTATTTGTTTAAATATGTTAGAGAAGTTAAAAGATTTCTATTTCAGAATAGATATACTTTTTAAATAAACGTTTCGCAAATGCATAAATCATGAAACTATGAATTGAGAACTTAAATCCTTTTATCAATTGAATACAGTACGTATTTTAGCCCACAAACACTCTACTATCAAATCTACCTACAGCAAGGCTAAGTTAATTTAATAACATCTGCTCATTGAAAACAAATGTACCTATATGTAACAAATCCAATGTAAATATATTGAATAGCAACGTATACGTATACGTAAACCTTGTGACCAGATATAACGTCTATCTACTTAGTCCGAATCCACATGTATAAGTAGAAGGCACGGAGCGGCTCTGGACAAGGTACACACGTCGTATAAGAGGATAGCCCTGTCTACTAGCTCCACTTTACGCGAAGATCAACCCGCATTATCGATTCCCATACCACCGCGGTACCGTCACCGTACAAAACTAAAGCTTTTTATGGATATAGGGAATCGACCAAATGACCCTCACGCCGATAAGATTTTGCGATGGGAGCATTCTGCAAACTGCGCTGTAAATATTGAATCGGATAGGAGAACAGCGCTAAAAGTGAAGATTTGTATGCATACCCTCTTGTACGCGATATTGGTAAGGGTTTTCTCTTCTAATTATATACGTAAATAAGGGAAAACCTTTCATTTGCTTGAATATTTATTGGATCGTATTAAAGTGTCGCTAAACTAAAAGAATGTAACAAGCTTCTGTATTGCATAATAATTAAAGCACGAAGGCTTTAGCTAAAGGATCGTAACTATGAGCTCGTCCAATCATTAATAATTAGTAATAAATAATGCATTCTATAACAGCTGTTAAATACTTTTCCATGAAACAAGTCTTAATAATCTGAATTAGCTAGATTAAATATCTGCAAGATTATGTAAACTTCCCTCTTCGTTTCAGAAAATGTAATGTAAACATGTTTTTGTACAAAGAGAATGATACGAGGGCGATCTGAAATATTTCCGGAATCGGCAAGAGATGGCGCACGAAGGTTGAAGTGGATTCATTGGTCGACAAACGCAACCTCTTTTATGGTGACTGTCAAAATTTCAGACGTCTACTGTCAATAGTTGTTGTTTAAGAGCGTGTTTTGTGTAGCAGGTCAGGCGGTTTCGCAAAAATGGATAAAATCGAATTTCGTGCAATGATAAAACATTTCTGGATAGCTGGGAAAACTGCCACGGAAATTCGAAATATTTTGCAAGAGTTTCATGGCGGATGTACTCCATCATTTTTGACCATCAGCTTCTAACTGAGTGAGTTCAAACGTGGCCACACAAGCACAAATGACGAGCCACGCAGTGGACGCCCAAATACTGCTACCAACGATGAAATGGTAGACAAGATTCACGATGTCGTCTTAGCCGATCGCGAATTGAAGTTGAAAGAGATAGCTGAGACAACTGGCGTCTCAGAACAACACGTTAGCCTATGAAAACAATTTCGGTGCGATGGGTGCCGCGTTTGCTCATACCGGACAAAAACGAAATCGGAGGAGAGTCTGGCCTAGATTCAACGCAATCCAAGAGATATGTTCATGCGTTTCGTAACCGTGGATGAGACTTATCCATCACTATATACCGGAGACCAAGAAACAGTCCAAGCAGTGGATCTTTCCTGGAGAATCGGCTCCGAAGGAAGCAAGATTTTTTTGGAATTTCCAAGATCTGATCCTCATCGACTATCTGTAGAAGGGAAGGACGATCACGGGACAATACTACAGTGATTTATTGACCCGATTTGATGCAGTATTTAAGGAGAAACGGCCTTGTTTGCAGCGGAAAAGAGTGCTTTGCACCACGACAATTCATCCCGCATCGTCGTGTCCAAATTGAATGAGTTGCGCTTCGAATTAGTCTCTCAAACCTGAAAGAATCATTGGGCGGAAAAAGATTTGCCTCAAATGAGGAGGTTACCGCCGCTACAAATGGCTATTTTGCAAACTTCGAAACATCCTACTTTGCCGACGGCTTGAAGAGACTACAGCACCGCTTGAAAAAGCGCATTAATCTTCGAGGAGACTACATCGAAAAATAAAAATAAAAAACCACACCAATACCGTGTTTTCCTTGTCGATTCCAGAAACATTTCAGGTCGTTCTCGTAATTCAGTGATGTTATATTCATACGAGGGCTAAAACTTTAATAGTGGCAACTATTTATTTATTAATAATAGAAAAACAATACACGTGTGAAATTAATACAGTCCATCAATGTAGCACTGTCCAGCATCCAACATTCCAGGAATTCAGCATTGTCAGCAGTTCGTTACCAGCGATATGGAAGGCCTTTAGCAGCGCATGCTTTGTGGACGATTCTGATTGAGTGATCTGTTGCTTGCATAATCTCGGCAACAGTTCGAAATCGAATGTCACGAAGTGGTTTCTCTATCTTTGATATTAAATCAAAGTTACACGGCTTAAACCCGGTGAAAATGGAGGATGGAAAGCACTTCTCAGCCTCAGCCCCAGCCTCAGCGATATCATTTTCTTCGCAACGTTGGCCTAAGATTATGTTCCTAAGAATCGAGGGAAATATTATGGATTAGCAGTCGTTGCTGTATGGCATGCAATAAGATGACACCATCACAGTCGTACACAAGAATCACTAAAACATTCATATTAATGACGCCATTCATTGGATTGGCGCGTAAGCTTAAGTTCGTACGATCTGGCCCATGTCTCATTAAGCGCAATAATGCTACGTAAGAAAGCATCTCCTGCACAAACATAACGCTCCAGGTAAATTTGAGCAGCATCGTATCATATCCCTTGCTACATTTCCGTCAAGTTGTGGGGAACCCATCGTAATGCAATTTTCGTTATTCCTATGGAATTCTTTAGAATGCAGCATAGTCGTATGCGATAATCCTATCCCGCAGAACACAACAGTTTAAATCGGTAACCGTAAAAGACTTCTTCCCGCGATTTCGCATGGCTTTGATTCGAAAAGAAGAGTCAATTTATTGTAAGATAGCTAAGGCATAGACTAACACGTATTAGCAGTGAGAATAACTCATTCCATTTCGAATCGCTTCCATGGGAATGTCTCCGCTATTAAAGTTCCAACCCTCCTATGAACACTTTATAAATACGTTTTTCATTGAACACTTTCAATTTTTTTTCAAATTTTATTGATGGCTATTAATTCTTGAGGGTTGAACTGTAATGCTAAGGATTTTATTTTGTTAACATTTTTAGGATAATAAAAAGCTACTTTTAACCAGGTGTGCCAACATATAAGAATTAATAGGGAAGTTGTTCTTCAACCTCCGTTCGTGCCTGTAAATAGTCAGGCGAACGGTGGGAGACGGAGATGCTCTGAAGGTGACTGCGCATCTCCCCCACTAGAATATCTGCCACTTGCAACGTCATTACGCCGTTTTCAGCTGAGTTGCAAGCACGTAAACATGGACGCTACAATTGATTCCTCGCCAAGTGCTAGTTGCGTCGTGTAATTCGATTCCTGCAAGCAGAAGGGAATAGTGCAGCTGAAATTCATCGAAGAATAAGCCGAGTGTGAATGGTGTTATGTGTAAGCTATGGGAGGTTGAAAAAAAAGCAGCCCTCGTACTTCTTAATTAATTTTCAATACATCTTCTAACTTGAAGTAGCAAAGCTGTGACCTCATAGGATCACTTACCACACGAATAAAACCTACCCTGCATACACAAATTTCCAATGAAAGCTCTTTTATAATCTCATATTTTTCTATAATTTACTACAAATCTTTGCTTGGATTTTCGCAAAAGATCTTCGCCAAAATCTCTTTTTATACAGTGTATGTATTAACACTTTTCATAAGCATAACATTGAAACATAAACACAAAGATCAAGCGACAAAAGGATCGACGGTAAACCGGATGGCGCAGTATTCAAAACGGCATTAGCGTTATTTAACGTCGGCTCAAAAGCGTGCGCTAACAGATACACCTACTCGGTCGCCGTACTTATCACCGCATCATAAATTTGGAAAAGGGTTAACACGTGATGCTAAACCGTTCATGTATTAAGACTCGTGAAATCTCTGGAGTGCTTAGGGTAGCTGCCCTCTCTTTGCCTACAGACGTTAATTTGCCTTTGATGACTAGACTTGGAGCTTAAAGACAGAGTAGGGTGAGTGTGGTCGGTCTGTTGGTTGCTGGTTTTCAACCTCTGGCTGTTTTCCTTTCCATGTGAAATGTGTACTTTGCGAAACGCAGAAACGCTCTATTAATTCCAAATGTGTTATCTGATATCGAAAATAGAAAATACATACCTATTTCGGTGCAATTTTATTTTGAACGAATGTATTGAAGTGAAAACCTGATACGGAATAGCTAGATTGTAATGACTTGTACCATATGTTTTTCAACAATTATACATTCAATTTATTATAGTTTGGAACACAAATATTCAACTATTTTAATAAATCTTTGAAATTGTAAATTTATTGTTTGCATTTTATTGTAAACAGTATTTCAATCTATTCAAACTCGATGTTCAAACTTGCTTTCAGCAGTTCTAACATATTAATTAATAGCAGTCAATGCCACTGTTAAAATAATTTACAAAACCGTTAAACCATAATCCCTGGCTTAAGTTCAGACATGTATTTTCTATTTAAATACTATCTTCGTCCTAGAAACTATATTATACCACGGTAGTACACACCAGTAGGTAATACATACCATGAGTGACTTTCGACTTGTCGATGGGCTTAATTGTGAGTAACAGCAGGATGAAATAAGATTTCTATAAGTTAACAAAGTCGAGAAATACACATGCTATTCTGCAGGGAGATTTTGTATCAATATACTATCTCTGTCTAACGGTGTTCTCTACCCTTGTTTAACTAGTACTACAAAATCCAATCCTTATGTCGATCTTCAATCGATTCATTGGAGCTCTTACTCCGTCTTACTGCGAGGTGAGGAGGACAAATCGCTAAACATACGTAATTAATTCTAAGTAAAGCCTGTGTTTGATTCATTTCTTAATAAGGCGTTGTTGGATATTTGAGTGAGCTTCTCTAGTTTTATAACTTATTAAGTTTTGATGACATGTTCGTTATTGGCGGAAATTTAAATGACAATAAGTATTTAGAATTATTGCAAAGCAATATACAAATAGTCCCGCTGTACGGGAGCGATTTGATATTAATGAAATTTGGTTTCAACAGTACTGTTGCCCGGTGCATAATACGGCGTAATGTCAGTAATGTCTTAAATACCGTTTTTGAAAGTAAATTGATCGGGTCCTAATACATGGCCACCATGTTCCCCGGATTTAACCCTAAACGACTTCTTTTGATGCCCCTTCTTAAATAATTCAATATAAGGGTATGGTGAACAACATCCATCGAATTACTAACAATTACGCGCGAAAATTATTGATATTACCAATGACGTTATTCTGAATTCTTTTTTGAAAATGTTCGTCGCAATTTTTATGACCGGCTGGGTTACTACTCATATCAACGAGGCCTGTTATTTGAGCATTTAATAAATAGTTAATTTTCGTTTACTGTTTGCTGTTTTATTAATAGTTTTACGTTTGTTTGCAATTATTGTTTTTAAGTTTAAGTTATATTTACTAATTCTTTATTTATTCTAATCAGAATTTGTTAAGTTTCAGAATTTTATTGATCTTTATCACTTTTATTTGATAATAATTTTTATTCAGTTTAGAAAGTTTAATATTACTTTATTTTTCATGAGGCTATAATGAATTCTGTCACTGATATCCGTTATCAGTTACATTATCTGATGCTTCGATATACATAATTAAAAACAAATCAATGCTACACATCGCAGTCGATGGCGTTCTTTTAGTTATCAAATGAGTATTGTCTTATTATTTTAATACAAATGTAGCGTTGAATTTAATATTAGTTTTACAAACTTCGTAAATAGTCTTTACAATAGCCCGCTTACCCAATTGGTTATAAATCTATTACTCATATCATCAATAACGATATAAGAGAGAGCTTTAGCGAGAAAACGAATATCACGCTCATTTTATTTCGGCTGAGTTATGACGTGTCGCTGAATGTAAACAAGTCTGTGCAGCGTCCTAGTGCTTATGTACGCTTACAGCTGGAGTCCTTCCTATTTCCAGTCGTCCAAAATGTAGTCGACAGTTTGCAGCTTTTCACCCGGTATAATAAGAGTAATACATATTAAATTATGAAAGGGCGTTGTAAATTCTAAGAATTTAACAATTTGATTTGTCAAACAAAATTCACAATAGCCAACAGTATTCATGAAATACATTAAAATTAAGTGTATAGTAGCGCCGCCTAGGTACTCTAATTTCCGCTATACCTGTCATAATTCGTAATCAAGAAAGTAAAAAGCGATTTTGACAGCTAATTAATGAGAAACCCTATTTTCCCTCGCGTATCTTCTAGTTGAGTCTAAAGTACTCTTGTCGAATTTGGAGCAGATTTTCGAACTTGTTGGTGGAAAGCTCAATCTGGACTTTCGAGCGGCAATTTTATAACAACAGCTTTCTCTTTATGCTCCAGTTGATCCAAATACCCATTTCTTTGCAATGTATTTTGGATCATTATCGTGGTAGAACACGAGGTTTTCACCGATTAATCGTGTTCCAGATGGGATAGCACTACTTTGACCAAACCGCCTACAGAGGTACCGCCAAAATAACCCCAAGTCATGACTGATCCTCCTCCATGTTTTATTGTTGGTGTAATACTGGATTCAAGTGCTCATTCTCCTTTCGATCTACGGACAAATGCTCTTCTGCAATTTTTCGGTTACGCGTTTCCGTAGATAACTCTTTTCTTGCTGGCATTACTTTAACGTTATTCGCTGTATTTACACAAAATCTTCAATATTCACTGCTTGCAATACGAAAGCCGAATGCATTATATTAATTTTCATGTTTTATGACGGCCGTAATAAACTGGTGTCGGTTGTGTCACGTCTGGTTTACAACGTATGTATTGTTTGGTGATAGTTTAATATATATTTCTAGTGAACGTAAAAGTTATTCATTCTATATTATTTGCTGCCCTTCATTGCATTCCTTTGGTTTTAATTTCCCTTTCTAGGTTTACCAATTTCAACACTGATTAACAAAAAAAACTGTGTTGCATTAATCCCGGTAATAATTTCACTTGTTTAAATGTGCAACACATACAGATGAAAATATCGTTACAAACTGCAAACACAGAAAAATCCAATACTGCAGTATCCAACAATACATACGGAAATATTTACGTTTTATTAATTTTCCATTTCAATTTCAGCGCTAATGAAAACGAAAACATCAGAACTAATTGAGTCGGCGTCCTGAAGAAACGATTTGTATTTGTTTTATATTCGCTGCGAGAATGTGACGACCAGTAAAAGTCGAAAGTTTGTAATTCAATACACTCGAGAAGTTTTAATTTATAGGAGTCGGAAAGACAAGTGATTTTCGCAAGCTCCGAAACGTATTCTTATTCTCTTCGCCCTCTGATAATTTCTTAGAGTTTTACATAAAATTAAAGTTGGTTGCGCTTTCTTATTAAATTTCCATTTAGGTTTCAGTGCCGGGCGGATAACAACGTGGAGGGGTGAAGCGCGCGGCACGGAGAATTTTCTGTGATTGTCAGGACACATAATTATTAAATTTCGCACTTGTATGTGTACGTTTCGGAAACGGCGTCTTTCGAATAAACTAGAAGCGTAGTAGCGAGTATGTCGGATTTAGCATGCGAAGGCGATAGAATTAAATGTGTAAAGTGCGATCACTATTTGACGTATACCAGCAGGTGGAAGTGTAAACGCCACCTAAAACATGTAAAACACTGCTCTGAAATCGGTGGCAAACAATACAGCGAACAATTAATATTTGATATAGATGTTTGCTTTATTCTATATAATGTACCGTTCGCTTTACTACACCAACAACCATTTGTCCCCTTCTGGAGCAGGTATTCGGATTATACATTACCAAGTCGGATATCGTTAAACGAAGCTGATCGGCAAAAACATTCTGTGGTGAATGTGATGGTGCGTACAATGGAAGAGTTTGAACCGTCATCTCCTATCTTACTTGCTTCCAAAAGCGTTGCAAAATGCACTAGCAATGACATTTTAAAAGTGGTGTCGAGGGCCAATTTGTTCAATAACAAATTTCACGTTTCAACAACCCAACCTTTAATGATTGTGAGTGACGGTGCCGCTAACATGCTTTCCTTAGGCCTGTCTTTTAAAGAAGGGAGTGACAATCTGTTACATGTAACACGTACAATTCATTCTTTAAACCTTGTGGCGCAATTGATCCCTAAATGTTATCCACGAATAAGTGCTTTAAGCTCAGCGAAAGCAATATTTCTAAAGTCCCCAAAACATACAAAAAGATTTCACGGACTGTATCCCAAAGTCATCACAGCACAGCACATCATCGCAGCCGATTACTACGCGTTAGGGAGCAGGGTTAAACGCTGCGTTGTACTACTGCGAACAGTTTGATGACCTAAAGAAGCTAGTTTTACAATTCGATCCTTGACAAGTCTATGCTATCGAGAAAAGCAAGAAAATGTTTTTCAGATAGTTAGGTATAATGTAATTTAGAAGGTATTCACAAGAACTACTATGGACTAGTGGAATGAATTGAAAAATTACTAAATGATTCGATGTCATTTGTGGATTCTGTTCAAATTATGGATCATGTTCACTCACACCTATGTAGGCCGAAAGAAGTGTAATACGAAAATTTGAGAGTGTTATTGATAAGCATTCAGATTTTCTAATATTTGGGCGGCATCTAACCCACTTTGTGATGTCGTGGAAACTTCTTAACCAAGCAAGTGTTTCAGCACATTAAATAAAATATTTTTTATCATTATTTTAAGTGTAAACATTCCTGCGTCCGCATCGCCTATGTTAGCTTATGAAAGTTCCGATCATAAATGACGCGAGAACGTAAACGTTACTGAACACTCGCCTTGATACGGTCTCTCGACGCTTCCATGTTGTTCTCCGCACTGCACTGTAACTTGTCCTAGTTTGCCGAGAGTAGTTATTCCGATATATTTCGACGTGATTTGTGTGTTTATCCTTTACAAAAACGAAGTATAATATTTCAGTACCAAAAGAAAGTATATACGCGCATAAATTTCTCGTTAATAAACTCGTTAATGTAGAAGGATAACAGGTTAGTTTCGAGTGGAGACTTCCGCACAGACGTTATCAAAAAAGAAGACTTCATTATTTTCCGTACGATCGATTATAGGTGCCTAATAAGTTACATAACGTTGTTTACTTTTTAGTTGCATGGATTGGTGGTAAATTGGACGAGCGAACTCGCTATTTGAAAAGCCTCCGCGCTTATGATAGAAATGGGATCGTTTATTGTAAGATAACAGATGGCGTGGTGATGGTTCGTGAAGCTGGTATTCTACGAAGTAGAGATTTGTTTTTGTAATATGAAATGTGCAGCGATGCAATTAATTGCACAATGTAGTTCACTAACGGAGATGCAGATGCAGTGGTTTAATTACTTATTTCTAACTTTAGAATTTCTTGGTTTGTTCTGATTTGAAACATAGACAGTTAGTAGCAGCTACTTGACAAAATTAGAGCAGCCACCGTTGAAATGCATCTGTTATCGTATTTTGAAATATTTCGAAAATCATTAAAATTGTTTTTAAAAACTGAGTTACACCTAAATGGGTTTTTGATATCTTTCAGAGTTTTCTATATACCTATTCCAAGTTTTTAAAATAAATGTGATATACGAGGATTATTTTTTAAGTAATATCCATTGATACATACTGTTTGAAATTCCCTTCGTCTGCAGGCTAAAGGCATCTCTTGCGCAGAACCCAACGGCATTTACGTCCGCGGTGTCAGTTCCTATGCTTCGTAGCGTAATATTAAAATGTTTAAGAAAATCGTACGACCCTTTAAACCTGAAATAGTCATCCAGTTCTTATCACTTACCAGCAAGAAACATGAAGACTGCGGTTTATCATCGCCAGATATGTAAAATACTGGGACATAGAGGGCGGCACTAATCAAATGTCAGTACTAAAAGTAAACCTCTGTCTTTAGTCAACCTAAATCCAAAGTTTCAGTGTGATGAGTTTGGTGTTGTATCTACAATGAACTGACAAGCTATTTGAAAAACGGAATTAGACCTAAAACATTTTCGCTCAATAATTTTTTATAACGTTCGAAGGAAATTATCTTAACAAGAATGCCTCGCCGACTTGGTTTCTGTTTTCGACAATGAAGCACCGCACCAGTCAACAATTTCTTGTTGGTACGGAGCATTCAAATGTTGACTGATTAATCTTAGCGACGATCCAAGAGAAGGTGCACCAAAAAACGGCACTCATTTAAGAAGACGTCAATGCTGTGCAGAGTATCATTGACGACTTCATAAACCTCAATTCAAGAAATTTTGCAAGAAGAATTGTGTGTAAACAACTAGTTTCCAGTTAGATACCGCATCTGTTGACCAAAGATCAAAAGACAGCTAGGGTGAATTGGTGTCAAAATACTTTAGACCGCTCCAACGCTGGCAACTTTAAAAACGCGTGCAACATCGTCAACGGTAATGAATGTTGGATTTACTCATACGAGCTAGTTCTCTGTTCAGGTATTCCAAGGTAAAAAAAGCCGGCAGAAGCCATCCGTTCTCCAAATGTCTCGAAAGTAGGTCATGTAACAACAATTCCTCTACAAAATCAAAAAACTGTTACTGCCGAATGGTATACAATCATTTGTTTATTGCAAGTCATCGTTGAGCTTCGAAAAACCAACTCCGAATAACAAATCATCCTCCACCAAGGCAATGCAAGTTCGCACACAACACGCAAGGCAATTGAATTTTAAATGAAGCAAAACGTCGAATTATTAAACCGTCCTCCGTACAGTTCGGACCTAAGTCCCAACAATTTCTTTAGTTTTCCAAAATTTAAGAACGGACTACACGGTCGGAGCTTCCAGTCGTCAGAAGAAACAGTCGATGCCCTCAAAAATTAAATTTTGATTGTACCAACAATGCTTCCAGAATTGGTTCGAACGCATCAGAAATGCATTAACCTTAGTGGAAAATACTTCTTTAAAAGCTATCTACTTTTATCTTCCAACTCTATATGCAAAATTCAAAAGACAACCCTCGTATACGGTGAGAATAGGAACATGTAAATGGGTGATCATCTGTAATTAATGATAATTTGGTGCAGATAGATGACGGTAAAATACATAAAAGCGTGGAATTCACGATTCCTAACCTATCTTTGGAGTTACCATATATTTCGAGGTCAGTTTTGTATATAACTGTGTCTGAGTACAAGAAATTGTGTTCTAGATGAGTTTTTAAACTGCTGTCCGAGGAACACAAAGAAGAGTAGTAGGTGCTTTAACCTTATTGAATCATATCGCCACAGGAAATGAGTTATGGGTGCACCAGGTTGAAAAACAACGAATGCCTCAAAAACATAATGTGCATTGCGATTCACAACACGATGACCACTACATTCTCAAGCAAGCAGGATGTATTGTTAGTGGATTTTATGCTGTAAACAACGACAATTAACTGAACTCATTTCAGCTCCGATCGCTAGCCGAATGAGATTGTCCAGAAGAGGATGAGTGAGATCCTGTCCAAACGTCGACCTAGTCGAAACGGTCCTTCTCGGGACCAATAGCACATGCAGGCAGAAACCCGGGAATATTATTCCATATATATATTCACAAAATAGATATCTGTGGAAAATTTTTACTTGCTTCATTTTTATTACAAAACGGACTTTACTTAAAAATTGCTGAACGTGTAGCTTTGAAGATGTAGGCTGTGGAAATTATCATGTGTACTATGTGAAATGCATCACGTCAGATTGCTGAAATTATTAGTAATTACTAAAATGTAGATAGACAATCTTCTCTAATATTAAACTATAAATAGTAAACTTCTACGAGCAATAGTTATCAATCTGAAATTAGCTAATGTCAAATCGCGGATGAAAATATATCAGTTAACAAAATTGAATACCACGCGGTGATTACAGTTTTAATAAAATAAGGGAATACACCTAATATAATTAAACAACGACACTGTGCTGGTGCATGGTGTTATATATCCTTCATAGTCTACCACAAAAAGGCAGCAAAGGCATTTACAAGACACCTCTGGTCGACCAATTGAGGTGGTAACTCCACAAAGAGTTTCATTTATTAAAGAATTGCCATTAAAAGATCCCCGTTTGGAAGTGAAACAATTATCAGCAACGTCTAGCGTGTCTTAATATGTATTCGCCGATTTCTGCAATGTAATGCCATATTTGGGTATTGTACTAAGGTTAGTACAAGATAGGTGCCACCTCCTCGTGTTTAAGGTACGCGATCGTTCTTAAATATGTGTGGAAAAGACCTAAAATCACCTTTGAAGTCCATTGTCACAGAAGATGAAACAATTCTGTTATCTTATAATTCTCTATCCAAAAAAGAAATCGATAAACTGATGGCGACCAAGTAAACTTTGTCCCATGAATGCAAAAGTTTTCGATCAACAAGAAAGGCCACTATATTTTGTGATTGTAAAGATGTTTTAGATTTTCGACTTTAAAGATATGAACACAACTATTAACTCAACGTATTACTCTTATTTGTTGAAACGATATTCGTGAAAAGCGTCGAAGAAAATTGTTGAAAGGTGTTCGACTTTGCATGTCATGGCTCTTCTTCATATTCCTACGATTTCACAGCTTGTACGACGGCGACCTGAATGCTTCCGCAATTGACAAAAAAAATACGGTATTGGTGGGGCTTTTTATTTTCATTTTTCGATGTAGTCTCCTCGAAAATCAATACACTTTTTCAAACGGTGCTCCAGCGTCTTCAAGCTGTCGGAAAAGTAGGATGTTTCGAGACCTGCAAAATAGCCATCTCTAACAGCAAATCTCTTTCCTCCCAGTGATTTTTTCAGGTTTGGAAATAGGAAAAAGTTGCTGGGGACTAAGTCCGGTGAATATGGTGGATGAAACACTAATTCGTAGCGCAACTCTTTCAATTTGGACACGACGATGCGAGATGAATGAACCGGTGCATTTTCGTGGTGGAAAAGCACTTTTTCCCCTGTAAACGAGGCCGTTTCTCCTTCAATACTGCATCGAATCGCGTCAATAAATCTTCAATCAATGCTTCGACTGTTTCTTGGTCTCCGGTATGTAGCCGTGGATCCAAGTCTCATCTACGGTTACGAAACGCATGAAGAAATCTCGTGGATTGCGTTGGATCCTGGCCAGATACTCCTCCGAAACGGTCGCCCGATATTGTTTTTGCTCCGGTGTGAGCAAACGCGGTACCCATCGCTCCGAAAGCTGTTTCATACCCAAAATTTCGTATAGGATATGGCTAACGCGTTCTTCTGAGATGCCTCTTGTGTCTGCTATCTCTCTCAGCTTCAATCGGCGATCGGCTAACACGACATCATGGATCCTGTCGACCATTTCATCGTTGGTAGCGGTTTTTGAGCATCCACTGTATGGTTCGTCACTTGTGCTTGTGCGGCCACGCTTGAACTCGCTCACCCAGAAATTGATGGTCGGAAATGATAGAGTGCATCCGCCATGAACCTCTAACAAAATATTGCGAATTTCTGTGGCCGTTTCCCCAGATATCCAGAAGTGTCTTATCACTGCACGAAATTCGATTTTATCCATTTTTGCGAAACCGCCTGACTTGCTACGTAAAGCACACTCTTAAACAACAATTATTGACAGTAGATGTCTGAAATTTTGACAGTTTCCATAAAAAAGATTGCCCTTGTCGACCAACCGTGCGCCATCTCTTGCCGATTCCGGAAACATTTCAGGTCTCTCCGCTAGTACACGAGTGTGATTTCTAAAAAATTGAATATACCTTATATAGTCCTAATATGACTCCTAGTGATTAACATTCATTTTCCTTTTTAAGAAAGATCCTAGAGAACGTCAAGACTTATTTTCTTTCTGTTTCAAGCGGAGAACATATGGTGTTTGCCTCGTATATCGCATAATAAAGTAGTCTTCTATGTTTGCATAGCAAAACGTTGGCTTATATCATTAGCGGTACTTTTGAGAAAGACGAAATATGCTTGCTATTAAACATCCGATATAAAAAATATAATTGCATATTGGTGGACATCTTACAGATACTTAATCAAACATAACCTTATAAATTTATTACAATAGATTCTCTTGAAAATCGCGACACCCTTTTTATCTAAACAATCTAATTAAACGCAAATAATGTTAATACCATGATAATGAGATGTATTGAATTCAAGCCAGTTATTGACAGTATGCGACAATAGCCTTATCGATCCTCTCCTATCCCGGCTGCTGTAACCGATAGGTTAATAGAATTAAGTGAATTTACAGCGGCTAGTATCTGTATGCGTTTAATTGTGTACATATATTTGTCTGTGTACGTATTTCGTGCGTAAATCTTGGCAATTTATTTGTGAAATTCTAAAACAAGCGCAGATATCCCGCTTGTCGGGAACGTTAAAACGCCGGAAGCTATTAAATTAACTTTCAAATATGCGTGAGACCTTTGCCTTGTGGAATAAATATTTTTTAACAAAAACTCCCCTCATCAGATAATCTTTGATGAAGCTTCGAAGTACAATATAGAATACTACATAGGATATACTACTTTTAACTTCGTGTTAACCTTTCATTAATTTGGTAACAGAAGTTCTACTAGAAAAACTACTCTAAATATTCTAAAATTTAAACAATAATAATAATAATGATTTATTTCCAACGGGCAAAAACCCAAATACAGGAAATATTAAAAAGAAACACTATGCGAATACATATACATACGTAAAAGTAAAATAATATTTAAAAGTTCTAAATCAATTGCAAAAACTTCTCAAATAATTAGCAATGTCATCTATTGAGCAAAAATGAATGTAGAACTCCTTACAGATTATGTTAAATTTATTACACATAACATAGAGAGGTGACTTAAACATTATATTTGTTCTTCAAGTTGGTAAATAAAAGCACAGTTCATGCCATGAAGAAAGTCTGGGTACATAAAACTGTAGTTTATTATGGAGATACGTACAATCAATATTATTGTGTAAGATGTTATATAAAAATTTCAAGCTTAAAATTTTACGTCTGGTTTCTAAAGACACAATTTGAAATCGGGATAGTATTCGTAAATACTCACAACCTCTAACAGGGTAAATTCGGTCGGTAGAAAACAAAAAAATTGCATAAATCGTCTCGAACTCGTTCAATATTTGTGATATGTACAGAGTAAATGGGATACCAGATCATTGCTCCATATTCCAATTTAGATCGAACCAAGAAATAATACAATAGTTTCAAGTAGTTTACCTAACTGAAATCTTTGCAGTTTCTATATATAAAACCGAAAATACGGCAAGCGCTGGCAACGATATCATTAATGTGGTTTATAAAACTGAGTTGACTATCAAAAGTAATGCCTAAGTCTATTGTACTAGAACAGTGCTTAAGTATTGTGTTAGTTATTCTATATTCATGCTCCATGTAATTAGTTCTCCTAGTATATGTCATAACCCTTCATTTATTAACATTCAGGCGTAAAAGGTTCAGTTTACACCAAGAGTCAGTATGGAGCACATGTTCCTGCAGTAACAAATAGTCATCTAATGAGTCGATTTTAAAGAATATCTTCATATCATCTGCAAACAGTAGCTTTTCACAATGCAGAGTCTCGGCAATATCGTTAGACCAAGAAAAGGATAGGACCTAGGTTAGACCGTTGTAGTAGACCAGATGTCGATGTGAACATTGTCGAAGTATATCTGAGATACTCTACATATTGCTCTCTATTGGGAAGGTATGACAATAGTTTGCATAAAGACGGGGAAAAACCAATGTTCGACAATTTTCACAAAAGCACATAATGATCTATTTGGTCGAAAGCCTTCTGAAAATCTGTGTAAATTACATCAATCTGCTCCCCTCCTTCCAAAACCTCCAAAACGTATTGCGTAAAACATATAAATTGATCGTTGTTGATCGCTTGTGGCCGAATCCATATTGATCTGGAGGCAAAGTATTCATAATATGATTATATATTTTACTGTAAAGTACACTAGAAAAGTTACACAAAATTGAAATTGGTCGATAATTACTTATGTCTTGACGATCACCATTTTTTAAAAACTGGATAAATCCGCGACGTCTTCCAGATTGTTGGAAATTGTGATTGTTGCAAGATCATATTAAATAAACAATGAAGTGGCTTAACAAATGCCAGTCACGTAAAATGAAACTCGGCACCGCGTCAACACCACTCACAAAGCTGTTTTGTGATTTTTTTAATGCCATCAAGTTCTCACACACAAGTTATGCTAATGTTCAGCATAGTACTAGAACATTTGTTAATATCACTTTTGTGAGTTTGTGATGTTGTATATAAATATACTAAATATATATTAAAGGAAGAGAAACAAAGTGCGTAAAAGTTGTGTATAATATATTGATAGGATACCTGAATCGGTCACATTTGTCAGCTCGCCAGGTTCGTATCAAGTACATACCATCATCCGTAATCCAGAAGCAGAATATTTACGGTAACCGTCGACATATTACTATATTTGCATTAGTTTCTTTCTTCTCTTGGCGTGAGATAGACGATCATCTTACCATTGTGTTCTTTTCCACTTTATAAACATATAATTAAGTATGTCGAACGTATGGAAGGATAAAAAACGACGAATGGTTAACACAGTGAAAAATATATCGTGATTTATTTTGTGATGGTAGTAAAATTGTGTGCAAAGTTTTTGATAAACCATGGATGTGCTGGGATGAAAGTGACTGCAGAAAGCATGTAAGTAGTATAAAACACACAAATAAAAAAGTGGTGTACCACCAAGAAATTAATTTATGTTTGCTTTCCCGTTCATGCTTTGTGCTTGTGATTTACAACTGGACCTACTGGATAAAGAATCGATTTGACACTTTTGGCGTAAATACAATCCCAAGCGGAGCTACAATATCGGACAGCAGTTATACACCTATCTACCATCTGTACGTGAACAAATCGGAAAGAGGATCACAATTGAAGTAAACCTCAGCTTATATATTGTAGTGATTTTTTTTCTCAGGGTTCGAAGAAGTTAAGTAGTGAGTTCTTTGATGAGGGATTTTGCTTTTTGAAATAAATTTAGAAGAAATTAAATGAAATAAATGAAAAGTAGATTAAATTGAATTAAAAAAGCTCACAATATATTGATAAATTTAGAATATATCACTTACATCGCGAATGTGTTCGACGAAATACCTATCGCAATCCCTAGCTAGTTAATAAAATCTGTCTTTTAAAATTTTAAATAATAAATGACGTTATTAAGGATGAAGTCCTTTACTTTCTTTACTCACACACGCACTTTGCTATTGTAGGATGGTGTATCTCCCTATCTTTGGGCTGACGACAGGTCCAAGGTTCAAGGTTACGCCGCAGTTGCTCTGTTGGATCAGCGCTGTTTCACCCGATATTCGGGTATTATAATGTGGTGACAATTCCACTATAACTTTTTAATACGAAGCTTAAAAACTCTGTTGACGTCATTAGTCAATTGTTTCGCGTGTCGATTGCCGATCGCGCTCGTGAGCCGCTACTAGATCTGGATGTTAGGTGACAAATGTCTTCAGCAGAGTCATCATCGCAACGAAAACATCTCCTATGTGTTTTCAGAAATGGAGATGCATGCCTTGGATGTGATCTTCGCTAAGTGCGGTGTGGATATATTTGTATAAAATTTTACATTAATTATATTGACTTTCGTGATATAGACTTTCGATAAGATGATTTCATTATTCTCGTTTTCTATTGTTTAAGGGACTCTTTTTTTTATGGAAAAGGAAAAAAAAGAAATTTTCTACATAATCAGGACGAAAGGGAATTTTGGGAAACTGGAATGCAAAATACATCCCAATAAAACTGTAAATTGCAAATGCGTCAAGATATTTGAATATAATATTAAAGTCCTATCCGATGTTAGAGGCAGTTCAACCTTGCATTCTCCCTAACGATACCATTAAATTAAAGAAAACTACAATCACGGTAAATAAGCCAAATTAAAAGTGACTTTAGCAAATGCAATAAAAAATCGACATGTTCTTGAGGAGAACAGGAGTCTTAAAAAATCCCATTACAATGTATTGACGAAACGATATATTGAAATAAATCTATCATATGTGTTAAAGAACATTTGCTAGAACCTCTTAGAAAAGATGCATGGCAAAGTAATCTTGATGGTAGTGCTTTATACTCAACAAAAATTTCAACTTCCAACTAATCAAATGTTGATGTTGATAAATGCGATTTGCAGATCATTCTCTTAAAGAAGTCTATGAAAGACTTTTACATGTGACGAGTAAAGTTCATAGTTTACATCTTATGGTAGAATCTATTCGAGAATGCTTCACAGAGGGGATGCATTAATAACAAATAGTGAAGAAAAGTCTTCCTCAAATTTCCCCAACGTATTCGAGAATGTTACAGACCGCGGGCTGGTGTTAGCCCAAATCATCCGTGTCAATTCTTACCTGACAAAACTGGAGTTGTTAACGGAAGCTAAACATTATTTCATCACGTTTCTGCTGAAACAAATTAAAAAAAAACTATTTACAACTATTATAAAGGGTTACTTGACACAATAGAAAATACTGAGTTGCCGTTAGTGGAATCCGTTGTTTCATTCTGACTCTTACTTCTTACCAAATCATCCTCGTATTCATCACTGCATGTAAGTCTTATGCAGTCACCAGGAAAAGCAAATCCCTAAGTATAAACGAAAATACTTTTTTTGAGCTCGGGATTTAAGTATAGAAACCTCGTTAGTAAGTAAGAGCTTCATACTAAACACTGAATACGCATCTGTTAACGTTATGAAATTCAAGGCTTTAGTGATTAGGTGTAGTAAGCATTGACTGCTAGATCGAGTTACCCATTTCTGTTTACCTAACAGAGGCGTTCGAGGAGGTAGGCTCGACAAACCAGATCTAGCAAACATCTTGATTTTATACAATAATATATCAATAACTACTGCTAAGTCTTTGCTAATACTCTGAAAAGAGTTTTACGGTAATTGAGAGAACTTAAAATATGATGATGTGCTTAGCCCGTGGCAAAATTTTATTATATTGGAATACACAAATATGTAGAAAGCATGCAAGTGTATAGAAAAACTTTTGAACTTAAAGAAAGGGGAAAAAGGTGTCGATTTTCTGCTTAGTTTAATCTCTATGTTCAGTGCATCTAATACACTACTGGTAAAAATTAGACAAGTACCATTTCATCAGTTACCAATTACCAATTTTAACAATGTTGCAAAGGCTTTACCATAAATGAGACTATAGACTCAAACAGAAAGAGAATTCTGTTATATCTATACTAGTACGTATACTGAGTTGGCAAGGACTGTCACAGACTTACTTACTAACCCACAAAAGAGCGCACTAACGCACTGGCGATGTAGTTGGTAATGTCATGATTAGAATAATACAAAACCTTTAAATAGTACCAAAACAGGTGTTGATTGTTATTGATGCCCTGCGGGCAATTTATTCAGAAATGTTCGTCCTCATTTGCTAGACGTGCTTGCTTCATATTTTACATCTTCTAATTGATACTGTGTTATAAGTGTTATATATAGATATGGATAAACCAGTGGTAGCACAGACGAAAGCATTTCTCTCAAATCTCCGAAACATATTCGACGTTTTTGTTCACAGTGTTCTATTACTACACGGTGGGGGAGTATAAAATTAGGTGATGTATCTTATTACTTTCAATATTTTGAAAGAAAAATGGAACAATTGATGTTACGACTTGACGCCATCAAGCAAAGTTAAATGCAGTTTCAAAATCCGCAAGTTACAGCAGATTTGCAAGCTGTTTACAAATATGTACCAATAATGGATGCAGTAAACCAACTATCGAACACTTTGTTGTCTTCACCTCAATCGTTACAAATTATTAATAACGTGCAAACTGTTGCCTTTGTATGTATATTTATCCTTGAAATTAAAGCATTTCCTACGAATTATTTCGTGTTTTACTTGTGTAAAGCTTGTAATCAACTTTTTATATCTCTACAAATGCACACCCTCTAAAAGCAATTTTCTTTCTTTCTTTTATTCCACCATCATTACGACCGAAAGGAAACTATTAAATTGCTTATTAGTATTTTGCTCAGCACAAAGCTATTTAAATTAATACAATGCTATAAATGGCGAAAAAAATATTTGTGGTAGTAAAAAGTTTAATACGGTATTTAGATGTTACTAGGTTATAACAGATTTATAATGATGGTGCTCCGACATACCCCTTCGAAAAATTTAAAAAAAGATAATTGAGCTATGAGAATACTACATCGTTACTTTTTATATACCACACGTTTCAAAGAAAAATTTGTGGCAACGTACACTACCGTCCATATTAGTTCGGACACGCAAATAAATTCAAAAAATGAGAAAATATTCACTCATTTGTCCAGAATTTAAAATTTTTACTGCATTTTATTAATAGCGATTCAAATTAAAGTATAAAAGCAATTCTAACGAAAAATAAACAAAAACTTCTTAAACATTCCGTTCATCAAACAAACTTCCTTTTGCGCGAAGAACAGTTTTCACCACCCGAGGCATCCACTCCACCAGGTTCTCAAGGACTTTATTTGGCATATTAGTCCATTCCTCTCCTAAAATGTTCCACATGTGCCCTACTAATAGCTCGATGGGGTTTAGATCGGGGCTTTGTGGGGGCCATGTCATTATTTGTAAAGTGCCACTATCTTGTTCTTCAATAACGAAATTTTGACATATCACTGAGAAGTATTTGGGATCGTTGTTCTGCACAAATACAAAATTTTCGCCGATTGGACGTTGCCCCGATGATATTGCATTTTCTTGCAGTATTTATAAATAACCCTCCTTAAGCAAAATACATCGATTTGCTTTAGGTCTCCTATACTAGCGTAAGAAAAAGAACTCCAAACAAGTACAAAACTTCTTCCTTGCTTCACAGTTGGCACTACACAATCCTACAATATTCTTTGGCCTTTCGCTCTTCTTGCAAAAACGCGCCTTGACTTTCCGAACACATCAAACTTTCACTCATCAGTCCATAGCACCCTTTTCCAATCATCCAGTATCCAATTTCCATGCGTTTCTAGCCGTTTTTGCATGTTTCCCCGTCGAAGTAGGTTTTTTTTTTGTTGCAATGCTGCCGTGGGATTTGCAGCTTTTAATCTTCTTTTCAGTGTAGTAACAAACATTTTTCTTGCACGGTCGGAATTCATTTCGGCGGCGATTTTTAGCGCTGTCAGTCCTCTACTTCACTTGCTTGGAAATTTTATACACTCATCGTCGACGTGAGTTGTTATTCTCTTAAGATCTGAACGTGCCCGGTCTCTTAAACTGCCCGTACGTTGATGTCTCCGAATGATATCACTAACAGTCGATTTATTAACATATATTTTTTCGGAAATTTGACGCACCGAAAAGCAATAATTACAGAGCGCTTTTTTAAACTTGTTGGTTTTCCTCTCGGCATTTTAATAACTTTAACTTAAGTTCACACGCAAAGATACATTCTTCAACTTTCGGGTAGCCTGCTCCAGTTCCAAACAGTATTGTAAATTTATTACTTGCAATATTGTCCCAAAAGTAATCCTATTTGTGGTGATGAGGATTATTCCGAAAATTACTATATTGAGTTATAAAATATAATAGGTTTTTAATCATTCTCTAATCTTGGAAGTTTGCCTGTATAATTAATAAGCAATAAATTTCATAAAGGACCTAATATAAATGTTATTTATATATAAGAGCAATTTATATTATCTTTTAGTAGAGTTTATAACATTTTGTGGGTGCCCGAACTAATATGGACGGTAGTGTACACAATGCTACATATGTATATATATCCCCATTATACTTTCTGTAGTTATATACTTATTGGGTAACTTCTTCACAATATTAGATCTACTAATACTGTGTAAATAACATAACTACTGCTTTTATGAAGTAAAACCACGGCGCTGACGTCAATGCTAAATAAATGAAATGGGTAACTCCCTTGTTAAGTTAAGGCGGGAATTTGTGCAGCTTCACACCACGACGCACTGACAAGAAAGGCATCATCAGTCTTTCACTGTCTAGTAAAATATGTTATTTGGTTATGCAGGCTGATATGCCTTGTAAAATCAACTTCTTTCAAACATTTAATCCTGAAAAAAGTCATAAATTTGGTTTAATGGCTATTTTACATCATATGGTTAATAACCGTTTAAACTGATAATCTCGGTAAATATAGATGTGTAGGTATTATACATTGTGTGATCGGTGTGCACAACACCTACTGGAACGTCCGATTCGACTATCAGGTCCGTCCTCGCAAAATCCAAAATCTAAATGTGGAACGCAACAATGGTTCTCTAATATATGGGACACTTAACAATATTACCAAGTCCTCCCCACTCCCTAGCGCTCTCGCAGATCGCTAGCGCTTTCTCGCTCTACCCGGAGAATATGGCCGCAATATATTCCGTCTATACGTGAAATCAATGTGTTCAGTTGGTTACCTTGGCGACGGTTCCCGGTTGCCATAGCGACGACGTCGTTGTTGCACAAACGCTAGCGACGCCGGCGGACGACGCCATAACTGCATCAAGTCCGGTTCAAGAGTCTCCCGATGTAACTTTATATAGCCTTCGGAGTCTTTGTGCTTTATCCGAAGGTAACGCAGATACGATGGAAGTCTAACTCGCGCAGTAATAGGTTCCTCACGACTTATCGAAACCGGAAACCGGATGCGAATATCTAATACGAATTAGCGGAATTAGCCGCTGGTTAGAAGTTTCTTTGTTTACTTCTTGTTTTTTGTTTATATTTTGCAAAACGAAGTCGCCATAAACTGACCTAATGCTTAAGACCGATAAGGAACTTATACATTCGCATCTTAAAGAACATCCTAACGTACAACTGCAATATTCTCTTTGTTCTTTGTACTTCTTTGTGTTAATAGCACGGGAACGTTAGAAAGTGAATATATTGATTCGAATTTTTGGCGCGAGGATAATTGGAATTAATGCAACGTAAATTTTGATAGAATATCTGATTGATTTGTAAATGTTGTTAAAAGATGTTTCCATGATGAAGTAAAAGGGACAGAGAAGCACAAACGTCAAAAGCACGAACTCACCGGAGCTGTCACCTGAAAGAAATCTTAATTTACAAATGCGTCGCCTGTAACAGAAAACCCTTTATTATATTTCATGAAACTGTGAATTGTGGAGAAATTGTTTAGACTTTTTTTGACAGGAAAATAATTAAAACAACATTTTCCCAATATGCTGCTTCGCGCTTCCGAATTTACCCGTGAGAATTTCCTGGATATAAATCCTTTAATTGGTTTATTTAAATAGGATATTAAAAATTACATTCCGAGTGTCCTGTTCCTCCACAACTATTCGATATACTTGCGGTTGTATGTAGACTGCCTCGTTTTTTGCAGTATTTTGAAATATTCCAAACATCTATTTCTAAATTAGAGAATAATGTTGTTGCGATTAAATAATACAAGAAATAATTTGGTCTGTAGAACATTACAGTACCAAGGTATCAATGATGTGGAATTTCTGTCGTGGTTCTTATAGTTCATTCCAAAAAGAGAGAGACAAAATTTTGAACAGACCCCCAGCCCAAATTACAACCTATAAATTTATGAAATCTATTTTAAGCGGTAAACTTAATTTTGAGGATCTGCCTGAAATATTAAGTCTGTACCAAATAAAATTGTATATCAATTCTTCGGAGATAATTCTACAATTAAAACAATAGAGTGATAAATGTAGTAGTTACAGCACGTGAAAGCAAATAAATTTGCCTGAAAAACCCATTTTATTTATTTGTTGCAAAAGTTCAAATAGTACATGTCATTATATAGATAATAGTGTATATATTGAAACACATAAGCAATGGGGTTGAAAATAGCTTAAATTTTGCAACCATAACAATGGATCACACTGATTTAAAATTAGAACTGACGAATTTAATAACAACATTTAATTTTATAAACTATTTGACGATTTTTGAATTTAATCGGTTTGTGAGAAAATCGAGTCATCGTCATCACCGTCCTCTCCAACAGAAATTATAAATGCTTTTATAACTTCATCGATAATTCCATCAAGATCCTTCATATTCGCTTCTTCTCCGATAACATGAGTAAGAACACTATTCCTATCACGTTTAAGCTAACTGCAACATACAACAGCATTATATTTAATTAAATAAATATAATAAAAATATTCTTACTTAAATTTCAGTTGCTTCATCAAGCAATATACTGTTGAACGACTCATATTTGGCAGTTCACTACTATTGTCTATTTGAGCCAAGACTTTATATAATGTTCGCAGTTCATTCTGACGAACCATATCATGAACCATTAGGCGAACAGCAGTTTTGACGCCCCAGCAAAGGATTCCAGTAAAGATGGTATACCAATTATCTTTTCTAGCTCTCTCCTGCCTTTTTATATTTGCTGATAACCAGATATACTGTTGGTTCTGAAATCCCTACAATCACAATATCTTGTAAGATGTTGATATGTTGTACATATTGCACTCAATAAAGTTACCTAGTACATGGAAAATCCGCTTTATCATGTCACCTTTTTTTTGTTGGGTGTATCCGTTACAATTTTTTTGTAAGCATTAAAAATTGTCTGCTTTTCAGCGTTACTCAAGTGACTTGCTTTCTCTCGTTTCGTTGGACGAGAATACACACTACTGCCTGTAGCAGTATCCGTGCTAAATTCTGGATCCATAATTGAATGCAACAGAATTATAATTTCAGTGCAATTAAAGTTCTCTGTATTTACATATTACTTACATAATCTATTAACTTTCAAATCAAAGTTCTGGGAAGAAGTAATCTATACCGCAAAATAGCTAAGGTAATATAATAATTATGAACAAAAGTGTGGAAACACATACGTGATATAAACAGTGGTAAGGATGTCAAAATCTTTTACTATTTCCGGCAAAAAGGAAATGTTGAACGGTGTGATTTCGCCTTGCTTTCAACAAATAAAAAATAACTGTCATTTGGGTCTGTTCAGAAATGTATCTCTCTCTATTTGGAATACTGTATAATTGACATCCAACACCTCGATAAATTCGGCTATCCGTGAGTATGCATGTCTTAACGTGTAAATGAATTATTTTCATTTTCTATCAAAAGAAGCATACGAATATAGTGTGTATTTGAAATTGGCTAATGCACTTTTGTGTTTAGAATTGTTTGAGCGTCAATATAATACTATTAAATAGGTTTATATGATATGAGGATGTTAACCCAAGCAAAACGAAAACGGACACACACCAAAAACAAAAATTGGAAGTGTTACAGCGATTGGACAAGGGTGAATAAGTTCATGAAACTGAAATTGAGGTAGGCGTTGGTATAACAACGACTAAAGATTGGGGAAAAAAACGAAAAGAATTCGAAGCATATTCCATAACAATGAAGAGAGTGTTAGGTTTAAAAATAGGACGATGTTAAAAAAACGACAAAACTTGAACTTGACGATGCCCTATGGGTTTGGTTATTTCAAGAAAGGCACTCTGTTATTAAACTCTATTGTGAAAGAGAAGGCGTTAATTTAATTTAGGTGAAATATATTATCATTATGGACATAAAACTATCTGCCCTATACAGAATTTTGTAAACAATTTTGAAAATTTAATCAAAGAACACAATCTTAAAACAAACCAAGTCTGCAAGATTTACTAGACCGGAGTTAATTGTAAAAGACCACCAAAACGAACGTTAGCCGCCAAAAATGTAATAGAAATGAAGATACAAGTGTCAGTCACAAACTGCCATTATTTCTTATTGAAAGATCTAAAAAACTCAGGATATTAAAAAATTTAAAAATGTCATCTCTTTTTGTTTATTACACCAGTGAAAATTTTGCTTGGATGAATAAAACTTCATTAAAAACGTGATTTTTTGAAGAGTTTATTCCAGCAGTAGAAAATCACCTGAAGTCAAGACATCTACCTCTGCGTGTTGTTTTGATTCTAGTTAATACCCCAAATCATCTTTCTGAAAAGATATTAAAGCTAAATTCCTGCTCCTTCACGTGACTCCTTTGACATAACTTATGCATCAAGGAATCACTGAATGGTTGAAGAGAAGATACAAGCGAATACATAAATATATATATATATATATATATCTCATGGCATCTTGGAACATAAAAGATGCAATCTATAAAATTTGGCCAAATAGGCGATAAGCTCAATTCTGATGTAGTAGATATTCTGATATACATTATCCAGTATCCACGGACTATTCATCGCGGCATTCAACCAGCTATCCTAGAAGAGTGGGTAACTGAAGATGACGCCACGGAGGTCCCCCAATGATGAATTTGATGCTGACTAAATTACCAATTCTATTCTTCAACCACATGGTGATAACGACGATGTTGCTCAATCCAATGTCCAATTTAACGTAAAAGGAGATTACAGGTTTTTCTCAGTGAATTTTATTTTTTATTTCGTTACATTAACTACGAATAGACAAAAACTAAAGAGTTTAAATACAGCGCGATTATTAAAAGACTTAATAGAATCTCGGAATTTGTAGCTGTTTTATTTTTTAAAATCGTATTGTTGTTATATAGTCATTGGATTGTATTGTTGTTTTAGTTTATTATGTGTAATACACATTTATTTCTGTACTTCGAATTATTTGACTTTCTCTATTTACCGACTATATTTCGGCCCCATAAATAACGCATATGAGAAGTTTTACTGTAATCCAAAACAAAATCAACACAGAAGCATTAAATTCGTGAATTCACGTTTAGGTATCTTCAATTGTTTACACGATATCCCACCGAAACTATTAACACCTAGAAAACCAGCTAAAGTCCTTTGGTATATCATTTCTTTGTATCTGTTTCAGGAATTAACGCGAATTCAATTATATAAACTATGAAATTAATATGTAT
This sequence comes from Trypoxylus dichotomus, assembly GCA_023509865.1. Taxonomy (NCBI): domain Eukaryota; kingdom Metazoa; phylum Arthropoda; class Insecta; order Coleoptera; family Scarabaeidae; genus Trypoxylus; species Trypoxylus dichotomus. The sequence goes on along the minus strand of CM042076.1, from coordinate 61,233,145 downwards.
TGAATATATTACTTCTCCCACCAATATTTTCAATATCTTATATTGCTTTAATCGAAACACTTGCTTAATAAAACTTTTCGTATCGTTATATCGCTATTCTACTTTAATAAAACATAGAAGAATAATTGATAATAGCACGGCAATTAGCCGATTCCGATTCTGTTCTCGTATACGTTGACGACGGTCGCTCTCGGCCGTTCTCGACGCTATTCGATCCGATCCGCGCGAATTTTTCGCAATTGTTTTCAGCGTTGACCTCGTTATTTCACAATTGCTGCCGGCTTGGAGTGGATCTGTCCAGCCGGTGTCTCTTTTTTTTCCAATAGACGGCGCTCCACTTTCATATTTTGAATTTAAGCGGCTACATGAGTAGAGGCTTGATTTAGGTCTACACTTTACATGGCCTTTATACGTAAGATATTGTGGAAATTGGCTTTGAAATTTAGTTGGAAATGGTATTCACACATTTAGAAGAATGTAACATGTTAGGGAATCACGTATGTTGTAATAAAAAACGTGTTCTTGAACATTACAGTATTTTCTTTTCCAAAAGCAACTTACCTGATCGAAGATATTTTGACTCTTTGTCAACAGTGGTTCATAATATTTTTAAAAGGAACAAATTTGTGTTTTATAAACATGGATCAACTCAAGCTGTATTGACTGATGGCCAAGGAAGACGGGATAGTATTTTGTCAGTTTTGTAGACCTGTAAAGATAAGAAATATAATGAAATAACTTCTAGACTACCTTAATTTAGTTGAAAGGTAACAAGTACTCTCCAACAAAGTGGTACACCACTCCACAATTTTCAAACTATTGATCTGCTAAGCAAATTATTTTAAAATTGTTGGTTAGCTGCACGGAATCTTATTTTATAGCCACCCCCTTAGTTACTTTTATTTTTAGCGATCTGTAAAAAATAAGTTTATAAATACTCGTAAACTTCAAAAGATTAGTCCACATACTATACAATGTTCATCAGTCATAAAAGTGTGTACAAGAGCTTCATTTTAGTGTGCAGCAATACTTTTAAGCACTTCTAGGTCCATTTAGTTATTTTTGAGTATCTCAACAAGTCAATGTTCAACTGTTCCTCCGATTCTACCATTCTCAATAAATAAATCAGAAGAAAATATCCCTTTTGTCAATTTAGCCAACTTTGTAGTTTAAATAATGACAAAATTATTTCTTTTTAATTTGAGCACAGTATGTATGTGCAATTCACTTATGTATGAGATTCGTCAACACACACTTATTTTCTGGTTTTGAAATTTGCGTATTTCGTGTTTTGTAGAGTAAGCTTTGTAGACTTCGACATGCAATAAATTATTGGCTCATTACGGCACATCATGGAAACATTAAGTAAGCTGATTTCTTAGCTGAGCTTAATATGGTAAACTCACAACTTTAAATAAGCTTCATTATGTTAAGAATAAGATAAAACTTAGGGAAGTATAAGATTCAAAATTCTAAGAGTGTGATGCTATATCACGCCAATTTACTTTTTATTGTGAGTTACTTGACTCGTAATAATAAATAATTAGTTTACCCTCTAAAAGACCTGGAATTAGAAATTCCAAGTTTTTGAAAAAAAAACACATGACACACCAACAACAAAATGTGGCTGAAATCTTTACTATTTTTCGAAAAGCAGTATTATTTTAATTCCGACTATTCCTAAAGATGTCTATTCTAGAGATCTGATGGATCTACTTACTTTTCAGGTAGCATAATTATACTTAAAAAATTGTGTAAATTTGCGGATGTGGAACATGTGGAAGCTCAAAAACTTTCGTTGAAGCTTAGGTAACTGTACGTGGCAGCAAAACAAACTATTAAAATGGAAACCTTTATTCTTATTAGACGAGATGTATAAGGTAACACCTAGCAACTTAACAAACATGTATTGGAGGCTTAAAATATCTCCACGCTTAGCGCATTCCTACCAAAGTAAGGTCAATATAATGACTAAATGACAGTTACTTATTTTAGTCAAACTACTTTCATTGCTATCAACTGATCAATGTTATACATCCACAATATAATGGTGTTTATTGACATAATAGTCAATTATTTCAGAAAATATAATGTGCGATGATCGAATCAACCTGCATTTTCACAAACGGTTCTAAATCTAAATAAGGTTATGGCTATGAGGTTTTTGTTCCTCAACAAAATCATAAGGTAGCTATGGGATTCCGTGATATGTCATTTATATTCACAGCTAAAGCTACAGCAATTAGGCATGCACTTATGTATAGGGAAAATTGAAATTTTAAAAACTGCGATTGTGAAAGATTCTAGAAATTTTCTACAGTGTTTACAAAATAGGAAGCATCCTTGTAAAATGCTACCTACAAAGTATATAGTCTATAAAAAGACTGAGAGGTATGTCATTTTCATTGGTTCAGGACATGTTGAGATCAAGCCTAACGTAATAGCTGACAGTTTGGCAAAGGAAGCAATTATATCAAAACCAATTAGTAAGATAACACTACTAGGCCCAGACATTATTTCATGAATAAGAACTAGGATTTTGAAACAGAAAAGGTCCATGTCGTTTACAGTCCATGGCATAAAGAACACAACATACTGAGATTTTACTATACAATGTTTGCAAGTTCAATCGAGGTTCAATCAGTCAGCGCACTTGCATAAAATTGGAATCTCGAATTCATCCTCATGCTGATGCAGATATCCTTTTAAAGATCTTAATAACATCTTTTATGGATGCTCTTCCTTCGAACAAAATAGAAGGATTCTAATACAGAGACTCATTCAGACGGCAGTAGCATCGCCTGTTTAATGTATTACAACTTCAAAACTGTGCATGACGAGATAATCAATACCAAAACTAGAATTTAGGTACACCCAGCTTACCAATTTGGGAATATCTATTTTCTGTTGATCGATAGCTGTTTAGTCATCTTTGCGATGTAAAATAAATGTTATTCAAATTGCCGGGACTCTTATTAAGGTTGTTGTTAACAGACCGTATGCTGTGACGAAATGGGCTCTAATCCCGAACACCATAAAAAAAAACCCTACTTAAAATGTAATTAATGCTTAATTTTGGGGTTTAAAGTGTCACTTATTGCATAACGTTCATTCACAGGTTTATTTTAAGCTAAAAAGTAGACCAAGTTCAACTATGCATCGTCACAATAACGTATTTACGTGCGGATATAAACTGGAACGGATAATATAGCCGATTGATGTAAATTCCAGTAATGCGTATTAAAATTAATCATATGCTGATTTGATTATCTGGCGGATAATACGGCGAAAGCTTCATGGGATTCAACAAGTCGTCCGCCGGCTTTATCTGCATATAATAAACGTTTTAGCAGCGGCGATAAGTTCCGCGGCTCGAATTAACCGAATAACAGTTCGCCCACAACGGTAAACAAAACGCTCATTTTTGCCGTTTCTAAATAATTAAACCCGAGGAGCGTCAGACTATTGTAGGCACTCTATCGATCGTAGAGAGTGCTAGTGAAATATGCACTAGCTATCGTGCCAAGTACAAATCTAATGCGTTTATTAGAGAATCTTACGCCGATATGGATACTGCAGAAGGTTATTTAAGATACTGTATTGTTTGTGACGTGAATATAGAGTACACAGTAAATATTTATTTAAAAATTTAGAATCCAGATTGCACACGTATTGCAATGATGATAAATAAGCCTTTCCTTTTACAGAAGTACTTTTCTATTTTTATAGTTCTATCGATATACGTAGAAATGCTTTTATATTTCGAAGCGGATCAATTGATTGATGGTTGTTGTAAACTTCCGTAGTCGTTGTTTTCTTTTAAAACATTTCAATGCATCTCGGCATGCAGCAGCCCAGAAGAAGCTTCATGCCCCAAATTCTTTAAGAGAAGACTTTCCTGATGGATTCATTTACAACAAGAGAAAATCTGCTTTCTCTAATATGAGTACACAGGTACTCAAATGTACTGTCATCATAAGAGAAGAGCGCTACGTCATCATCAAATCAATATATGAATTAAATAAGTACTTCAGCATCGTACTTCCGACAATATTTCAAAAATGTTATGGCGCGCACATAGCGAAGTGTCAAACTATAAGGTTAACGTCATTTTTCTTACAAAGCTAAGTAACAAGAAAGAACGGAAGGGAGAATCCTCCGCCTACGTTCTAAGGGCAAACTCCATTAAATGGTACACGGATGGTTCCAAACTTAACAAAGGAACAGGTGCAGGGGTATTTGGGCCAAGAACCAAATATTCAAAGTCAATGGGAACATACCCTAGCGTCTTTCAAACGGAGATCAATGCGATTGGAAGAGGTGCTCAATTGAACCTCGACAGGAACTATCGAAGGCAAAGCATTGCAATTTTCTCCGATAGTCAAGCAACCATAATGGCGTTGAGCTCTAACACCATCAGTTCGAAATTAGTCTGGGAATCCATAGAAAAACTAAATAAGACAGAGAAAACAGAGCTGCATATGCTGAGTACCAGAACATACTGGAATCAGCGGCAACGAAAAAGCTAACCTATTAGCAAAAAAGGCCGCTACAACTTAATTTGTGCGACCGGAGCCGTTCTGTGGTATAGGGATAAGCACCTATAAAAAAGAACTTAGAGTCAGAGAGAAGAAACTCAGAGCATTTCTTTGGGAGAATCTTCCTGGTATGACACATTCCAAGGTATTCCTGGGAAACTTCAATAAGCAAAAAAGCAAAGACTATGCTAGAACTAAATAGAAACGAACTACGCGTCCTCACGGATTTTTTTACAGGGCATTGTCACCTTGGCGAACATATGATAAGAATAGGTCTGAAATGGAATAGCGACGGCGGGTTTTGTGGGCGGAGACTGAAAGTCCGGAACACCTAACATCTAACTGCGCTGCTATTATAGAGAGCCGTATCAACCATGCTGGCAAAGACGTCATAGACGAGGTGGAAATATCTTCTCTGAAATCTCACAACTATTGCAATTTATTAAAGCTCTTAGATTGGATGGGGAGCTATAAGTGTGGACAAACCCTAGCAATTTGCAGCACATATAAGGGGGGACAATAGATCAATAGGTGGTAGTGCAACATGTTTTATTTGTTCGTTGAACTATATAAGGCAAAATGCAAAAAAAATAACAGCAGTACCAACATTTATACATGATATAATATTTACGTATATTAGAAAAAAAAACAGTTAGTAGTCAGAGTCACTATCTGAACCAAATTCAGTTGAGCTTGAATTACCATCATCAAGTAATATAAGTTCATCCGCTGTTATGTACAATAGCTTTTCTCTTTCACGCTACCCTTTGATACATTTTTGGATATGGATTACACAATTATTCCAAATTGCCTGTGTACATTGATCAAGTGCTTCTTTCCACATTGCATGGGCTTCTTCGTCCTCATATCCATCCCTATAATTCCAATTTTGTCGTAATAACCTTTCGCTTGGACCCATACCATTTCAATGGCATCAAATTGACAGTGATAAGGTGGTATTCGTAACAATGTGTGTCCGTTTACTTTCAAGATTTCATATACTTGATATTTCATTTCTGTTTGGTGTTGGTTAGCTAACGATAGTGACTCACCTTTAAATACTGATTCATTAAATGGAATGTTATGTTTGGTTAGATATGCAGCAATATCAGCCTTCTTCCGAGAAGATGAAGGCACTTTTTCAACTAACATCGAGTGATATCGGACATTATCCATAATAATTACTGAGGCTTTTTGTAGATTATTAGACAGTTTTTCTATAAGCAAACAACAACGAAGCATTTGGCAGAAATCCCGATTTTGAGCCAGCATGCAGAACTATAAACCCTTTACCTTCATATCCCTCGTGCGTTTCTTATATCGTCATCTTGCCGAAGTCTTTTGGAAGTATCCAAGTTTCATTGAGTTAAACTACAGGTTCTAGATTGGAGAAATTAAAATTTTACATATATTTTCTCCAAAAATAGTAATCGTATATCTGCAATATGTGGCCTTTCCATTAAAGCTCTTCGATTACTGTTGCTCGATGAATTTGGTTTTCACGCAGTTCATTTTTTAACAATCTCACTGTAACTTGTGTTGCTGTAAAATAAAATACATGAATCATATGACAACATATAAGACAATAATCAAGAACTTACTTTGTGAATACATGGAATATGGTATTCCTGATATTCATTTTAACAGCTTCTGGTAAGTCTTCAGTTCTTGTTTTTCTACGCGGCCTTTTTTTAACAGAACTAGAAGACGCAGTACTTTGTACACTTCAGTTTTTAATTCTCTTTATCGAAGATACTAATTTTTAGAGAATTTACTACTGGCTGTAATAGAATATACATATTAATACATGTTTACATCTTACACTGATGATAATTGCAATAGAGATGTATTATGTTGCTTCTCTTTCTCAAAATATTCTAGCGGTTTAATATTATCTGCTGAAATTAAGAACGTAAAGATCTTTCACGAACAGACTTGATGTCAATAATATTGGTACTAGTTTTATATAAAGTATTATAAATAAACACAACGAAAAATCCAAACGTCGCAAGTGGTTATAAAGAACATATAAAATGCAAATAACTTATTTATATGACATTCGACAACCTGTAAGACAATGTTAATCAAATTATGTCTCTCAGTACGGCAGGTTACGGGCTGCATGTTGGCATGGAAATCTTATTTCCGTTCTGTATATTATTGGACACACGGGATTAGTAGAACTTCTATCTTACCGATATGTTACGAACGAATGACATACGTTTATGTTTCTATCTTTATCTTTTAAGGGTTCTTGACTGATAACTTTACAAATGTGTATCGTTACTAGACGCCGCAATTTGTGACGCAAGGCTCCTCTCTTATAATTCTTACAGTATGTTGTCCTACTACGTGTTTAACTGTGACTTGATTTTGTTCGCCCAAAGTAACATTTTGTACTATTTTGGAGTCCGAACAGATTTTCTAAATTACCTTGATCAAATGGTCCACTACAGTGAACAACATGTTGTGGTTTTACATTAAATACAGACAGTCGTACTTCTTCTAATAATTCATATAATACAGTTTTAATAGAATTGCTTAAAACAAACATTTCTACATTCACACCATCCTTCTGAATGTTTAATTAAGCAATCTTTTCTACATGTAATATTATCTTTTCATCAGCTACAAAAAAAAAACATTTAATCCTCCACATTCCTCGACTGCTTGTTTATAGAAGAAGATAGTTTCCGCAAATGTAATAATTAAAGATCTAGAGAGATACACTTCATCTAACAGTAAACTACACGCGACTGTATATGCTCAACAAGAGGTTACATCCAGCGGTCATACTCGGTCTTATAACGTGCTCTTGTGGTGACCTAAGGTTTTCTTATACGAATTTAATGGCTATTCCTTATATCTGCATTTTAATTTGGACTTTACTGCTCTCAGGAACAGCAACAATCGTAAAACGTATACGCAGATTATCTCTTACAAATAAAACGTTTCAATATATCTGATTGTATAATAAGACGAACATCGCCGTTTTTTTTTTGCCAAAAGAATATTTATTTAAAATTTATGGATATTAAAATATAACGTTATATAATTGGTAATCATTGAAAACATGTTTTTTATTCTTAAATTATTGCTTACGTAACTGAAGTAATCGTACCAAACGTTTTTGCGCAATAATCGTCTAGTAGTTCATCGACCATGGATTTAATGATTTATTTAACGCGTTATATTAAGTATTAAGAAGATTTCTTTGCGAAATTTCGCTCTTAATATAGTCAAAACATAAAAATACTTTTTTTTTCCTCATTTTAAAAAATAAGGTTTGGGGGTAGACACATTTAGTAAAAAATACCTTAAATATAAGTTATTTCAGCATGTAGTGCAAGAAAAAAAATTAAAATTATTGATTGCGGATATGTTTGGTTTGAAAATATGGGTACCAAAATATGCTGATTCTAAAAAGGAGTGAAAACAAAATTATTAACTCTTCGAATCTGTACAAGAAAAACTCCGTTACTTTAAAGTAATATTCTGAATTAAAATTGTGCTGATATGTATACGGTTGCGTACTAAAAGGTTGATGGGGAGGTAGTGAGACTATAAATTGAGACATTTATCGGTAAAAGTAAGATTTTTTTTAAACTAATATCCATATTAATACTAATATTAAGATGAATATCAATACTAAACTACCGTTGGTATTACAAATGATAACATTACAATTTTCTTGCAATTACCCAACGTAATTAAATTTCGAAAAAATATGGGTCTCGGAGGGGAATTGAACCCAACATCTTTATGTCTCCACTACAATGTGTTCTCCTTTGCACCACAAAACCATTGAGTTCAAGTCGCTTTAAATCCCCCTAGATGTCACGATGCCAGTAGATATATTATATATGGATATTAGTTTAACTGTTAGGCACTTGCTGTATCAATAATATAGTGTCCGTGAGATATTACAATATATCTACTGGCATCGTGATATCTAGGGGGATTTAAGGCGACTTGAACTCAATGGTCTTGTGGTGCAAAGGAGAGCACGTTATGCCGGAGTCATAAAGATGTTGGGTTCAATTCCCCTCCGAGACCGCCATTTTTTCGGAATTTAATTGCATTGGGTAATTGCAAGAAAATTGTAATTTTATCAAGAACCTTTTTCATTAAATTAAATTCTTAACACACAAATACTAGTTTCATCAGAACAGAAATAGAGGGTTCTTTCTGATGTGCCACTACCAAAGAACTTAACCAGATTAATTAACAAGCTTGTTTATATCATCACAACTTTAGTCCAGAATAACTACTTCAAAATCGGCACAGACAAGGCAATTAAACAACTCCTAAATCCCACATAAGCACCGCCCCAACTACTCATGCAGTTCACCTTACACGTGCCTAGTTGCCTGACCTAAATTAAATAGTACATTGTTACTTTTCCATTTAAACTATCCTTTTTGCCTTATTATAATAATTTGTATAAATTCGTTTTTAAAAGCAAAATCCTTGATTGATGAAGAATTCACTCGCCATAGCACATTACGAACCCTGCGAAATTTCACTACATTCAAACACATTCCAAACCCTCATACCACCTTTCTTCACTAAAGGATAAACAACTTCTTGAATCTATCAACGTATATCAGCTTCCATATTCACGCGGTAGGATATAGTTCGGTAAAACAAAACAATTGATGGCTAGTCGGATCTCAAAAAATTCGAGCAATGTGTTAGGTTATTGTGTGTATCACTTTTGCCAAGTTCCCAATAATCTAAACTGAACGAAGATATCGTTTTTACCACTTTTGGAAATTCCCTAATTGTTCAAAACCTGATCATGACATCAAGAATTATATAAAGCCATTCTGCATAAATAGATGCCAATCCTCCAACACCCCGATGAAACATTCTAAAATAGTGGACGGAACGTCGGCAACAGCAGGAGTGAAGTTTGTGACTTTATTTCAAAGAACCGCAAATATTACATTTCTGTATGTTTATAACATTTCATAATTCAACATCAATCATTTTTGTCTTATTTTTCGAAACTGCCCGAAAATTAATTTGTTATTTTTCTATAAAATGTCACCTTGTATGTATGTAAGTAACATATTTTATCTTCAAATCTATACTCTCTTCCGGGCTTCCTGCTTTAAGGAAACTCCTTGCGAAGCAATTTTGAGGACTCTATTAAAGTAATTGAGCAATAAATTCCGGGTTCAAGAGGTTACATCAAGGAAAAACACACATACGTAATTTACAAGTTTATTCTCTTTGCAATACTCGCCCTTATCTCCAATGAAAATCGAGTGGTAACCTTCTAGTTTAATGCCTTCGTCCGCGGGCGAGAAATCTAAATCTCCGTACGCGAATAACAACAGTTCGACCTCGCCTGCGAGAGTAATCGAAAAAAATCATCGTGCATTTCTCGTTGCGATCGTGAACCAGCGAAATACAGCGAACGGTCTCGCGAGGATTTTGCTCGATCGAGGAACGTTTTAGATCGAATAATGTCAAGGACGTTTTTTGAGAATCCATACTGCATTCACAACTAGAATGAATCTTACGCGAGACCGTGCGTAAATAGGTTTTGCGCTTATATTTGTATTACGAAAATACAAAACGAGTATTGTGATTTGTCTTGAATATTAGACTGTTGAATCTAATATATCCCCACAAAAGTGAACGTGAGAATTGAAAACTTTTTCGTGTTATCATTTTTGGAGGTGATAACTTGCGAAAAAACTCGGTAGTCAGCAGGTGCTGGTTAATTTAGTTACTGTTACAAGCACAATTGCAGATAATGTTTAATCATCCATTACACGAATATGATGTCATTTAACTTGAACTTCAAACACTTCTATAACTCCCTAACCACAACATACAGTGTGTTGTGGTTAGGGAGGTAGTGAAGTATTTCATTTGTGGCAGTGCCACAGTGTTCGGTTTTTGTGACTTAACTTGGACTTATATATACGAATGTAAACACTTGTTCGAAATTAACACCCCACTACAGATGCTTTTATTATGTTTTTGTTACTGCAATCGTTATTCAATTATGAAGATAATTAAACAATATTGCGTTAAAGAGCATTTATTTTTAATTAAAGTTGGATGTCACAATTGCAAGAACTACATGGTTATATAATCCACAGGTATCGCAGTAAACTCCACACCACACAAATTAATAATGTTATACCTCTTAATTTAAATAAAATAAATGTATTGTAAATAGTGAGAGATTCTTTTTTGTTTGTCGTAAGTAGTTCTCTTCAATAGTGACTTACATTTAAAATATTCCAACCATATTCACCAAGCATACTGACATTGATATGGTTTCCACTCTTCCTCAAGTTTGAGTGACTTGTGATAGATTTCGTTTTTAAAGTATAAACTGTTATATTTACTAATTGTTAGACCAAGAAAACATGTAAAAATATTAAATAGTCACACCTTTAATATGGTAACATGCACAGTTTCGCTGATTATAGTTATATAGAAAAGGAATTAAAGCAAGTTGCCTATCCTTAACATTCTTTATTGATTTCAAAACATTTTCAATTATACAGGACGTTCCAACGGTATAATCATGCTTATGCTAGTTAAAGCAAAACCATCTACACATTGCATATATATGTCTTCTATTCAGAATGACCATAATTAATTAGTAAAATTGCATCAGCAAGTATGTCCTAATGTCCATAATTCACACAAATTTAAACACGAAATTACAAATGATAACAAATCCTTAACATTAATAATAATGAGTAAATTATTTATTTAGTTGTAACGGTTGTGGGTTTTCACCGTGTCACTAGGTTTTTATCCCTGACGTTTCGCGAACAACTGCGGTTCGCATTTTCAAAGGTACTTCCAAAAGTGCCTTTTTTAATGTTTTTATGTAAATACTTTCTATGTATTTGTTCTAAATGTTTACGTGTATCAATAATCAGTAAATTGAGATCAATTTCTTCAGAGTGGCTATTCCAAGGCCTAGAGGGTAATTTAGAAGTATAAAACGTAATTGGAGATATTTCAGTGCTGGTAGCTGGTGTATTATTTATGGCAGATTCTATATCATTCAGGTAAAATGACCAATAATCATGATTATCACAGATATACATTCATAAAAATTGTAAGACCACCCTCACCTCTCTTTCAGATATATTTGATTGGGAGTGAAATTTGTTTCAACGTTATTCTTTTTAAGGAAATTTGCAAGTTTGTTAGAATGGAAATATGTGCTGTTATCCAGTATAATCCTTTGTGGTATTCCCACATTAGTAAAATACTTTTCTAAACATCTGATTACCGAAGAACCGCTTGTCCTTTTTGTAGGATATAATTTAACAAACGTAAAATTATCAAAAATGACTAAAATATGTTTATTACCGTTAGAGAGGAGTAAATTTTGGATGAAATCAATCGAAATCACCTAGAGTATGTTATTGGCCGAAATATTTTTACCGAAAGCATAAGGTGTATAGTTTTTGAATTTTGACAAAAGACATTGCTCACAGGCATTAACAACCCTTTTTGTTAGTGTATAATCATTTTTTTGATATATACTTTTCTCTCAGTATCAAATATAGTTTCCTGTACCCAATATGTGTATACATGAGGTGTAAATCTTTTAAAATTATGATGCACTGATCTTCTGATAAGACAATCAGTTCCTTTCCATTTTTTAACTTTTTATGTAATACGTCCTCTTTGATAACATAGTTTTTGAAATTTATGTGGTTGCCGAGTTTAAATAAAATATCACTAGTATAAGCATCGTCCTTTTGTAAGGTGGAGATAAGCTGTTCATCGTACAGGTATGTGTTATATTAAGATGATTTAAATCGTATCCTCTATTTGTTGTTTTTAGGGTTCTCGATAAATAATCTGCTATTAAATTTGTTTTTCCGGGAATGTGTTTTATTTGAAAATGAAAATTTTGTATTGCCAAATGTCATCTATAAATTCTATTGTTGCCAACGATCCTTGTCCTTAATAAGGCCGATAAAGCCATGTTATCTGTTTTAATAATGAAAGGTTTGCCGAAAAAGTAAAATTTGTACTTCAGTATGCGAAGAATTCCTTATCAAGTACGCTGTAATTCAACTGAGTCAATGATAGTTTTCTCGAGACGAAAACGATTGGTTTTTCTTCGCCATCATAATTTTGTAAAAGTACGCCCCCTATTGCCGCGGACGAAGCATCTGTTCTTAAAATAAAATTTCTTTAAAATTTGAATGAATTAATGAGAGACCATTTCAGAAAACTATTTTTATGTTATCAAAAGCATCTTGTTGTTCCTTTCCCCATGAAAATTTTGTTCCTGAAGAAGTGTATAAAAATAGAACAAATCTTACAATGGGGAAATTTGATCCATCAAAAACATCCAGCAGAGAAGAATATGTATCATCAAAGTTTTCGGTAGCTCAGCATTTAACTCTACCCTTACCAGAGAAAGAAGTAATTAAATTTTTATCTAGAGACTTTGATTGTAATATATCCAAAGCTGTTATAACACGTCAAGTACAAGCATACCGTGAATTTTGTGAACTGCAGAGGCAATTCGACGACCTGTACACAAATAAAACCGCAAATTTTAATAAGACATCAGATTTTCCACCACAATATGTTCGGCACCATAGCTCTGGATTACTGGCTTAACTTCATTAATAAAATCACTAGCAATCCTTTCTAATTACAGAGCATCTAATCCATGAGCGACTAATAAATTTAGTGATTTTGCGCGAAACATTTCTATATGTTCTTTTGAAATTCAGTATCCATTTCTTTGAATGCTCATTTTCGTATATCCATATCATGTACAATAGTAATCAGTCCACGCATTTCCTCAAACTTTTCTCTCAAGTACTGAGATACTTGTTGTTAATTTCTCTCCCTGAGTTTCGTCTTTTCTAGACTTGCCTCTCATCGATAGTTGTCGTAGAGAGTTTACTTTTTTAAATCTTTTTTGTGCCGACTCTACGGCGACTCGTTTCTTTTTCCCACTCCTTCAATAATTATCAGCATCTCCTTTATACTTAATATCTAAAATGTCGCCATCTTGTGATGTACAAGATCGCGATTTCTTCTGCCAATACTCTTCTAGATCTTCTTGAGAAATTGCGTTAATTTCTTTTTCATATTATTATATAATCAGCTCTAGCATAAAAGGGTGGAGCTTAAATATAACATCCTCTATATACCACATTCACGTGTACCGAAATACCTTTCGATAAGGTACAACATTTGCATTTAATGTTTTGTTCCCTGTGAATTTTCGAAGGGCTGTTTCACCCTCTCAGAGTGAATTTCAGCACAAACAAAAAAAATTTATTTTCAAGTCTCAACATATCCTACGTACCTACCAAGTGTCATTAAGATCTGAATTTGACACCCGGGAACCTTTCCTTGTTAGTCACAACGTAATGCGCAATTGAGTGTACGGATTTTAATTTTAACTTATTAATTGGTTTTGCCTGCGACTACCTGACTTTACTATCCAAGCATTAGCCATTTAACGAATGATAGTTTCTGTGTATGATATCAGCCAGGATCAGCAGAACGACTTCTCTAATTTTATATTAACAAGGTAATTTCACTAACCGGTAACAAGGTTTCGATAATAAAAGACGAATAAGCGAAGAACTGTAGGTACGTCGTGTAGATGCCTTTCTCCACCTGGCCAGAATTAAATTAGAAGGTCATTGAATGAGGTGATTCTGTTAAGAGAAACTATGCGCCTCGAACAGCGCCGTAGTTCATTTCAGAATGAATAATATGGTGCATACGTAAACTTAAGTCTGTTATGTTCAAAGAAATAAGAATACATTGGTAATGATTTTTCGCTTATGATGAGAAAATTAATGATTGCTAGTATAATATTCACACAAATTAATAATCTTTTTGCGTAGCTCCTCAATTTTTTTTATAAGCAAGGGTTCGACAGTAATTCCACTGGTTGGTAACGTAATATGCAGTAGTATTCATGCATTTACATATCTTAGACACCAAAACCTACTAGATAAAATCATAAACGAATGTAAATATAAATTCGTTGATAAGTTTATAATCATCTTATTCAAAAATGGATAGAATAAAAAAGACTAAAATCTTACAATATCTGAATTTCTTTAATTAATTTTGAAGCAACCAGTTTCGTGTAACGAGTGAGCATATGTAACTCAAACTCAGACTAGAATAGTAGTGGTCAAATTAATAAATGTACAGTAAAAGAGAAGCTTAGTATAAGGTAATACAGATGTCTATAGTAATCACAAGGAACGTCATAGGCGTAAAAAATAGAACGAACAAAATTAAAATAACATGTTGAAATAAATGTAAAGTTGGACAGAAAAAGACAGTAGTAACAAGTAGTCATTATAAGTGGAGACAAGTCAGTGAGAACAACTACAGTTCTTTTTACTTATGCAAAAGTATCCTATGTCTAAATGAAAAATCCTCTGGTAGTTTGCTCTGACTTCTTCTTAAGTACGTCTACTATCTAACTACAATTTGAATTCGTCACTGAATAATAATGCCTCATCTCCCATTCATTGTGACCTAAATTAAACCTCCAATATTTATTCATTAAGCCTGACCATTACTTATTTTGAAAAGGGCTTTTGGAACACCTTGCACTATGTAATAGAAAGAAGACAAACGAGTGACTTTTGGGCATATAAGTTCATGCAACAGCAAATTCATTACAAAGTTATGTTACAATTATGTAGAATATTTGTTAATTGTTATCAGCAGTGCAGTTACAGCGTCGTTGATTTTTAAATGAAAACTATTGTTACTTGTGACTTCATAATAAAGCTACTTTTCTAATTACAATAAAATCCTATCCGATAAGCCTGAATTTGACTTCTTATTGCTTTATTGTTATATTAGTTTATACATTGTATTATATTCATTATTATTAATAAGTTAAATAATAAGTTTCGTTGTAAGGTTATAGCCAGTTATGGTTTCCATTTAAGAAAAAAAATACAACTTAAAATATACTAAAGAAACATAAGCTAAATATTTCATTTTGCAGATTTAACCATAAATGAAATACCTTATTTCATTTTTTCTTATATTTTAAATATTGCAAAAAGATGTTCATTTGAAGGTATACAAAATTCAGAGCATTAAATAAAAAAATGCAGCAAACTTTAAATTATGTCTTCAATTCCTAAATTAGGTACATACAACAAGAATGGACGACACTAATTTTTTCAACAAAATCGTCTTTAAAATTGCCGAATCTGATGCAAAGAAAATCCACAAGAAATACTGGGAAAACTTTGTATTTCACGAATTGCGATCGTGTCCCATATACAGCCGCGGAAACAATAGACATCCTACGTCAACGATTTCGAATAAATAACTTGACCAGATCATGGGATTTAACGCTTCTGCATATTCATATGTGATTATTTATAGCAGAAAGATTAGTAATTTGAAAATTTTTGGAAATGTTTAAGATAGTTCTACTATAAATTTAAAAATCAACCACAAATTGGAACATTTTCTATTAATTAAGTATTGTGATTCTTATTTTGGCGTAGCTTTTAACTTTCTGGAAGCTGGAAAAAAAATATAGATATGCATGCAAATTCGAATAAGAGTATTAAAGACGACTTTCTAGCTGGTTTATCCATGTAAGAGCCCGCATCATGCATAAATAAATGACATTTCAATAGTTGCTTGTCGGCGAATTAACTGAAAATACTTCTTTAGAGAGGTCTACATAAGCAAAGGTCATCTCATATTAATGCTAGTCTGAATTATTCAAATCAACACGACGCTGGCACCTTGTCGCATTCGGCCCTTACGTTTAGGAACGGTGCAGATGAGGGACTGTTCGCCGGTGGAATGTGTATGCAATCGACGGTTTCAACTTACCAAACTCGGTACCCTAAGATACAGATTGGTTTATTCCCATTGAGTGAACTAACAGTGAGGTTAGAGGATAATAACTATTCACACGTCCATATCAACTAACCTGTCAGTAATTAGTATAGTGGTAAAAGGTTATTTTCTATCTTCGTAATTTAAAAATGTATTAGGTTTTGTTTTGGTTATGTTCCTATTTCTAATTTTCCCTGTATGTCTGAAGGTTTCAGCGGTTACATATAGCAATGTAAATATGTTATCGATTACCAATAGTTTAATTGTAATTACTAGTTTTACGTAAACAAAAACCAAATCAAGTTAAACTAAGAATAATTTTGGATGCGCTTACTGTATATTAAAGGAATAGAACAAACTTATAAAGTAGAAATATATAAGTTTAAACACTCTGCTAGCTTTCTTCGTGTCCAAATAGCCCCATTACATCGCCCAACAAAATATTTTTTTTTTGTCGTGGTGCCTGTAAAATACGAACTGATTTAGGGTATGTGCTGGTTCCTTTTTTCTTCCTAGCAGTTCTAATTATTAAGATACACGGTAAAATTTAGTAGTAGAACCGATACTTTCTAACTTTCTCACGGTCGGATGTAACATGAGCATCAAGTTTCATTACTTTCACAGCCACTTAGATCGTTTTCCAGAAAACTTGAGGAACGGGGTGAAAGATTTCACAAGGACATCGACATTATGAAAGAAAGGTACCAAGGAAGATGGGATACCCATATAATGGTCGATTACTGCTGGAATCTTCAGCAAGGCTGTGTCGGTAAACCTCACGCAAGGAAATCTTCTAATTTTTAACTGATGATTGAAAGTTTTATATGCATATTCTTCTGTTAAATAAATACCTCCTACCCATTTTTTGTGTTTCAGTTAAAAGTAGTAATATTTAAAAAGTTACGTACATCGCGAAACATTATATCTAATTCTGGCGAATTTTTCCTAAATAGGACAAAAAGACTGAATTTCGAAAACTAGATCTGGTAGAACAAATCTGCTAGCGTACTTTGTAAAACCTGGGGTTTGCTTTATTACGTTGGTAGAAGAAAAACGACCTTGTTAGTGTTATGACTTCCATACTAATTTTATATCCTTTGTAGAAGAATTTTGTATTTAGACGCATATTATAGGCTTCACTATTAAAACTGCCACTTTTGGGGGCTTCGCTTGTATGATCATATTCGGATTTTTTTTTGTTACAGTCAGATTATCCAATAGACCCTTGTAACTCTGTTAGCCAAAGGTCTACGATGTGTCATGCAGAATTTAAAATCGCAAACTGAATCATAAATAATAACAGTATCAACACTTTGTTTAATAATCTGAACATGGTAAGCAAACACAGAGTTTCACGTGTGAAAGTATGATATACAGGTTCTAACAGGTTGAGACTACAAATACAAGTACACCTTTGTTAGTATACTAACATCTATCTATATGGTGTGGTGTGGATATACGAGGGCTGTTTTTTTCTCAACCTCTGACAGCTCATAAAAATAAGACAAGTGTAAATAACAAACGTTATATACAGACATGGTTACCTTTCTACATAATCACCGTGACTATTGAAAATATAATCAAAAACATATAATATAAAAACATTAGTTATGAAGTAAAATAGCCCTAATATTAATAAATGAATGTCTTAATGCCCAATAAAACAAAATTTAAAACAATTACGTGCAATTTGGATTTAATTATTTTTTTTGGTCAAATAGTTCCGAACGGAGCAGGAGGGTTTAAGGTAAATGGAAATTTGTACTATAAAATGTTAATGAAGGAACTGATTTTTCATTTGCAATAGACATGTCAAAATATTTCGGCTAAATTGATCGTACTGATATCAGTAATCCAAAACGCACAGTTTACAAATACTTGCACATGCACATACATATTTATGCTTAGAGTAGTTTTTACGAAAAACAAACTGTATAAGAAAAAGTGTTTTACTGAAAAATATGTAGGAAATATTTGTAAATTCTTTGCAAATATATTCTTCCTTCCCGTTCTACTTTCGCCTTTGCTCGTAATGAGAAGCAATCTAAAGCACTATCGATTGCGTTCGCCAAATGGCAAAGGTGAAGTAAACACAGATTATTAATTTTTAGTGATTCTAGAGCAAGGTCAAGCATCGAGAAATAACGAAAATCTTGTTGATATATTAAACCTTAAACAATATTATTAGGAATAGGTACTAAAAACAATCTAATTTAATTAAAAGAAGTAACGGTGTGGTACACAACGAATGCATGCGAAATGTACGAATGCTATTGCAGGCTTTATCCGTTACAGACTAACAAGGTCAGCATAGTTTTTTTGTTTCTTATTTACAATACTGTAAAATAACTAAAATAACATTGGTTAAATATTCAAGTATAATACAGTAGTTTATATTATATGTTCTACATACTGGGTAGAATAGCGTATAACTTGGAATTCGTTCAACTTGAAATTTACTTATATCAAAACAAGAATGTTAATATAGAAGCTATATAGCGTCCCATAAAAACACCAATTTAAATATTACAGAAACTGAGTTTCTTAAAAAGAAGATGACCCAGCAGTTAATCATTAAAGCATTAGAGTTGTGGAATATGATAATCTGGGAGAGTAAACTTACAGAAATATTATGATTTAAACAAATTTACAAGTTATAAACATTTAAAATTAATAAAGAAAGCTGCATTGCAGTCGCTTTATATTAACGTATGAAATTATCTAAGGTTTATGAGTAATGAACGAAACGTCAGTTCGGAAGTGGTGTATCATGTTTAACTGATTAATGTTCACGATGAAGATCGCCCTGGCCCTCAGTAGTGACTGACGGACTCAAAGCTAGGATTAAAACAGAAATCCAAGAAAATAGGCATTTAGCGATTAGCGAACTACTCACTCATTCTTTCAAGAAATGTCAAGGATTGGGTTGTATGGAATTGTTAGTGCAGATCTGGGCAATAGTAAAGTGTGTGGTATGTGGTTTCCTTGAATTTTATCAGACGAACACAAAAACAAACGAATGGCACCTGCATTGACATTTCTGAGTTGCTATGACAAGGATGGTGATGAAGTTTTGAATCACATTGTCAAAAATTTTGGGTACAATGTTTGCGGATCGTAAGGGTGTCCTGATCATCCACTACATGTCTAGGGGTGAGACCATAAATGCAGCGGCCTACTGTCAGACGTTCCAACGGCGCCGCGCCATTCAAAACAAGGGACGTGGAATCCTAGGCAATGGAGTCATCCCCCTTCACGAGAATGCACGTCCGCATGCAGCGGGAATGACACAGAACTTATTTCAGCAGTTTCAGTAGGAAATTTTTTAACATCTGCCATACAGTCCAGAGTAATCCCAAGTGATTTTCACTTCCCCAAATCGAATGATTTTTTGAATGGACAACGCTGCGGAAGTGATGTTAAATTTAACACTCAGTGGTTCAACAACTGAGTATGCAAAAGGCGTAGAAAAGCTGATAAAACAATAAGACAAGTGCCTAAATTTGAATAGTGACTACGTAAAAAAGTAGCTTGGGTATATAATTTTATGTAAAATACTGTTTGATCTAATTATATCTAATAAAAATGTCTATAGAAAAAAAATGGTTCTTTTCTTTCCGAATGGCCCTCATATTTACATACATGTGATCTGCCGTTTTTAAATGTTCCTAACATAGACGATAAAATTGGTCTTCAGCTCTTTCAAATTTGCGAAGTGATATTTTGATGTCCTGTCACTACCTCTGCTAGTAGTCTAACGTTCCCACTGCTAAAAGGCCACTGTCTTGGCGAGGTTGAAATGAATGTTTTACATCAATTTTGTCGAGTAATATTTACTTCTGCGGCATGCTTTAAGGCAGATCGATTAGTTCAATACAATTTAATTTCCCCTAAATTTGGGCCTAGAGCTACAATTTGCCTGCATTACAGATTAACGAGAATATGTAAATGAATTATTTATTCACTAATTGAGCTAATTAATCGATATATTACATTTATCAATCAAATAAATACAAATTCAGTTATTCTGTCATCGCAAACATTTTCAATTTAGAGAAACGTTGAAAGCCAATTTTCTTTTAGCAATATTTTATATATAATAGGCAAAAATTAATAAAGTATTTAAAGATAGTATTTACTTATCGTATGGCTACAGAGATCATAACAAAAACACAATAATATATGTATTCTATCATGTTTCGTCGTCTTTCTGGTGTGTATATTAACCAGAAGGTCCTCAAGATTGTTTGGTCGCCGGTGTGTTAGCTCATTTAGTTCACACAAAAGCGCTATCCAGGGTGGACCACGTGGAGGCGAATTAGGTCTACACCCAATGAAATTTAATTAATATATATCAAAAGAATTATAATTAAAGTATGGTGTAGCTCAAGGAACTGTGTTAGGACCGGTACTGTTTATTGTTATTTATATTAATAATTTACACTAACAGGAGTCTCTACCGTTGGAATAAACTATGTATATACGTATATCTTGGATTTAAGTGTTTATTATAGCATATAGTAACAGACCGCAGGATTTAGGGTGATATTTTGACGTGACAGTATTTCGTGAGGCATAGTACTAGGAAATATACGTAATCCATAATCCTATACTATTTCGTGTAGTCTCTTCTTCCAAAAGTCTCTTCCTATCTCTGTTGACATCATTTTATTCTTTCCCTGTACTACGGTCTGACTAATTTCTTTCTTCGTCCTATGTATATTGCCCAACTAGCTCAAGTTTCTGTCACTAATGATTAGTGTTGTTCCTATTTTTTGTTAATGTTTTGCTTATCCTGTCCTGTTCTCAGGTACGCCGATGGTATAAAGATATACTCCAAGGTGGCCCATACTTAGGATGGTCACGTATTTCAGACATAGCCTTGCTTAAATCGCTGTAGATTGCCTTCCTTTTGAGCAGGGTTGGGTATGATTCTTTGATCAGATATCCGTTGTACACTTCAGACACTTTGGATTTGGAGCGCATTCAGTGCAACCTTTTGAAATTCCTCTCCTTCAAGAGTGATGGAGTTTATCGTGAGAGAGGTACGTTACGGGGTGATATGCTGTCTCGATGTGGTACAGCCTCTTTGAATAGGCCTTGGGACGTTCTCTGCAGAGAATTCTTACATAAACAGCTTTATCTACATTTCAATTGAATTTATTTATCGTATGGTTATAGATGGCAATAACAGTATGGGCCGATTTATTCTCGTTCTGATAAAGTGGCAGATAACCGCCAGTAAGACAAATTTACCAGGTAGCAAATATCTCTCTTTGGTATATTCACCAAATTTTGCCTGAGAGGTAACAAACCAGGACTGTCTAATGTTTTTAGACGTTAGTATAGCAATGGATAAAAGTGAAGAATAGACTTATGTACGTTGTAATGAGAAAGACAAACACATAATTACAGTTTCGATTTGAACATAACCTCTAAAATGTCATAATAAAAGAAAAAGATCGATCAACTAATTTTGCGAATTATGAAATAGAATAATTGGATACCGAAAAGTTTAAGTTCCCAAAAAATTACCGATAGAAAAACCCAAAGAACAAATTAATGTAAAATTTGTGATGCTTGCTGCCGCATCTATCAAATCTTTTAAAAAAGCAATTAATAATTGCTGAAATATTTGGAGAAAGAACATGAACTAAAAATAAAAATCTTGAAAAAAGAGTATAAGAAATTGTAATTTTATTGTAATGCTTATTTGTTGTATATGTACTTCTAATGCGAATTTATATTAATAAAAAAATAAATATTAATTAATAAAATAAAATTTACTAAACTTAATATAAAACCAACAAAATTATTAACAGTAAGTCAAGAACAAAACTAAATTAACAGCGATTATCGATGTTTTCAATTGCTTGAACTTCCTCTGCGATAAAATCATCTCCAAAATCTTCAAGAAGTTCTATATTCATTCAGAATATTTCTATATGAAAGCAAACGCATGAAATAAAGTGAGGTTATAATATGCGATAGATATACATTTATCGGAGATATACATGTTGATTATCAATTTATTAATCCATTCGATCCCCGCCCGTACCAGGCCGAGAATGTCATCCAATCCGCCAAGATACGCCGACACTGCGCAGTATTGGACAATATGTTGACGTGAGTCTAAATTAAACTATGAATTAAAAAATGTTCATCCATCGTCGTTTATATGAAAACAAATTATAGTAGTATAGTATAATTATAAGAACTTCATAACGGAACACAGTTAGATGTCATAGCGGGTAACTAAAATCTCTGATATAAATCAGAAGGTAAAAAATCCGAGCGATATTATGCAGTGAATTACAATCTAGAAATTGATATTAAAGCAAAAGCGTTTCGTAATTTGTAATTCATTACTAGAAAATTTTTAAGTTAAACAACTAGTTTGCATAATAAATTCCTAGACAGGCCGTTTTTATTTTTTCGAATAATTTTTGATATACGATGTTTAGAGATTGTAATTAATAAAACACTCTGTATATTTTCCTATTTTTTGAATTTCTCATCAAAACTTAATTGCAAAAAGCTATATATTCTGTCAAAATATAATAACAACATACAAAGATAAACATAACTTTATGAAAATTTTAAGACAGCTTTCCAGTTTATACAAACTATTAAAGTGACTTAAGTGGCTTTTTTAGACTGCAGTTAAGGTAGATTTAATCGCTAACTTTGCACGAGCATTGCTCTGCTTTCGCTAAAAATGAGTGTAGCAGAAAGTGGGACAATTGAAACTTCAATGATAATTAATTGATGGAAGTATGCTAACAAAACGAGAAAAAAATAATTAATCTGTGCTGCAGTGTACAGTGGATTGTCCACGGCTTTTAAATACATTAAGTTACGGAGCAATTATCAGCTGGGGAAAACTATTGCCATTTCGATGGTATTACCACTAATTAAAAATGTATTGTGGCACAACAAATTCCAACAACATTGATTGATGTACTACTGCAGAATAAATTGGTCAACACCTTAGAAAAAAAAAAAGATACATGTATGTGGGATAGAAATAAAGTTGCGACAATGACTACATTTTTAAATTCTTTGGTTCGAATCATTAACAACATTTTGAACGAAGTATTGTATTCTATTCGAGAAATATATTTACGTATTCCAGCAACATTCATACTACCCAAAAGGAATTTACAAAAGCTGATCAGATTTGTTATAGTCTAAATGTAAAATTTTGGATAGGACTTCTCTGATTTAGTAGAAAGTACACGTATTTATATTTTATTTAAGTTATTGCTATACAATATTAATTAAATAACAAATAAAAATATACAGCGTGTCCATGAAATAAAACAAAGAAGCTTTGAAAAATAGAAAAATCTAATTTTATTAGACTTAAATCCAAAATACTTTCCAAAAATGCCTTCGCAGACGTGAGAAGGGAGTGATAAAGTTATTTAAAATAAAAATTTCTTTATTATTCACTGCCGAACTATTCGTACGTTTTTATAACATCGACAACAGTGTTATTGCAGTATATGCAGTCTGTGTGTATTTATGCGAGTTTGGTTGGATGGGTGTATTACGTATACACATACTGCATCAAAAGGCGACACATAATTTTCTAGGGTTTTTTAATTCTGACGTTCGCGTCATAATTGACTCAAACATTCTTGGATTTATGTTTTATGTTCTATAATTTATATATATATATAATATAATTTAAAGAAAGATGTAAATTAAAGAACCAATCTGGCAAGAGAAGAGCCTGCGATTTTGCACAATATGTATGTACATGTGTCAAAGCTAGCTGAGTTTGTTTATTGTTAATCTAATGCGAACTCGTGTTGCAATTTCAAATATCCTAAATACATCATTATACTCCACAGCCATTTTATTTTAAGGACATCCTGTATATATAAATAATATTTTGCTTTCAGTAATTTGTGCTGTTAATTAAAAAAAACCTTATTTACGTTAATATGTTTCTTTAAAATGTTAAAAATGTATATGTCTTCTCAAACTTTTAGTAGAAGTACAATTCTCCTTGAAGATAAAATTTTTAGACAACTATAAATCAAATTAACAAAAATTTTTACTATTTTCTTTTAAAATTAATTTAAAATTTAGATACCCAACTCAGAATGAATAGAGGCGATGTATTATGAAGAATGAATAACGTCGCTATTGTTCATTATATATTTCGAGCTAGATAACGAACGATGCTTATCTGCGTCCCTATGTATCTTCCTAATTGTCTTACGAGTATAATCGGTATTAGTGACTCCGATTCTGCATTCGTTAAGAGAAAAAGCTCGAATAATTCCGAAGTATTGAATTTGCATTCATTTGACGGTATCGAATGATTTTTCTAGCCAATCACTTAAGAGAATTATACCTTATTCGTGAATTAAGTTCAGTTTGGCATGTTGTCTCATTTTATCATTGCGACTTTGATTCTTTTAATTACATACATGACTATCCGCTCTAGTGTGCCTACTTCTTTGATAATAGAAAGTTGTAAACTAGTTTCTTATATGTATCTTGAAAAAAATGTGTATTGTTAAAAATAAAAAGTTAAAATGTGAAAATGCTATGCAAGACGTAGCTAAACACAGCTACATAAAGCACATCTTTTCATTTTACCTCGTAAAAAGTTTCTTTAAACCACCCTAAGGCAATCACAATTAATACATCTCCAGGGTCTCCTTTATATTCAATACGCACACGCACTTTGCAGACGTGAAATAATTATTCAAATTAATAATTGATAGCTGAACGATTATCGTGGATGAAAAGAAGTTGTCTGAAGTGACAAGGTTAAAATAAGTATCTAAGGACAAATTGGATCCACAATTTACTGTGCAAACTGTTAAATGTCACCCGTGTATTACCGGACGTTAGTTTATATCGGATTCAATTACCGTCACTCCGGATCCCTAACCTCCTTCGGAAGGGGATGCAGCGATGTATGCAACAGTCAATAGCTTTGAATGCCCTCGAGGTCGATATGCTCCAACTTCAATCAATACCGCTTACATATTATCCGTCGCTCCGAAATTCAAATAAACGTATATCAGGCATGATTAACCAACGTTTGTAAACCCTGTTGGTAATTCCGGAGATTAAAAAAGTAGCATTGTTTAGTCATAGTGAAAATCGTTTACGGATCTTTTAAGCGTAAAGTTAGAATATATGCGTAATTATTTGGTTATAGATTTACTATTTGTCTAGGTCTGACTGCTTTGTATTTACTTTAGAAGTTACTCATTTTGGACTTTCGTTGTTTATCTTTCAATTATAATATTTTCAATGTTTCTTTTTCAATACCTTCATATTTTTAATATTTAATTAGACAGTATATGCTACCATTCATAAGTTTGAAGGAACTATACAAAATAACAAAATAAACAAGACAGATAATTTTTGCAAGAAATTTTTTAAAAAACAAACTTTGCCCATTAACTTAAAAATTATACATTCTAATGTTTCTTCAAACCCTCCTTTGCTCTAATAATTGCCTGACAGATACGCGGGCATCCTTAGAACTAATCGCTCCAAATACGATTCGTCTATAGTCTATTCCACACTTCTTGCACAGCATTCCAGAATGCTTCGTCAGTCGGAGATTGTTTTTGGACCTCATGATCCAAGTGCTCCCACAAAAGCTCAATGAGGTTGAAATGATGGCTCTGTGGTGGCCACTCCAGGGATAAAACTCCTTCAGAAGATTTGTCATGAAAATAAGATTAAACGATATTTATGGTGTATTTGGGGTCGTTATCTTGTTGACATATGAAGTCCTTCCCAATTAAATGACACCCAGTTGATAACAAATCATTTCTAAGATTCTCAAATACACATCTTTTATCATTCTTTGATTCATTTTAACCAATCCTCTCGCCTGCAAAGCAACCCCATACCATGATGTTTCTTCCTACGTATTTCACTATTTTTGAAATATACACGTCAAAGATCCTCTTTCCTGGGCGGCAACGACCAAAAGTGCGACGTTTACTTCGGAATAATTCGAATTTCGATTCATCCGTTCATAATACATTTTTCCAATCACTTGCGTGAGCTTTTACCAAATTTAGTCTTTTCCGTTTGTGTATAGAATTTTCCAGTGCTTTTCTTGCCACCAAACGAACCGTCAGACCGCCTTTTATTTTAATCCCCGTTCTACTGTCGACCCACTTACCGTCTGACGGCATTGTAAATTAAACTTTGCTGTAATTTGTCCTGCGGTAAGGCTGCGATTTCTTAGGAAAGTCACTTGAACATATTAGTCATCTGGTTCCGCCGTTAATTTGGGTCTTCCATTTCGTTTTCTGCTCTGAAGCCTACCGGTCTTTTCCTTTCTTTTGATTGTCCTACGCAGACAACACTCGGGAATATTGAATTGTCGTAATCTGTAGTGTAAGTACTTTAATAAAACTGTTCAAACAGTAATGTACAACAGAAAGGTTATAGACATATAATCTCTATTGAAAATGTGAAAACAGAACATAAATTATATGCACTGTAACAACAGTTTTTAATTTTTATTTTGCATTAAAAATCATTGAAATAACTAATTTGAATACGTTAGTTAATGTAGAAGATAATAAGAATGTTCTGCTTATAAATGTAAAGATTTGATAAAAATCAAAAGAGAAAAGGAATATAACACATGGGCTGAAAAGTCCTGGGTCTAACAAAGAAAACATGGTTTTTTTGGTTCCAAATTAGCTTTATTCATCAACGTAATCTCCATCAAGAGCAACGCAATCATTCCAGCGCCGCTCTAACATTTCAATACCACTTTTGTAGAACGATTTATCTTTTGCCTCAAAATAGGCCTCAGTTTCAGCGATAACCTCTTCATTCGTGCGAAATTTCTTACCGGCGAGCATTTTATTGAGGTCTGCGAACAGCCAGTAGTCGTTGGGAGCCAAATCTGGTGAATACGGTGGATGTGGGAGCAATTCGAAATTTAATTCATGTAGTTTTGCCATTGTTTTGATTGACTTGTGACACGGTGCGTTGTCTTGATGAAACAAATTTTTTTTCTTTGTCATATGCGGTCGTTTCTTTGCAATTTCGGCCTTCAAACGCTCCAATAACGCTATATAATATTCACTGTCGATGGTATTTCCTTTCTCAAGATAGTCGATTAATATTACACCACGCACATCCCAAAATAACGAGGCCAAAACCTTTCCAGCCGATTGTTCTGCTTTCGGCCGCTTTGGACGAGGTTCACCGGCTGCTGTCCACTCAGATGACGATCGTTTTGATTCCGGAGTGAAGTGATGGATCCATGTTTCATCCATTGTCACATTTCAACGCCAAAATTCCGGTTTGCTACGTTTAAACATGGCCAAACACTGCTCAGAATCATTAACACGTTCTTGTTTTTGGTCAACAGTGAGCAAACGCGGCACCCACTTTGAACAGAGCTTTCTCATAGTCAAATGCTCATGCAATATAAAGCTAATACGTTCTTTTGATATCTTTACGATGTCAGCTAACTCACGCAACTTCAGTTTTCGATCATTCAAAACGATTTTGTGGATTTTTTTGATGTTATCTGGTGTTACCGCCTCATTTGGACGTCCACCGCGTTTTGCATCATCGGTGTCTCTACGACCACGTTCGAAGTCAGTAAACCAACGTTTTATTGTTGTTTCTGATGGAGCGGAGTCCCCATAACACTTTTCAAGCCATTGCTTCGCTTGAACGGTATTTTTTCCCATCAAGAAGCAGTGTAAAATTAAAACGCGAAATTGTTTTTGATCCATTGTTTTGAAAATAACAAAAGTAGCGTGACTCTTAGCACAATAACTCACAAACTAATGAATAGAATATCATGAAATTTTAACAGCTGTCTTTTGAAGGTTAGTACTAACTGAGAGAAGGGTGACTGCAATAAAGCTAGCGTTATCTATGTGTTAGGCCCGGGACTTTTCAGCCCATGTGTTAGTCGTTAAAAACAACAAACCTCGGTCATTGTCTTCTAGTGTCAAAATCATTAGAACGTTTGTTTTTCATTCATGTTTCAGTCTTTGTAATTTATTGTACTCTGGGAAGGCCCTAATTGTTTTGAACTCTGACATGATTATGACTTTCTTGTTCGATAGCAATTGAAACCAGGATACTGTTCAACATGTGCTGCATGGATGCTAGGGTGCATTATTTTCTCATTGTATTTTAATCGAATAAAAATTGTTCCTAGTATTTTCACTGGTTTTCTCAATTTTCCCATTTTCTGATAACTACCGATAAAATATGAATGTATAGGTATTTTGATAAAAATCTGTTAGAAAAACTCAGAAATATAATTTATTCCAATTTTATGTGTATTCTGTTAGAATATGTAAAGGTTGATTCCATTTCTCATTCGAATACTTAAGTAATCAAACTAACTAATCTTATTTTTTCAAAAACATAAATATCAAAGCCAAGAACCATACCTATAGACACATTGTTTATTCTTTAAGTAATAAAAAAAAACAAATCAAAAATGTTCAGCTTATAGTAAGATTAATGTATGTCTAATGTTAAGGTCAAAAACACACTTAAAATGCCTAGGAAACAATACTTATGTTACATAATAATGTTGCTAAATACAGCTATTCATGGTATTGGTGAAATCATTCACGTGAAAAACAATGTGAGGAGACAAAAGACGCTAACACACGAACATGCTTCTGTATAGCCAGCCTTATCAGCGTGATTTCGAGTAATTATTTTTGCTCAACACATTGCAGTTACCTCTTTGCTTCTATTACTATATTTAAGTTTACTGCTCAAGGGAATATTCTTGAGTATTCGTCTCTATACATAATAAGTATAAAGGTTTAACGATCCATCTCTTGCCCGGGAGAAGGGTTGTGAAACCGTACCCACTGTTTTCGTTGTGTTTGAATCGGCAGACGAGTGTTTTATTCTTTTGGCACCAGTTATCCCCAATAATACTCACTTGAACTGTAAGTTTAGATATGGAGATAGTAGCAGAGAAGAAATGCAATGTGTTGTGCAAAATATCACTCGAAACCACGCTGATAACGACGGGTAAGCAGAAAGAAGTCCGTGTGTTACCTTTTTTGTCTTCTCCTATTGTTTTTCTCGTGAATGATTTTACCCATACCATGAGTAGCTGTATTTATGTATTATTATGTAGGTATTGTTTTCTACGCATTCTAGATGTGTTTTTAATACGGCACGATGAGCCTGACAAATCATTTACATTTGTAGTTACTCTATGCACTGGTGTTGCGCGCTATCTAGTTCAGCAATCCATGTGTTCCTCGGAAGAACGGTTGGGAAACCGTACCCGCTTCTTTTCGTTTTGTTTGAGTCGGCAGACGAATGTTTTATTGTTTTGGCAATAGTTAGCACCAAGAATACTCACTTGAAGTAACTGTAAGTTTAAATTTGGTGATAGTGGCACAGTGAGAATTGCAATGTGTTAAGCAAAGAATCGCTCGAAACCACGCTGATGACGCCGGATAGGCAGAAGCGTGTCCGTGCGTTACCGTTGTTTGTCTTCTCACATTGTCTTTCTCGTGAATGATATCAACAATACCATAAGTAGCTGTATTTGGCAGGATTATTATGTAGATACAATTTCAGGATTAACTAAAAGGCATGAATAAATAATTTTGTTTTAATAAAAACAACCTGTAGTGTCAATACTATGTGCGGTAGATTATATATGTAGGTACGCTTAAATACACTGAATTATTTGCAAAAGTCAAAAACAAACCCAAAACCTCCATATAACACCTATAACTAACACCTAGTTAAACTATCATCTAATGCCTAGTTTATGTAGTAGTTTATGTAGATCATAGATTAGTGTTGTATGTCAATAACTATGAGCGAATCTACAAACCCGCACTCATAATTTCGGCATGAATTAATGACGTGCACGCAATTTATAGTAGTGCACATTTTCTGGAAAACTCTTCAAATAAACTTACACACTATCTGTGCAAGTGGCACCTCAATAAAAAAATTATTTTTAAAAGTAATGTAATAAAATGTTAACTTCAAAATAAATAACAAAATCAGCAAATTATTATTAAAGTAAATGCTTTAATTCCGCATAACAGTTAGTAACAGACACTCCGTAAATATATCCTAACAGAAAAGGAGAATAAAATGGTGCAGTAATAAATTGCTTCTTACTGTTCAAACTAACGTTGAAAGCATCGACTGCAGCCGCAATATTGATTAGACTGCCAAGTGCCTGATATCCGACAAAGCGATTTAAAAATAGGGATAATATTTAAAATAAATTTCTGTTTAGGTATTTGGTAATTAATTTTGCCAATACAATTCCTACCATTTTTCTAACTTTAATATTTTTTTCTAGTTAGTATCTGGGCCTATTGCTATCAATTCTGAATCGCTTAGTTATCTGTATTTCAATTTTAACAACTATCACTCGATTTCTGCCATTAAAAAAATAGCAGTTCTTAAGTTCACGAACAGTGCAGGTTCCAGAGTTGTTAATAACAAAGTTCTGAAATTAGTGTAATAATGGGATTCGCTAATGTATTTTTGTTGGAATTTCGATTACCGCAATAATTCTATTATTCCTAAATCATTAACGGTTTGCTGCTTTTGTTTAAACGAGTTCTGAATTTACTAACTGGAGTTAATAGTTAATAGTTAGAGTTATAATTAACAAAGGAATTTTTAGCATACAGACATTGCCCGTAATATGATTATTTGATTAAGTAGTTGTGTTAAAATACAAATCGCTAATCAGTCACACTTAAATATATTTCTATTAGTTACATTGGTAATCATTGTACTATGGTTAATTTATTCTTTTAAAGTTAACAATAAAAGATCATATACATATATATACAGTGAAATTCCCCTTCGCGGACACCTCCCTTAAACGCACAGGTTCTCATGGTCCCGACCGGCTCTCATATAATTTCCATTGTATTAACTCTTTCTTGGACGGACATTCTCTTGAACGGACGCGGACACTGGAAAATGTTCTCTTAACCGGACAAAAAATAAAATAAAAAGAAACGCCTTATCTTATTTTTATATCGAGAGTATTGCTATTGCATTTCTCAATCGCGCCGCGCGCCAATTTCGCTGGGACTTCCCCGAGTAAACCGGAGATTTACCGACTTTAATCTTTCGGTACAAACGCAGCCTATGTCGTGCATTTCTGCCTGGCGTGAATTAGGGACTTCCCCAAGTTGGTCGGGGATTTACCGTTCTTATTCTTTGGGTGTGCGCTTTCGATTGAATCTGCTTTCAATATTAGTCTGATGTCTATGCGGAAAAGACACAGTGGGCGACACATTCATTGTAGAAATGGCTCCAAATAGAAAAATTCTCACGCTTAAACAAAAAATTGAGATTGTTGAAGTTTACAATAAAGAGAAATTAAGCGTAAAGAACTTATCCCAGCGTTTTAATATTGGAAAAACACAAGCTGCAGATATAATTAAACATAAAGAAATCCTTCTAAACAAACGGATGTCGAACAGCAATTTGAATAAAAAAAGAAGCTTTTTGACGGGTGATGGTACTAAAATTGACAAATTGTGTTATGACTGGTTTACAGCAACTTGGCATAAGGGGATTCCTTTAACAGGTATGCATATGATTTCTTTAGATAAGGTTTTCTTGTATTAATGCGTTGATTTTCTTTTCATGTTAAATTCTAAAATAGATAAAAAAAGTGAGATTACCAATAGGTTTGTCGTGACAAAAACGCAAAAAACTTTTTTTTTAGGTCCGCTAATACGATGTGAAGCAAGAGGAATAGCCGCTTCTTTGGGATATTCTACATTCAGTGCTTCTTCTGGTTGGCTCAATAAATTTAGAATCCGCCACAATATAAGTTTTAAAGCGATTTCGGGAGAAGGAGCTTCGGTTAATGCTGAAAATGTTTCATCGTTTTTAAAAAAATGTCCTGTAATTAAGGGATATTCACCGAGAGACATCTATAATGCCGATGAGACAAGCCTGTATTTTAAGGCTCTACCCGACAAAACGCTCACATTAAAGAAGGAAAAATGTGTTGGAGATAAGTATCCCAAAGAGAGGTTTACAATTTTGCATTGTCCAAATATGGTGGGTGAAAAAGAAAAACCGCTAGTCATTGGTAGGGCAGCTAAACCCAGAGCTTTTAAAAACATTAATATAAATAACCTGCCTGTAACTTGGAAAATACAATAAGAAAGATGTCGATGAGGTTCCAGTGCCATCAGAAGCTATCCCAAATTATGGTAAAGCTATTACCCTGACCAAGCAGCTTAAAAGTTTTGTCGAAAATCACTGAGATACAGAGTCTTTGGAGCTTCTTTCTAAATTAGAAATACGATTTCAAGACGCCATTTTAAAGAAAAAGAGAAGACAAGCAACAATATATGAATTTCTGCGTCCTTAAAGTGACTATTCATTTAATTGTTTTGTATTACATACTACATCTATGTATCTATGTACATATATTATACTTTGTATGTATATATCTAAAGGAAATAAACTTTTTTTTCTTAAGTTTCAAGCTTCTTATTTATTTTATATACATATACGATTTAAATGTCCCAGTTTCTTTAATATATTCATTTTTCGTTAAAACACGATTTTTGTTTTATTTACTACATATTTCCTTTATGCGGACACCCCTCCTGAACGGACATCTTCAGTTGGTGTCCGTTCAAGGGAGATTTCAGTGTATATATATTTCGTATCAAAGGTAGGCTTTGATCGTTGTGTTAATTATCTGTAATCTATAGTGTTATTTTGAATAGTGCTGGTTTTCATTGTCAATTCTCGATTTTAATAGAGAATGAGAATGAAACCATTAACTTCAGAAGTTACCGTTGATAAACAGTGCGTCATGTGGTTAGCAAATTATTGTTAACAGACTCTTGGATGCATATCAATAATATTTTTCGGCGGAAAAATGTATTGGCTGATAATCCTTCAGAAATTATTTCTGAAACGGCAGTAAACTAGATGTTTGTTCTATGAACCTAACTGTAACATTATAGATTCAGCAATATGAATAAGGAAAGCAGAGATATTAATTAATTCTCTTGTTTATGGATGTCATGCTGTGAAAGGAAAGGACAAATTAGGATGAAATACTATTAGCTTAATCAACTTATAATTGTTTTATATTGGACAAAAGTTTTTGAGTAAAGCATTGTCTTTTTTTTTAATACATTAGTTACTTAAATTTATCAATAACGATTGATTTTGAGGACAGAATTTCATATCGGTGGATAAAGATTTTGGATATCACTCCTAAAATATGTCTAAATTATTGTGATTATCTATTATATAAATATAGAAGGAATAGCTTGTACAGAATTTCGATGCTCATGATAATATATGTTATCGTAATTTCATGTCGTTTCTTTTGTGGATGAACTATTTTGCAAATAAAATGTAAATATTTCAATTCCACATATACTTGTATTAAAAATATCATAAGAAATAATAATAATAATCCACGCCTTCACATGCCCATCAACTTTCGCCAAACACAGGAAGCATCTTCCGACCATGGGTTATTATTACCCCAGGGTTCGAATCCGGGGAATCCCAAGGCTGATAAGCAACCATGCAAGGCACTAAACCACCACCCCCACAATAAATAATTGTATGTTTGGCATTAACAATTAATTTTCCCTCAATAATACATTAAGAAATAGGGGTATAAATAACCAAAGAGATTTTGGAAAGAAAGTAGGTGTTTTTCATGTTCCATAATTTCAAAAATCGAGAAAAGTAATTATTGCATAATTGAAACGGATAAAATACTCAAACTATTAAAAGCAGAAAAGTTACTCTTACATAAACGCCTTCGTTTGATGCGAAAAATGATTACAAGCGGATTACAATATATTAAAACCAAAACGTATACATCACAACTAAACATACGCAAATAAATTCTGCCCGTCTGTCAATAGTGCTAAAATGTCCCTAGATGTAGCGCTTCGCGTAATTTTAATTTCAGCCGAAATATAGAGAACGATGCCTGTATGACCAGTTAAACTTTCGTTTATCTTACCAATCGAACCACAGTTTAGCCTCATATGTAGTTACACCTCTATAGTTATCAACGTTTTTTTATAAACTAGTTCTTGTGTTTCATTATACACAACTCTTGCCCACTCTACCCTGAAAATCGTAGTTACCAACGCTTTATTTATAGCAGAGTATTTAAACTCAGCACGACTATAATATTATTTAAAAATAATGAGCAGTTTATATTATATTTAATAACAATTGAACACAAATATTCACACATTTTTGTTGGTTTTACGAAAGAAAATGCATGATTTTACACAGTATTATTGTGAAAAAGATATATGTATCTAATATTGCTATATTCAACAATAGCCCAATGTAAACTTAACGAAATTATAGAGTGAATCTGAGGGAATTAAAAGGAGTAGTTAGATTAAACACTTTTCACTGTGAAATTGAAAAATATAATAATTTTAAATTGTAATTCTCTTTTCAATAACCCTATAAATAACCCAGTTTGAATACTAACAAAGTATGTAATAAAAGCGACACATATAGAAATAAGTATGTTGGCTACTTGTTTATGGCAGCGTTGAAGTCGCCACAGGTAGTGCACTTTTTCGGTCTGTTAATTTCTTACAAACTTTAAATAGTAAAAACACGAAACTAGCTTAGTAAATTAAACGCAAAGTTATTCATATCTCTATTAGCAATCCGAGTAAAAAAAAAGTTCTTTCATAAACTTTATAGTAAAACGTTTTCAAAACCAACTGCAACCTGTAACTGTGCTATTATCGTGTTACATTAATTTGTACCTGAAATATTAGTGTTCAAAGAGGCTTTACATTCAAAATGTATTCGTTAGCAATAAATAAAAAAGATCAAATAAAAAATAGATCAAAGGTACAACACTACATTTTGATATTCGTTACTGCTGCTATACGGATGGAAAGTAGTAGACCACAACAGATACTCCACAATGAAAAAATGAGTAAATATATTAAATCTAGACTGACAATCGTGTCTATTTTGTTTTTGTTTTTTTTTTCTTTTTTCTAAACAGAATTGAAGTTTTAAATAATTAATGCTAATGCGAAGGTTTTAGGATAAAACGACTAACTCCTTTCAATTACATTTCACAATCCCTCAGAAAATATCTCAAAATTGAATTCTTATTATCCACTAATATCACTTTATCTGTAGATTGGTAAAAGTTGACCCAAATACCCTATATTTCGTTATAAATAGCTGCAATTGACAGCCAAAATGATCGGAAACATAACTTTGCTTTTTAACCACTAGCAAAAATTGTTTTTGAACAATTTTGACTCTGCGTATCTTTCGTACATAGAGAGGCAAAGCTATATCCATAGATATATACGTGGGAACGCACGTAGGTACTATATACTATATAGGTATGTATATAAGGATCAATAATTCTTGCACCGGAAATAAACGAATGAGGACGGAGACCCGCGAGTATCGGAGTCGATAAATTTCAACAATATCCTGTCTAGTTTGGCGACGCTAATGCCTGGGTATTAGCAAAAGATTAAGAGCCAGCGATTGCAAATAGATTAGTTTATGCATAAAAGATTTGGAATTAATTTGCATAGTTCACTTTTAACAAGACCATATTACTGCTGCAGCCAATAAGCTTTACTAATGAATGAAGTTTGTACAATTTGAAGTTGTAGCCGCCTTTTAAGGTAGTAATTGATATGTTAAATTAATTGCGATGAGTAGACGACAAAGAATATTTTGCTATTTAAGAGTGTATGATGTTTATAGGAAATATCACAAAAGATTTATTACACATCATATAAATTTTCGAATATACAGTATTGACTGAATGAACCGCAACACTCCTCCTCATGCACTTGAAAACAAGTTGTTTAAATTAAATGTTGCAATTGGATAATTATTATTACAAAATATTTTAATATATACTATCTTGACTAATAATTTAATCATTTTCGTTGGACTCCTATAATAGATATTACGGACCGTGTTACCCAGGCTTCGATGCATTGTTCTTATGGAGATAGCACTAAACGTTACCACATTTCTAATACAAGAACTATTTCATATAATAAGTTGCGACTGTTATACCATTTGATAAATTCTATTAGATAAAGTTTCTATACAGATTATTGATACATATGGCGAACTGATTTTGTATAATCTACGTTTAAATAAAATGTATGAGAAGCAATTGTGGTTTCTGTTTCATATTGTTTCTGAAGAGGATATCTTCTTTGCTATCCGAGGAATACCTACAAAGACAGTTGGTTGTAATGGTATTAACATTGTCCAGATTCAGGTATGTTGTCCCCATATTTTTTCATGTAACATATTCAGTCAATGCATTACTTCCGGTGTCTTTCTCAGCTTTTGGAGTAATGAGAGGACTGACATTAAAATATCGAAAACGATGCTTCTTGCGGATCAAGCACGTTCAACTGGACGGATTAGATAAAAAGCAGTTTTTTGGAAATGTCCATCACGGCCATCATCAAATAAATAAATTACACGTTTACATTGTATTAATTACACAATTAATACAATGAAATATTTAGTTTGCATTCCATTGCAAATAGTGAAGAATTTGTGCCAAGTCTCTTAAAACAACGAATGACGTCAAAGTAAAGTCGGCAAGAAAAGAGTTATCTACCGAAACGCGTGTCCAAATAGCGGCATATCAACTTCCGGTGTCTTTCTCAGCTTTTGGAAAAAGTAATGGATTCTATTCCCGCCAAAGAAACTTCAAAGTACTTAATGTTCTTCATCCCATAAATATATTAAATGTTTTGC
Organism: Trypoxylus dichotomus; assembly: GCA_023509865.1. Taxonomy (NCBI): domain Eukaryota; kingdom Metazoa; phylum Arthropoda; class Insecta; order Coleoptera; family Scarabaeidae; genus Trypoxylus; species Trypoxylus dichotomus. The sequence goes on along the minus strand of CM042076.1, from coordinate 61,195,955 downwards.
CAAAAATGTTTGGAAAGCTGCAATTTGAGTTCATATTTTAAAAGCTAGCGATGTTGGTAAATTACCTGTTTAGTATTGTTGGAATTTCCGCGTGTAATTTGACACCATCAATCATCGACTACTTCTGACTATCTTGCAGTCTTCGAGATTGTATCTTTCGTGTGAGAAGTGGTATTCCAGGGTATTCGGTCTTGAGCCCCTTACTTTTTTTTACATCGAGACTTGCCTCTTATTTGAAGTACTGTAACTATCAGTACCTTTGAAAATGCGAACCGTAGTTGTCCGCGAAACGTCAAGGGATAAAAAACCTAGTGACACGGCGGAAGCCGACAACTGTTACGGCTACTGTAGCTATCATTTACACGTAGACAATACACAAATCTAATCCTTTAACCCTTACCAAATAGTTAAATTTCCTAATTAATGCTACCTAAATATTAAGATTTCTGCTATCCTTTTTGGAAGAGGAAATGATATTTCTGTCCTAGATCTTGCTATTATTTTTAAACCTTTTAAACCTTGGATTGCTAATGGAATCTTAGGTTTAATTCGAAGAAACACCTACTTGATATTTTCATATTATCCCACTTTAATTATTGCGATGTTGTTTATGGACCTTAAACTAACATCCATATTTACATGAATATCAATACTAAACTACCGTTGGCATTAGCAATGATAAAATTACAATTTTCTTGCAATTACCCAACGTAATTAAATTCAGAAAAAATATCGGTCTCGGAGGGGACTTGAACCCAACATTATTATGTCTCATAACCTGCTCTCTTTTGCCCACAAAAAAAAATTCGGAATTTAATTACGTTGGGTAGTTGCAAGAAAATTGTAATTTTATCATTACTAATGTCAACAGTAATTTAGTATTGATATTCACGTGATATTCACACCGATGATGCTGAACGCAGAGGACGTCCAAATGAGGCGGTAACTCCAGAAAACATAAAAAGAATCCACAAAATCGTTTTGAATGATCGAAAAGTGAAGTTACGTGAGTTAGTTGACATCGTAAAGATATCAAAAGAACGTATTGGCTTTATATTGCATGAGCATTTGACTATGAGAAAGCTCTGTTCAAAATGGGTGCCGCGTTTGCTCACTGTTGACCAAAAACAAGAACGTGTTGATGATTCTGAGCAGTGTTTGGCCATGTTTGAACGTAACAAACCGGAATTTTTGCGTCGATATGTGACAGTGGATGAAACATGGATCCATCACTTCACTCCGGAATCAAAATGATCGTCATCTGAGTGGACAGCAACTGGTGAACCTCGTCCAAAGCGCCCGAAAGCACAACAATCAGCTAGAAAGGTTATGGCCTCGGTATTTTGGGATGTGCGTGGTGTAATATTTATCGACTATCTTGAGAAAGGAAATACCATCAACAGTAAATATTATATAGCGTTATTGGAGCATTCGAAGGCCGAAATTGCAAAGAAACGACCGCATATGGCAAAGAAAAAAATTTTGTTTCATCAAGACAACGCACCGTGTCACAAGTCAATCAAAACAATGGCAAAACTACATGAATTGAACTTCAAATTGCTCCTATATCCACCATATTCGCTAGATTTGGCTCCCAGCGACTATTGGCTGTTCGCAGACCTCAAAAAAATGCTCACCGGTAAGAAATTTCGCACGAATGAAGAGGTTATCCCTGAAACTGAGGCCTATTTATTATAACGTTTTTCAAAAGTGGTATTGAAATGTTAGAGCGGCGCTGGAATGATTGCGTTGCTCTTGATGGAGATTACGTTGATGAATAAAGCTAATTTTGAACCAAAAAAACCGTGTTTTCTTTGTTAGGCCCGGGACTTTTCAGCCCATATGTTATGATGTGAAGAGTTTATGTAATGTATATACTTATTTATATTCCTTTTTTTTGGTACGTAGTAAATATATTATTAGTAGTATTATTAAATAGAAGTAACAAAATACCATGCGTTCAATTAAATTTTCATTTAGAGTGGTTTATGACTTTTATTTAAATTTGACAACTATCATCTGACTAATTATAGTTACTTATGAGCTTCACTTACTAATCTACCACTTTACTAAGTAATTATGTTGTTTTTCTAACGTAATAATAATGTTGGCGCCATATATTTAAATCAAATTTCCCGCACTAATTACCATTGGAGGGGCGAGCTCATTAGGGCTTATGTATATATATATATATAGATATTGTATTGACCACAACACAATGTTGAATGTACAATTAACAGCAGTGGCTGCTTATAGTTAATTTATTTAATGTCGAATACAACAAATTAAACCAATTACAGTAGTTTATTTTTTACTACAAGAACCAGTGACATTTCACAAGGTACATTTTTTGGTCCTTCGAACCGTATCGTTTGTGCAAACAGAAAATATCAAGATTTCACTCAACGTAACACCACGTGGTCGTCAACGCCATTATTTCAAGTAAGTTCATCCATTTTACCTATTCCAATTACCATTTTTCACGATTCTATTTGCGTGAGTACTTCATAATACAATTACTATTTATCAATTGTCAATTTACTTTCGATTTACTAATGGCGGAAGAAATTAAATTATTTCGTCGTAAGCGTGGTGCGCTAGAACATAAACTAACCTCTTTTACAAAATATATCGATTTAATTAGTCAACAGCCGATTGTTGAAATTAATAAAAATGAATTACAATTACGTATTCAAACTATTCAACCTATATTGCAAGAATACTACGACTTACAAATTGAAATTGAATCTTCATTAGATGAGAACGAGATCAGCGAGTTTCGCTCTGAACAAACAATTTTTGAAACAGCATATTTTCAGATATTGGCAAAAGCAAAAGATTTAGTCGATCTAGGTGTTAGCAATAGAACAAATCAGCTGCAGAATATAGGTCCAACGCACTCAATTTCCGATAATAGTTTCAGTAGTTTAAAATTGCCGACAATTCATTTGCCTAAATTTAAAGGTTCTTATGAAAACTGGCTTGAATTCAAAGATTTATTTCAGTCTCTCATACATTCTAACTCGTCCATAAACAACATTCAAAAATTCCATTATTTGAAGGCGTCATTAGAGGACCGTGCAGCGGAAGTCATTAAATGCATTGACTTTAGTAATGAAAACTATCAAATAGCGTGGAACTCACTTTGCGATCGCTTTGATAATTTACGGCTTCTTACTCAAAATCACGTCAAGGCACTGTTTGAGGTACCTTCTATCAAACATGAATCTCCAGTCAATATACGCAACTTAATTGATAATGTATCGAAACATTTGCGTTCTTTAAAACAGCTAGGAGAACGAACTGAGTATTGGGACACTTTAATAATCTATATTGTATCTACAAAATTAGACAAAATAACTATGCGGGAATGGGAAGAACAAAAGTCTGGTAAAACGGCTTCAACATTTGACGAGTTTAGAAAATTTCTTATGTCAAAGGCTGATATTTTAGAAACATTAGAAGCAAATCATGATGATCACTCAAAAAATAAATCTTCTTTAGGAAAGAAGCAATCAACGTCATTGTTTTCTAATAGCGTTAGTTGAAATTATTGCAAAAATTCACATTTAATTTACAATTGTAAGGAGTTTCTAAAATTGCCAATTTCAGACAGGATTCAGCAGACTAAAAAATTAAAATTGTGTCTTAATTGTTTGAGAACCGGCCATTTATCGAAGGATTGTCGATCCGGTTCTTGCAAAAATTGCAATGAAAAACATAATACCCTTCTACATATAGACAAGGCTAGATCAGATGTAGCCAAGCATTGTGACGTTATTCCTGTAGTATCTAATCACAATGCGTTAACATATCCAGAACATGTCTTACTGTCAACAGCTTTAGTACAGATTTCAGATAATGAAGGAAACAGACATAGTTGTCGTGTTCTTCTTGATAGCGGTTCACAGTCAAACTTTATCACTGCCGCATTCTTCGAGAAATTAAAATTACCTGCTTTTAGTGCTGATCTATTAGTTAAAGGCATCGGTAACATAACGCCCAATATTGAATCAAAATGTTCTATTACAATTCGTTCTCTTAGAAACTCATTTACGTCAGATCTTTCATGTCTCGTTATAGAAAACATTAGTGGAACCCTACCCTCACAATTTATTGATACTTCAGCTTGGAATATCCCAAAACAGATACCTCTTGCAGATCCAAATTTTAATGTACCGGAAAAGATTGATTTACTTTTAGGCTCTGGCATCTTTTGGAAATTACTAACTCAAGGACAAATTAATTTGGGAAAAAATTTGCCTAAATTACAAAATACCCGGTTAGGATGGATTGTATCGGGATCAATTGTTCATACATACCAAAATATTTATTGTAATTTTAGTAAAGCGTGTAGCGAGGACTTTGAAATAAAAGATCAGTTGAAACAATTTTGGGAAATCGAAGAAGTTTATCCTAACCATATCTCGTCGCTTGATGATTGTGAACAAATCTTCCAGAACACATTTTGTCGAAATGTTGAAGGTCGTTTTGTTGTTTCCCTTCCGCTCAAACAAGATTTAACAATTTTAGGTGATTCATACGAACAAGCACGGAAACGATTCTTTTCACTTGAACGTAAATTATCAATGAATTCACAGCTAAAAGAGATGTATACAAATTTCATGGAAGAATACGAAACACTAGGACATATGACAAAACTCGAAAGTGTAGATAATACCAAACCGTGTTATTATCTGCCGCATCATGGTGTTTTCAAAGAGTCTAGTCTAACAACCAAATTAAGGGTTGTATTTGATGCTTCTGCTCCTTCTTCTTCTGAAATCTCCCTCAATGATATTCAACTTGTGGGTCCTACAATTCAGGACGATTTATTTTCAATTTTGATTCGATTTCGTCAACATACTTACGTAGTGTCTGCTGACATTGCTAAAATGTATAGGCAAGTGTTGATCGATCCTAAATACAGATGTTTACAGAGAATTTTATGGCGTTCAGATCCAAGCAAACCACTTCACATATATCAATTAAACACAGTAACATATGGTACCGCTTCGACACCTTACCTAGCGGTAAAATGTCTCAAACAATTAGCTATAGAACATATGGACAATTTTCCTAGAGCAGCAAATGCCATTGTTCACGATTTTTACGTGGATGACTTCTTATCAGGTTCTGATACTGTAGAAGAAGCACAACTTTTATGCAATCAAGTCTCCCAGATTTTACAAGGCGGATGTTTCGAACTACGAAAATGGATATCTAATAACCCTCAAATCCTAACCGTATTAAATTCGTCGAAGGTTTCATCCCCGCAAGTGATGCTTTTCAAACAGTCAGAGATCAAAGACAAAACTTTAGGTATTCAATGGAATTGGAGTACAGATAATTTGACGTATTCCATCCCCAACTACAACAAAACTCGTCCTTTTACTAAACGCAATTTATTATCAGACATATCTAAAATTTTTGATCCGCTTGGTTTGCTGAGCCCCGTTGTGGTAAACGCGAAATTACTGATTCAAAAAATTTGGCAATTGAATTTATCGTGGGATGACATTGTCCCAGAATCAATAAAGGATTCGTGGTTAACATTTACGGACGAATTAGAATCATTAAGAAAAAATAGCATTCTCAGAAATAAACATTTACAAACATTAACACCATTCATCGATCACGATGGATTATTAAGAGTAACCGGGCGCCTAGCCAATTCTGAGTTCAATTTTAATCAAAGGTGTCCTTTACTACTGGATGGCAATCAAATATTAGCAAAATTACTTTTTCGTCATGAGCATATACGACTTTTGCACGCCGGTCCTCAATTACTTTTGTCATCAATTAGAAACGAATTTTGGCCTACTAAGGGTAGAAATCTAGCACGAGAAATTGTTCGAGACTGCATCAAATGTTTCAGGTTTAAGGCCGAATCAGTAGTAAATGTTTTAATTAATTTTGAAGAGTTTCTTACCGTACTCACGCAAGTACAAGGGATTTTGAATTCACGACCCATTTTTCCTATGTCTTCCGATCCCAATGACCTAAACGCCCTGACACCTGGACACTTCCTCATTGGAAGATCCATCACTTCTCTTCCACAACCCAACTTACTTGAAGTCAAAGAAAACACCCTGTCAAAATATCAGCGACTCCAACAAATGACTCAACATTTCTGGACAAGACGGTCTCGTGAATACATCAGCGAATTGCAACAGAAAACCAAATGGAAGTCCAACCTAGGATCCATCAATGTTGGCGATTTAGTTGTAATTAAGGACGATCATCTGCCTCCTTCTCGTTGGAAGTTGGGACGTATCACGGAAGTTCAACCGGGAAAGGACAATATTGTTCGAGTAGTCACCATACGAACTTCTAGTACACAAATGAAGCGGAGTGTGACAAGGGTGTGTCCATTGCCAGTATTGAACGAACACTAAATTATACATGTTCAACGTGTTCTAGTGCGTCACATTTACATAAAATCGCTTTTGAAAGATATTCATCTTTCAAGGGGGGAGTATGTTGGCGCCATATATTTAAATCAAATTTCCCGCACTAATTACCATTGGAGGGGCGAGCTCATTAGGGCTTATGTATATATATATATAGATATTGTATTGACCACAACACAATGTTGAATGTACAATTAACAGCAGTGGCTGCTTATAGTTAATTTATTTAATGTCGAATACAACAAATTAAACCAATTACAGTAGTTTATCTTTTACTACAAGAACCAGTGACATTCATAACGTACAAATAATAATCCAATAATCCAATTGATAAGACAAGTTCATACAATAAATTGACTTTACTATGACAGTTGCCAAATTTAGACTTCCAAAAACCCGTACAGTGTTCCCAAATTTAAATGAAAAAAGAATCGTGGGCACTTTAGATGCAACTTTAATTGAAGGCAAGGTGTATCAGTAATAAACAAACTACTTCCGAACATACAGAAATAAAACAAGAGTAGGAGGAGAAAGAAATAAAAAGAAAATCAAAGAAAGGCGGGCGGGTAAAAAAGAAAGAAAAGGTGAAGAGTAAGAGAAAGAAAGAGACCAAGAAGGTCTTCGCCTCTAGCGTGGTTAATACGCCGAGTTACCGTGACTTTCTGCCAAAGTGGTTTCTCCTCTAGCATGGTTTACACGTCGAGCTTTCGTGCCATTTTCGTTTCCCTGATTCTCCTGAAGAATCCTCCTACGCTTTTTCTTTTCTTCTCTTCCTTTTTTGTTTTCTTTCTTGTTTCCTCCCTTTTTTCTGTCTCTTTTTCCTTCTCTTTTCACCGTTTTTTTCTGTTTCACCCCCCTTAATTTTTTTCTTTCTAGCTCTTTTTATTTCTTTTTTTCTTACTCTTATTTCATTTCTATATACCTCATCATGACACGATCCCATTCCGGAAGTAGTTCATTTATTACTAATTCTGGCCGTAGAAGCCTATTCATTTCATGGTATATCAGTTTCAGTATTTTAAAATTTTTATTGATACGTAATCTGAAACAGCTTGGCAACGTTTCTAGTTCAAAAAAAAGATGGCTATGTGGGAATCCAGATAGGGTAATAAAAGAGGGACATAATACTTCGAAGTCTCGGTAACACAGTCAGTAGTGGTTTTACATCTTGAATCAACGTATTAGAGGCTTCTTCAACAATCAGCTAGCTTGAAATAATTATTTTTAAAAATAATTTCCTTTTGAAAAAATCGGCGAAAATAAGAAGATAACAGTGAAGGATAATACATTACAGTAGAGGTAACATGACTTGAAAATGACAATGGAGTACTTCATAATAATCTTTAAATTTGATATAACCTTAAAACTGAAACTTTAACGTCAGAAAGCACAAATATGGAGTCATTTGTAAAAAAGCCGGTGCGTTATATGTAAAATACGTTTAGAAGAGACATCTCTTTTTACATTTAACTAAACGAAAGAACAGAATTTGATACAGTGAAAACTTAGTATTATTACTGCACGGAGATTCAAAAAAAAGAATGATTTTGAAAAAAAATGAAGACGTTAGAAGACGAATAAAATGAAAACACTTCTAGGTACAGTTTATGTTTATTGAGAAATCACATTTCAAAGTTTATACTTCCAAATTTGTATAATAGTATAGATTTAAATATAATAGCCATTAACCCTACATTTCACTGATAATGAACGACTGTTACAACTGCGGAGTAGCCAATCAACGACCTGGAAATAAGTGGCGACGAACAATACGAGAGGGTTTTTTAGATAATAATGATGAAATGCACTTTGCGTCCTCACAATGCTTTTTAGATTTTCTTTTTTATTTTTAGAAGCGCGGGAAATAAGATTGATTGAATAAAATTTTTATAAAATCTGGTTTACTCTCACTAGTGTGCATTTTCTATTGTCTAAATTTGAAGAAAAAAAATTGTATGAAGACATTTTTATTACTTTTTGATCTTCCCACTATAATTCTCCTTGGCGCCAAACAACTTTTACTTGATATTTGTTTCCATGCATCTTCCTGCAGATACACTTTTGTATCAAGTTTAACAGCTCACCCTGTATGGTAAAGTTGACAATTTATGTGTACTTCTATTTCTTCAGTTTACAGCAAAATTAAGTTGTAAATTAACAGCAATAATTTAAACTACATGTATGTTTTGCTCGTCATCAGAGGTCGCTTTAATACACAATTTAAATTTTATTGATAATCTTGAGGATAACTAAATGAACTGGTTGCGTTAATAACAGTAACATGTTACAATAACAGAAACAAACTAAATTTAATCTTTCCAATGCAAGCGCAGGTGATCATAAAAATACCCTATGCTATTTCAACAACAGGTGAAAAATTTCTAAACATTTTATCCAGGTGTTTCTTAGCTTCGTTGAATGCAAGACTTCGATATCAGAATGAGTCGTTTACACTTATGTATACACATTTTGAATCAATGAATTCTATAGCAAGAATAAAAAATAAAGCTACTACACCTTATCTAATGTGACATTTGAGGTCGGTTTTGTAACTTATGTAATATTCCATTGTTTATGGGAACCGATATTTAAGATATTGTTTCCGACGAACTTAATGCATTATCAAGTAGGTCAGCGTTCCCCTCAATACGTATTCTCGGAGCGTAGCAAACTACCTAGGGACCTTAATAATAGATGTTTAGAGGAAAATCCCCTCATTTTCACAAATTTCTTAGAAGATATAGTTTGAAATTCAAATCTGCGCGCAAGAGGTTGAATTTCGGAAAGGGGAATAGAATTACTTCGACCATAACTGAGATATATACAGAGCGGTCTTAAGGTAATCGTCTTACTGCCTTTAACTTGGAACTGTTACAGAAAGCGTTTTTATGAAAAAGAGCTTCATGATCAAATGCATTTTGCACAAATAAATTACTTTCGATTAGCTTTTTATCATTTAAAAACAATATCTTATAATTTAAACGGGGAATTTCACGATACAGAAGAAACACTTTGTTTTAACTTGGCCCTGTAATTGAAATATACGCTGAAAATTACATTTTAAAGACGTCTAAGTAAAGATATAACTGTTGGGCAAGATTACAGATAGAAGTACTCCTCAAATAGGTTAGTCTAGTTTCAAACTCTATCTGTAAAGCCTTTAGATAAAGTATTAGTTCTTAATTTCTTGGATTTTACTGTAAATATTAAAGAAGTTTGTATAAACTTTGAGGATATGATCTATAATAGATATATTTCAAAGAAATTTACCTTAACTTCTTCTCTTGAAGGTGATATTGCAGAAATCTTTAGTAACAGAAAAAAGTCATGTATAAGGCATAGTAGAACCAAATTTAAAGATTCTTGTTATTATGAATATTCCGCGCCCAAAACCAGCTAGGGCACCACTGTAAAAAGTCGTTTGCGCCAAGTTGATTTGTATGGAAGAATTGCTATGCGGAAACCGCAAAGCAAACAAAATCAAACGACTGGCATGGGCAAGAAAACACTAAGTGAATGAACGAATCTAAATATATCCCCTTTAGTTCAAACAGAAGATGATTTGTCCATAGATCGAAACGGGAACAAGCACTTGAATCTTGTATTATACCGACAATAAAACATGAAGAAGCATCAGTGATGATTTGGAGTTGTTTTGGCGGTACCTTTGTGGTAAAAGCTTTCGACACGATGGATACCGCGTTGGCTCACACCGGAGCAAAAACGAAATCGGGTGACCGTTTCGGAAGAGTGTCTGGCCAGGATCCAACGTAATCCGTTGCGTTTCGTAACCGTGGATGAGACTTGGATCCACCACTACATGCCGGAGCACACCGCAGTCGAAGCAGTGGTTTTTTCCGGGCGAATTGGCTCCGAAGAAAGCAAAGAGCGTTCCATCGGCCGGAAGCCTCATGGCGACCATTTTTTGGGATCCCCAATGCGTGATCCTCATCGACTATCTGCAGAAGGGAAGGACGAACGGAGGGCAATGCTACAGAGATTTATTGGCTCGATTCGAAGCAGTACTGAAGAAGAAACGGCCTTGTTTGCAACGGAAAAAAGTGCTTTTCCACCACGACATTCATCTCGCATCGTCGTGTCCAAATTGAATGAGTTGCGTTACGAATTAGTCTCTCATCCTCCATACTCACCGGACCTAGCCCCCTGCAACTTTTTCCTATTCCCGAACCTGAAATAATCACTGGGAGGAAAGACTTGTCTCAAATGAGGATGTCATCACCGCTACAGATAGCTATTTTGCACACCTCGAAACATCCCACTTTTCCGACAGCTTGAAAGACTGAAGTTCTGCTAATAGTGTTCTTTCCTTTTGAGGGTAGGGTTTCGTGTATTCCATTGAAGTAGTGAATAATTACGTTTCTGTATGAATTGTTTTGATTAGGTGTCAATGATATATCAAAATAAAAACACACCAAAACACAAATTCCTCTTCTTCCTGAACTGCCAAAGAAAACGCTAACATTGTGAAGCTAGTAAGTGGTGTTCATCAATTCTACATAGTGCATCTTTATTCGGGAATAACTGAAGTGAATCGATATTGCAACCAAGTTGTTCTAAGTATAAGGTGTCCCTACATAAGTTAAGATTTCATGTTGGCTATAAATAACGGACCCAATGTTTTAATGTTTTGTATCGAGATTGTAAACTAAGATTGTATAATCTAAAAAAAATGTTATATTGTAATTTTATGTAATATACATTTACATGAATAGCATATTGGATAGCATATTTTAATGAAATATGTAATACTTTCTTAAGCTATTCGCAGTCTATTCTACGTGACCTCCCACTCAATTTCGTATATTCCAGGGCATAGTGTAGTCGCAGAGAAACCTATTTTATAAATAAACAAAAACGAAAGAAAATGCTCGAAAGGTCACGCCGGCGATAGAAGAAAATTGCGCAAATAACGACGCAAGGAGCTGATAAAATAGACGCTAGCAACGTATCGTTCGTTCACAATATCATCTATGACGTCGCGTCTGTATCGCGGTTGTGTACTCTACGTTTTTTATACGACAAAGGACTCGTAGAGGTCCCTTAATAAGGGAACCGTGGGCACAAATGCCGATGGTGGGCGGCCTTTCCATTTAGTTACTAAGGTTACCTAATATGAAGGTTTTGCTTATACACATCCGATGTTGTATACAGATATGTAGATAGACATATATAATTCTAACTGAATTTTCTAATGATTTGACGGATAAGTGGTTACGCTTTCATTTTACGTTCTTATAAACTGTTCCATTATACATAATATCCTGGATTATACTAGAAGAAATATTGTTAAAAATGTGTAACACGAACGCAGACAGTGAAAAAGGGTAGATTGTGGGCTGTTAGAGTGCTAGCCCATTGACTCATTTACATTTTACATTGTAGAGTATAGGTCATACGATTTCCTACAGCGAATTCCTTATTATTTTTAAACGTTTTCTCTCGTTTCGAAACTATTTTTATTTATCAATTTTTAAGAACGTTTCAGATTTAGTTATTGCGCTAGAAATTAGCATTCATTTGTTTTCTCCAAAGTGTTATTTTGTTAGAGATTCTTTGACTCATCTTGCTACATTTCGGTTCTATTTCTTTTTTATTGTAAACGTTTACAATCTAAATCAGTAGAAAAATATCAAATAACATTACTTAAGTCATTCTATTCAATCAATTATTGCCCAAAATGAAAAACTGGTGACATCGGTTTAAATTGACATTGAAACAAGTCGTGAAAAGTGCAATGTTTCTTTTAAAACAGTTTTAAAAAATGTTGCTACAAAATTTCAAACTAATGAATCTTTTCACAGCTCAAACCCTGATGAAAAAATACAGCATAAATATTAATTTGCTTGAAAATATAAAAAAAATAGTTGTACGGGTTATAACACCGTCGCAACTGCATGAGGCTGCTAATCTTTCGCTCTTAGTTGCTTATAATTTCTTCTGGGCTGCCGAATGTACCCAGAGGAAGCCCCATGTAATGTAAATAAAGAGATTTGGCAGTGTTTGAACATCTCTTACTCGGTATAGTGTTGAGGGAGATAAATTCCTAAATAGTATTGTGACCGGTGATGAAACTTGAATTTGTTATGTCACTCCAGAGTCAAAACAACAGTCGATGGAGTGGAGGCACTCACATTCCCCAAAGAACAAAAGACAAAATTCAAAACAACGTTATCAATACGAAAAACTCTGTGCACTGTGTTCTGGGAGAGACAGAGCAGCTGCTTACTGAGTTCTTTTCTAGAGGTGTAACCATCAATACGAAATAATACCATGAAACATTGAAAAATCTTCGGCGCGCAATTGAAAACAAAAGATGTAGAAGGCTCAGTCAAGGATTGTGTTGCTTAATGACAACTAGTCTCCGCAAAGTGGGGCAAGTTACAGTGCAATGTGGTGAACAACCTGGAGGGGCCGAGCGGCCGTATCAAGGCGAGTGTTCAGTAACGTTTACATACACGCATCATTTATGATCGTGACCTTTATGAGGGAGCATAGGCGATGCGGACGCAAAATGTTTACACATAAAATAATGAGAAAAAACATATTATATAACGTGCTGAAGCACTTACTGTTTTAAGAAGTTTCCACGAAATCACAGACTGGGTGGCATCTATTAAATATTGGAATCATTAAATGTTTCCACGATCGTGCCACATCGAGTGAAGTTATATTTGCAAATTTAAAGTAATCCTTATGACAACTTAATGAATCTTTCCAAGCACCTTCATAAATTTGTCTTAGTACGAGAAAATCTGTATCCTTGTCAATAACACTTTCAAATTTTCGTATTACATTTTCATTTTTTTCGCCTTCCGCCGTACGTAGGTCTGAGTGAACATCATCCACAATTTGAACAGAATTTAGAAACGGCATCGAATCATTTTGTAATTTTTCAATTCCCCCCACTAGTACATAGTAATTCCTGCGAATACTTTCTAAATCACATTTTACCTGACTACCTTGAAATATTTTCTGGCTTTTCTTAATAGCTTTGGCGTGTCTTGGATTGAATTGTAAAACTTCTTTACATCATCAAAATGTTCGCAGTAGTAAAACGCAGCCTTTAACCATGTTCCCCAATGCGTAGTAATCGGCTGTGGTTCAGGCACTTTGGGGCACAGTTCGTGAAATTTTTGTACGTTTTGGGGACTTTAGAAATACTACCTTCGTACTCGATTCTCCGTCCCGCGCGCTTCACCTCTCCACGTTGTTCTCCGCACAGCACTGGAACTTACCTCTCTTTACTGAGACTATTTATGAGAAACCTGCATAAATAAATATCGGCAGTTAATAATCTAATTTATAATTAATAATCCATAAACTTATTTGTTTTCTAATTATAGCATTTTATGTGGGCAACCAAGCCTCTTTATTAGTTAATGTTAATCTTTGGCATTTCACTACTTAAGTTGTTGACAAGAAAAGATTAAATACTAATGGTTAAAGGAATCCGTCCTGTAATTTTCAATCAAGGGTGCATATTAATAATCCTTCCTGTTTCTTCAGACCTCAGATGACTGAATATGTACCACTATCTTGTACACGGCCCGCTTAGAACGCGAAACACAAATGTCGCTGCAATTATCTTGTGGACTACGCGCATACGAATAACTAAAGCGGACCCAAATGGGCGGAGGACATCGATGAAATTATAGTTTACATCTCGCGAAATAGACAGACCCTCAACATGTATGATCTAAGATATTACGAATTGTGATCGCCGTCAATGTAGAATTATTGAAAGATAGACTATAAAACGCGTCAACAATAACAAAGAACAGACGGAGAACGCTATGCCGCAACAGCGCATAACAGAAATCGCCACATATCTTACATTACATTTTTGTACGTTTTAGTTTAAGCTCAATTTGCAATAAACTAAGTTTTTTACTTTCTACGCTCATATAAATTCAAAGCACCTATTCTATTTTAGCACTCGCGTAATACTTCAACATCTGCCTGTCGATTACGGTTAGCAGAAGATTTAGTAATATATTTATATATAATATATTTTAGCTCTCATTATCAATTTTACTACTACTGAAAGCACATTAATTACATAATATAATCTTAGCATCCGCATTTTAACACATGACACAAACGTTTAGTTTCCAGTAAAAATACAGTTCTTAATAGCTCTACAAACCTATTATTCATTTTTATCTGTACGTTTATTTAATGGAAAAGGCGTCGAGAACAAAAATGTACAGTGACCTATTTTGGATGCACACTACCATTCATAAGTTTAAGACCACCCTGAGGAATCTGTATAAAATTTAAAGACATTCTTATTGAAAAAGGAATATGCATGCCTAGCCATAAATTCTCGGCTTGACAAGCTTATACAGGTCCAAGCGTATTCAAATTGCGTCTACATTATAAATATGACGGTTCGAAGACTAGTAGTTTTTAGTAGCCAGCCGATTAACCTAACCAGCACATGAAAATGCCTGAAGTAATGAAAATTGAGTACCGCGCGGTCATCAATTTTTTAATAAAAGAAGGGCATACGCCTAATCATATAAAACAACGTTTAGATGGTGTTTACGGTGATTCATCTCCTTCGTATTCCACTGCAAAAACGTAGTCAAAATGCTTTTGTTTTGGCAACAATCCATGGAAGATTCTGAACGGTCGGATCGACCAATTGAAGTGATAACGCCTCAACAAATTACAATTATTAGGTAGGAGGATATAGGATTTAGTGGTAGAAGATCACCGTTTGAAAGCGAAGGAATTATCACTAATAACAAACATATCCGAAACAAGTATTCGCCGAATTCTCCACGACCATTTGGGCATCGTCGTGAACTTTGAGTCGAATGTGCGCGGTCGTTTTTAAGCATGGAGGCGACCCAAAACCGATTTTGGAGTTCATTGTCACAGGGAATGAAACAATGATTCTGTTTTACGATTCTCTATCGAAGAGGGAGTTCAAGCAAAGGCGGCGACCTGATGAACCTCGTCCCAGAAAAGCGAAATTCGTTCAACGAAAAAGGTGATGGCTACAATATTCTGGGATTGTGAGAGCATTTTGCTAATTGACTTTAAAGAGCGCAATACAACTGTGAACGGCACATATTATGCGTTTTTATTGTATAAATTAAGTGTCAGTATTCGTGCAAAACATCATGGAAAATTGACAAAAGGTGTACGATTATTGCAAGACAATGCTCCCAACACCTATTGATTTGCCATCTAATTCACAACAATGTACTCCACGTCACTATATACAATAATAATAATAATCCACGCCTTCGCATATCTCAACAGCATTCGCCAATTACACGGCTCATTGGCCGATCTTAAGATATTTGTTCTCAGCATTTCACATGGTGTGAGGAAAACCACAGAACGCCCCAACTTAGAAACTAGAAACAACGCCGGGGTTGCAATCCGAGACTGATACTCAAGCTCGCAAGACACTAGGCCACCAGCACCAGTTATATGATAATTATCCATGGCCACTGCTACTAAAATAGCATCTAAGAGCAATTATATATCAATTTTTATCTATGTACAACTTCTTCCAGAAGTGTTGCATACATCTCATAAACGTAACATCTCCGGATCCTGTACAACCCTACAACCCTTGCAATCATAGTAGAAGCAAGTGGACATTTTGATGTACATTTATTTGAAAGCAGGGACGCTTCGCTTTTCATTTGGAGAAGTACAACTTTCCCAGCAATCAAATAAATATATCATCGTTAGTGGTATGTACTTTCGGGTAGTATTTGCATTTACACTATCAATATTGTAAATATATAAATTAAGAATTTATTTCTTCGTGAACATGTATTTCGTTCATTACATGATCAGTTACTTAATATTACAGTGCTGAACATGTAAATCGAATATAAATTTATTTGTGAGTTTTAACAGCGCATTACTAGAAACAGACAAACGATCACCACGTATAAAATTTATAAATTCATCGTTTACGTTCTTGAATGCTGCCATTCATTTCTATAAAATACGGTTCGATTTCACGAGCATAT
Organism: Trypoxylus dichotomus; assembly: GCA_023509865.1. Lineage (NCBI taxonomy): Eukaryota > Metazoa > Arthropoda > Insecta > Coleoptera > Scarabaeidae > Trypoxylus > Trypoxylus dichotomus. Next base: position 61,179,520 of record CM042076.1, on the reverse strand, counting down.
CTAGCATTACGAATAATTTTAACCATGACTGCTTCACCATTGTTTAATTTTGTACGATCGATGTTCTGTAAAATCGTTTGTCCGAACGGAAAGTTGCGCGACATCCAAACACGCGGCCAACTTTACGCGATTGGACAACGTCAATTCCGTTCCTTTTAGTAGTGGACATATGCAACGTAATTTGTAATGAATAATGCCAATTGCACGCAATGTACATACTATACAAGACCGTTCAAACGTAGGCGGTTTCTCTTATCCACAATTAAAAGGACGATAGGTTAATTGATGTGATCAGTTGGCGACCAAGAAAGCCCTCAGTTTGTGTTATAATAAATATAATAACGTTTATAAGAATAATCAATAATTTTGTCGCTGCAAAGGCAGGGAAAAGATTGGAACGGTAGTGGTTGGGTCAATAGGAAAGAGATTATGTATACAGCAACTGATTCGATTAGTAAATGGTTGCTGAACAATTTTCTTTACTGCAGAGCTAGTAACAATAGCTGCTTGTTATGTGCTCAATTAGAAATTATTGAGAATAGAAAAGAAAATTGCACCCACTTAGTAAATAATAAACATTGAAATAAAGACTCTTAAATACACTAGGGTGACAGAATAAAATAGACACCTACTAATTAAAAAAAAGATACTATTCTCGTTATATATACAAAATATTTTAAAATTTTTAAATTAGACTAATATTTTGTCGATCCACCTTTACTTGCGTGAAGTGCTGCGAGTCGTCGTGGCATAGAATCTATTAAATGATTAATGGTGTCTTCTGGAATATTTAACCACTCTTCTGTAACAGCTGTCACGAGTTCTTCCTTATTGCTGGGTTTTCGGGGTCGTTTCGCCATATTTATCTGGATTATGTGCCAAACATTCTCTATCGGATTCATGCCTGGTGATTGGCCTGGCCAAAATCCGAATCCGCTGTTCCTCTTTCCATGTGGTTGTTGTTCTTGCTTTGTGACAGGGTGCTCCATCCTCCATAAAAGTGGCGTCTTCTTTAGATAAAATGGCGTTGTCGAATATCGGTAGTAGTCCTTCTGTTAATATTTGAATAAATTTTGCCGCATTTATATTTCCGTCGCAGATTATTAATTGCGATCTTCCACCCTACCATATCGCGCCCCACACCATGATGTTCACACCGCCGTATTTCTCCGTCTGATGCAAAAATTTGTCGTCCAGTTGCTGTGACGAACGTCTCCATACCCATGTACGACCACTATCACTGAATTGGCAGTATCTGCTTTCGTCTGAAAAAATGACAAACCGCCAAAACTCTTCAGGCTTCGTTCACATTTCGATTGCCCAAGCCATTCGGCGCCGTTTTTGAAACGCCGTAAGGAGAGGTTTTTTCTTTGCCACCCTTTTATACATTCCCACACTGTGGAGGTATCGCAGAACGGTGCGCTAACTTTCCTGTGAAGTTGCCGCAAGCTCAGCTGTACTTTTACGCGGTTCTCTTAACACTTCGCGCACAAGCACCCTTTTACTTCTTTCAGAAGGTCCGGCACGACCTGGTCTCGGCTCCGCGGTTGTTTTTTCCTTGCGTTTAAATTGTGTAATCACACGGTTAACTGTGGAACAACGGAATATTTAAAAATTTACTTATTTCACGTTGCGAAGCGCTGCGTTTACTCTGGCCAACGATGCGACCCCGGGTGAAATCGCTAATATCACTCGAACCTTGTAAGCGAGGCATAGTTGTAACGATACTAAACTATGACAAATTCCTTCCGATACATCTACCCCTACCATAATGACAAGAGAGAGTTTTTAATTCGTTCTTAGAATTTAGCTGTTTACATATTTATACCGCTTTACCTGGTGTCTATTTTATTCTGTCACCCTAGTGTATTGTACGTGCAAAGCAAAGATGTGCAACTAAATTTATTAAAAAGTATTAGAAATGACGTGAGCATTCGATCCAGTCAATTTTGAGCATTAGCGACTTCCGTTCACCATAACGGTAGTAGTTACTAGCATCGTTGAAAAAGTGTAAGGTCTAACGTCTCCTCCAGCATAAAATGCACACAAAACAGTTAATCTAAGTGGACGCAGTGCTTCTCCATGCCTCACTTTGCGTGTATTGACTTGAATTATCGGTCGTTATAATCGTTCAAATCGAAGAACAATTAAATATTTTGTGCAAAAGTTCGAATCAAGATATTCTTCACATCATAGTGTTCCTGTGCCAGCGATATAATGAAGACCAAGCAGCGAAGAAAATATTGTAGCTATACGCTAGATCATTCGCGAAAATCCACAGATGTCATTTCCTTATCGATCTCAGGCAATGCGCAATTCCAACAACAATTTATGGCAAATTTTTCTCAAGACCATAAACGAAACGAGAATTTATTGTGTCACATTCAGTAGTTGGACTTTACAGAAACTCGAAAATGATCCTGAATTTTAGAAGAAAATCATTCTCGGTGAAAAACCTCACTTCTGGTTTAATGGCTTTTGGACAAACAAAACTGGCGCACCTGGTCTGAGGATTAACCTGAAGTAACGTAAAAAGAAGCATTGCATCCAGTTAAATTAACTTTGAGTTGCACTGTACGTTGTTGAAGTTTGAATCTTACTTTTCTTCAACGATGCTGGTAACCTTTTACTGTGAATGGAACTCAACATTGACTGGATTCTTTTGGCACGAATTTAATGCCTTCAACTTGGATCATACGTGGCTTCAGCAAGTTTTACTGCAAAAGAAGTTTACTGAATCGATTAGCTGCAGAAATGAACCAGTCAATTATCTTCCTCGCTCCTGCGATTTAACACCCACAGACATTTTTCTAAGGGGTTATATTAAATTATTGATTTACGTAAACAGTCCAGTAACATTACATGAGTTGTAAACCAGCACTAACTACGTCATTGACGCCAGTTTTTGCGAATTTTTTGCGAAAGAGATTCATTTCCGTTTGCTTCCACTGAGGAAATATGAATGACATTGTGTTTCACGAAGAATGTATTTCATCAATGTAATAGTCTTTATTTTAGTATTTTTCAGTTAAATAAATAATCCATTCTGATTATTTCACATAATTTTATCTTTCCTGCCACGCGTATCAGAGTTTTGTTGGGTCTTCATAGCAATACTATTATTACTAATATTAAACATCGTGAAAAATTCACGAAGTGTGTACTTTTGTAAAAACCTATTCGAAAAAGTTACCTTCACTGCACGTATGTTAAAATTATATTAAAATTATTTTACATTAACATCTTATGCTTGATATTAAGCAGTTTTCAGAGTAGCGTGAAATTATTTGAAATAATCGGAATGAATTATTTATTTAACTGAAAAATCCTAGAACAAAAAATATGAAATTTAATAATTACTACGTCCACAGTCAATGAAAAGACAATGATATTGTATACACCGGACTAAAACGTTCTTTGATTTCCCACAATATAGATATATACAAGGGAAAGTCAGTAAGTAGGTCACAAAAAGCTATTACAAAATTAGTTAGCCAAAGCAAGTTTTATTTTTCAACAAAGTCTCCATCTACATGAATACCCTTATCCCATTGCTTTATCAATGCCCCAATGCCAACTGCATAAAAGTGTTTGGATTACCATCTGAACCACGTGCGTATCTCTCGTTGAACATCGTTATCACCTTCGAAATGTTTCCCGCCAAGGTGCTTTTCGTCGAATTGCATCCCGAAGCAACAACAAAACTCTACAGTATGATTCAGCAGGCACGTTCTCATTTCTATTCTGACAATGGGCTAGGAGCACTGCACTGCCTGAGAATCTCAGAACACGGTTACCAGCTGAGGGCATAACCTTGAATTTCTTTGTTGACAGTGTTTGAAGTTTGTGACTTATTTAATGACTTTTCCTCGTATATGCCGTCATATGTGCTTCAGTTTAGATTATAGCAACAGACCAGGACCAGAATGACAGATATGAGCTATGAGCTTTATGATGTTGCGAAATAAGTGCAATAATTTTGTGATCATATCTCCATATAACTGTTGGATATTGTATTTGTTCCAGTTGTTGATAATTGTTAATATATAAACTATCCATCATTTGCTTTTATCGAAATTAATAAGATCTACAATAATTAACTAAAAAATATAGCTGCACATTCGGCTTATACAGATGTAGAACGCCAAAATATCCTACAGTTCATTATATTACACATAGGCTAATTACTATGAAACACAAGCTTTAGCTACATGAATCGTAATAACAGGGAAAACTTATACGTCTCAAAAACAACATTGCGATTTAGCAAAAATAAATAACTTCCAACGTAGCATTAAATCTCTTAAAAACAAACTGTTTAGATACGATAATTATACCTACCCAATATAACTGTCAAAATTTCTGTCAAATTCTCTCGCCGCGTTAAAGATAGAAACTGTATTAAATATGATCGTATCATATCTTCCAGTATGCCGTGAAACGAACAGTTAATTATGAGCTTCGTATTACATTTTTCAGACCGCCATAGTCACTGCGTCCATCATTTCCGTAACCATTATTTACGTTGTGTTTGAGAACGATTTGCAAGAGGTTTGCAGACGTTACTGGTACCGCCAGTGGAGGTAACTTGTTCGGGCAAGTAGTTGGATGGCTGAATGCGGCGAAGGAGTTATTTACGGATACCGACGTTTTTGGAAAAATTTTGATCGTATTGAAGAAATATGCTAGATATGGCATCGAATAAAACTGATTACCTTGTACCGGAACGAAGTTGGCCAACTAAGGTAAGCTATACACTAGTCTACATTTTTTTTTTGAATTTTGAGAAAGTTTTATATTTCGTATTAGGCAATGAGAAAAGGTCGATAACGTGATTATTATCTCCGTGTAAACCATTGATTTAGAAATATTCATGAATAACATATAGAATGACATTTAATTACTATATCTGGGTTGACATGAACAGGTCATCATCTGAGGATTACAGTTGGTATACCACCAGTGGTGCGCGTACATATGGGCCAAACGCATGGCAAACGTAGGTTATAAATTGGGACTGTAGTGCGGATATTGTAAAACCTTTTTTAACATCTGTCAACAACCAGTATTATGATACGGAAGAATAATACCTTTTATGAGCTTCCCAGAACATTCGCTCTGTTTCACTCAAACATTGTATATTAAATCTAGATTGCAATTAACGGTAAAATCCATAATTGTCTATATACACTCAGATAAGTGTTGTTTTTGCACCTACAAAATAGATTTTCTCACAAAAATCTGTCTCTATCCAAGTAAATAGTTTTTCTTCAAGACTAAGAAATACTATTGTTTCATTACAAATATATGATTTTCTTTTGCGGGAAAAAAATGCCGAGAAAATATTTCTATTGATTTGAAACAGTAATTTTATTCTAGATAACTGAAACGATTATTTTCTTGAATGAATTCAATAAATTCATTTTGATGTATACACGAAAACAAATAAATCACTACAAGTCCAATGCGATACCATCCAATAAAACAGAATACCTTACTCAGAATCTGATCATTTGCACACTTCCACACCTCGAAGTACAAGTAATCAATGAGTCCACGTAATCAAACCGATACCCGCAAAATCGGAGTCGCACCCAAGGTGCGGATACCCGCAGATTACCCGGCTTTATCCAGGACTCGAATACAAATTATCAAAGACGTGAATACCGCACAGCATCAAATTCAAAATTAAACTAAAATTCTAAGCCCAAGATGTATCAAATGATGATGATACATCTTGGGCATTGATGTTATTATTATTCTATGTATTCATAAATTCTTCCTGTTGATTTAAATAAAAGAAAAATTAAGTAATATATATTTAATGTATAATTTTAAACCGGACAAAATACTAGAAAGACGCCAATTGTTAGAGGATTTTAATCCTATACACTGCGGTTAATATATCTCTTAAATTGTGTATTTGTTGCAATTCACCTAAATTTCATAATATGAAATGTCACACGTTATCTTACGTATATTCTACAGTTTTCCTGACAGAATTGGTGGTAAATAGTATCTCAGACTTTCACGGTCGTTTGACATAGTTGTAACGGTTGTCGGGTTCTGCCGTGTCACTAGGTTTCTGTCCCTGACGTTTTGCGAACAACTGCGGTTCGCATTTTCAAAGGTACTGAAGAATTGGTGGTATTTCACATTCAGCAGGAAGTATTATTCTTATGGTCTATAGTCATCTTTTTTATTTATATATATTTGTGAATTGCCATCCCTTTGTGTTACGGGAATTGATTTATATGTAATTCTCTTTGCATTTCTCCCAATTTTTATTTTCTCCTATTACGTATTTTACAGCTAATCAGTTTGTTTAAGCTATTAAAAGGAAAAGTAAATGATTTCCAACGCTTTAACATACACCACCGTTTATAAGTTTGATCGCATATAACATATTGTGTTACACTTACAACTATTTTAAAAATATTTAGGGAGATCCGTACTGGTCGAGAAGAACTGGATATTGAAACACGTGCCAGAACGTGTGTTCTACACGAAATAAATAGAGAAATTGCTCAACAATTAATTAATTAATACATCCGAGTGAAACATGAAACATCCTGGTACGGGGTTGTTTTAGAGGCAGATGAATTGGAAAATTAGTTGAAACAGATGAAAAAATGACAAAAGACATGTATTTGGGTTTTGAATTTTCCAATTATAAAAAGTTTACGTATCCCCACACACCAACACAGTTAATTTCCGCTTCGATTGTTTGCTCCCAACGCATTTTTTACCCTTAAATTTTAGTGTACGGTTAGGTGTAAGCTTGTAGAACAAGCCAGTTTAGTCAGCATTAAAGATGTCATTCATATGATAGTCTTTCATAAAATCACTTAGGATCAACTACAGTCATACCTTAGATTCCTCCAAATTTACATTTGCAGTTTCACCATGAATGGAACTAGCTTTTGTGTTATGACGTTTTTTTTTAAACGGTGTAACCAATCTGCTGTCCACTTAAATTCACTGTCGTTAAATAATTTAGCAAATTCTTCTGCTTTAGTTTAAAGAATAAGACCGCTAATTGGTATACACATTATTGGCTCGTTGAAACTCAAACCATCGTAGTAAAGCTTCATCAAATCTTCCTCGAGCTGGTCTACGTAATCGTTTTACATTTTTATTTGTCTGTTCTAATGCCAGAATTTTATCTTTATTTTTCATTATGGTAGAAATTGTTGTTTTTCTTTTAAGACATTTAGCACAACAAATAACTATGGGTAAACTTTGTTTCTTTAGTAAATTTCTCGTAACCGGTACCTTCTCCTTTGCCCCAATTAGAATGCGTATTCGGCGAAATGCAAGATTCTACTTCAGCAATGTTTTTCAATAAGGGGATTTGATTGTGCCAATTAGCCTAGGGACTTAACATACAAGTAGCGTTTTTACCATCAAAATCTCTTAAAAATCGCAGCCGCTAAATATTAGACGCGTGTGACGAGAGTGACGTTTTCGTTGAATTCCGGCTTCGCGTTCATTAATCAATAAAGCACGACTACCACGAATAGAAGCGAAAAATACGATCCATTCATGATGGTGCTACCCACCATCGCGGACTAAGGCTCGAGCTGAAAACGGTTGCAAACAGTGTGGGTCTGGATCGATACGATATTCATTAGGAATATTGAAGCTCCAGCCAGTTCGACATAACCTTCACAAACGGCAGTGCTTCGAACCGTCGGCGTTGTCGACGTTTCGGGACACAGGAAGCCGGAAGAAAGAGCAAAACAAGAAGGACAAGCGTTGTATGGTGCACCGAAATAGGAAAGCGGGAAACGTTTTTTTCTTGCTTGATACATTACGTCTATTTTTAAGCTATTTCCGTCGTTTGGAGAATTTAAATATTCCCAACATTTTAGCATACGCGACCCCCTTCAAGGTAGCCTTTGTGAAGTGTTTTGTTTTCATAACAACCACGACTACAATGTCTTTATGTATTGATGTTATATGAAACATAAGAACAATACCAAACTATCAAAGTGACTGCTACATATTTGGAAAAGAGAAGTGTGGGATATTTATTTATTGATAAATGGGGAACATATCGAGTGTTTCTTATGAGAAAGTATGAAATGTAAATCAGTATAAACTGCAGCGAATCCAGCAAAAAATTGAAAATGGTACGATTTGGCAATTGTTCCATTTTTCATAATTTTTTATTTTATTTCATGGGCACCCTATACATATAGTTATATATTAATCTAATATTAACATAGAATAGTTGATTGTAAAAACTAGCTTAAAATAATTTTGAATCAGATCAATTGTTCATAAAGTCCTTAGACATATCTTTAAAATAAATAATGACCAAATATAATAAATTATTGGTATAACTGAAATTGTCTACCTCCTTCCTCCAACCATTTTACGCATCTCCTCATGGTACCAAATATATTATATATAATTTGGTCCTTGATAAATCATTTTTAAAAAATTGCATAAGAAGAAATCACACCGTGCAGGAAATTCATTCTTGTCGTTCCAACTAATTAAACGATTATCTAACACTTAACGTATTATATTTGTTGTTTCACTCACTGTGTGAGCTCTAGCACCATCTTGATGAAAGTAACCCCAAGCTAGTTCATCATTACAAAGCTGATTAAAAGAAAACAAAAGTATATCTTCTCAACATCTTTTTGTCTTCAAAATACCATAAAAAAAAGTTGGGCCGATAATCCTTCTTCTATGTATACTGCCCCAAATAGTACTTTTCTGAAAATATAGAGGAACTTCAACATTATCGTGCTTTGTGAATTAAAGTATCCAACATGAAACCATGCTTGGTCCGAAAAGCTTTGTGCAGAAATTTATTTTCAAAATTATTTGGAAATCATTCACAAAATATTACTCGTCACAATCAAGATCAAGGATTCTTAGCAAACAAATTATAGGATATGTATGTAGGTCATTGTAAGCCTTCTTTAAAAATCGTGTAACAAGAAACAACCGACAATCCCGTTTATTAAGCGAGAATTTGTGTTGAAGCTTTTAAGAGCGCCGGTCATTATCTATCAACACCAACCATTCCTCTGTCCGAACTTTTAGTTGTCCACTACATCCTTGTTATTACCAATTTGCCGAAAAACTGGAGCGATTCTATTGAATGTATTCTGAAAGGTATTATAATCAAAAACAAAGTAAGGAATTTTGAATTGAGCACTTCCACTGTTTCTTGACCTTTTGAGTATTTTGAAAATGCGATTTAACCGTGAATGCTTTGTGTATACTATTAAATATTATATTTGATATCCGATTCTGACAATTATTATCAGACAATATTTGATAGTTAAAATTTAATACAACATGTTTCGTTCAAAACCTACTTGATTTTTTGAACTAAATACTTAAATTTCGAAAAAAAGTTTGGTAAAGTTTCATTTTTCGTTAATTCCTCTCAACAGCTGCAAATACTATTTCGGAACGCCAACTACAATAAAGGCAACTACTACTACAATTTTAACATCCATCCAAGGAGATTAGAAGTATTACCTTAAAAAATTCGAGAATGTGGTCTTTCCTCCTTCCTGTCGGAATAACCAACCTAAATCGTTCGCGAAATTAAAAAATGTCTTTTTTTCTTAATTTAAATTACAATTACTCTTGCTTATTTCCAGTTATTCTTACTGTTTCTGTTGAAGATGAACTATATTTTGGATGACTTTTCGTTCTCTTTATCTTTTATGATCCGACAATTTACCGTATATATACTATTATATTATTGCTTATGCTAAATATCTAATGTAAAAATTTATTCTGAATATAGATGCACTGAACACGTGCAGTATGTTTTGGAATGTACACAATTAACATCTCCAAGACACAACGTTTCATTTGGAATTTCCACTATAGATTGTGTCAGCCAATATAATAGATTGTAGTAACTTAACTTACCGACATAGATACCATAGGGAACCGAAGCATTTCGCTCTTTGATTCCGCTTAGAGCCTGCACGAGTAATGTAAGATTTTTTTAGATATTAAATATATTCTTCTATTAAACGATTACACTTATTATGTGCGTGTTTGCTTAATAGCCACCTCTAAAACACCACAGCCAGGCTTTGAAGTATCACTCTTACAGAGATAGTATTAAATATTATCAGATTATTGATACAAGAATTATTTCAAATAATCAGTTGGTACACCATATGTTTATTAAGCCATTGTGACAAATTTTATTGGAAAAAGTTTTCGTGTAGAATAATGATACTTAATAATTAATAATTACATTTGAATAAAACATACGAAAAAACAAATAGAAAGAATGAAAATGTATTAGCTTAGGCTGTTTAAAATTTTAATCGATACAAATAATTTCATGACTTGCTAGAGAGTAAATGTATATGATTATATTGCACTTCGAAGCCTGGGTGACATAGTCATACCAAGGCGATAGTTTGAATGAAATTAATAATAGTTTGAACAATGTCATTTACGTGTATGAAGTTGTCTAACAATCAGGTAATATAAATTAAGTTAACTTATATGTTTTGTAAGAAACAGTAATTCCACAATAATTCAACTCTTTCAAGAGAAGTGCACGTGTCAATCCTTCTGGAGAAGTAATCGACTAGACACAACATTTGTAAGAGCTCCTATGGTACTATTTGGGTCATAGAATCCCTAAATGTTTATCGGAACTGCATTTAACAACTTTGCAATATTTAAATCTATACCCTATCTAATAATAAACCAGTTCCTTACGCGGTTCTACAAATTTGAAACAATCTATAAAACGCTGATTAATTTTTCCGAATTTCTACGCTTAACTTTTAGCTAAATATTTCTTGCTTTTTTGCACTTCGATTCGCTATACAGCCCCTGACCATTTTATTAGGGCCACCTTATAAATTTAAGCTTTTGTGTGTTTCCAACATAATAATTTACAAATATAAGTATAAAATTCATAAATAGCGTTTACAATACCTATCTGAATACGTTCCCTAAATATCCTTCTACGAAACAGAAAATACCACTTAATGACCTCTTGCTTATTATTATCCCAATAGTGAATCATTCTATACTGTGTAGAAGATGGGTAGAAACAAGATGGAAAGTCACAGTAATTCGTAGAATATTATTTGGATCGGTTACTGTTGTTGTTTATGTAACTACGTTTTTTCCGTGTTTACGTGTTAGCGTTATACTTTAAGTTATTGATTGTATGCGATTTATATTTCTTCGTTACGGGTAAAAGAAGGATATGCCAAATGAGAATAAACTGCGTATTGAGACATCATTGGCTACAGGAGTGTATTCTCAACGCACAATCGCAAAAAAAAGAAGAAGTAGCCCGACAAACAGTGCAGCGAATCGCCGTTTTAATGAAAGAGAAGATACCCACTACAAGTACCGGAAGAGCGTTTTGCAGCCAGAAAAGAAAATCACTGCTCGTCGAGATGATCTATGTATCCTGCAACTAGCAACTGAGAACCGAGGTTTATCCGCCAAAGAAATAGAAAATGTGATGACTCAACAAGGAGTGCAAATATCCATGCGTGCAGTAAGTAGACGATTATAGGAAGTCGGATTAAAATGCAGACGTCCCCTGAAAAAGCCAATATTAACACCGATGATGAAGCGAGGACGTTATGAATGGGCAAAACGTCATCAACGTTACACAATTGAAGATTGGCGAAAGGTAAGACAAAATAACTTACACGAATATGTAATTAAAGCAATTCTTTTTTGTTTGAACAATGTCTTAAAAACCGTATTCAGCGATGAGTCAAGACTGGAAGCCATGACCGAAAGAGCTCAATTTGCTAGACGACGTCCATCTGAACGGTTTGGTGAAGCCAGTGTACTAAAAACGTTGAAACACCCTCCGTCAGTTATGCCCTGTATATCAGTCGAATGTCCTAGATCACTGTATTTTTGCCAAGTACCATGAATCAACACCAATATAAGCGTGTATTGGAGGATGTCTTGATGCCACATATCAATGAGTTAAATCCGAATGAAGACCCTTACGCATTCATATACGATAAAGCACCATGCCACATTGCCAAATCCATTCAAAGTTTTTTGGAAACGCGCGCTCTGCGTGTGTTACCTTGGCCGAGAAATTCTCCCGACCTCAATGCAATTGAGAACGTGCGAAGTGTTCTAAAATCACGCATGTATTCGAGAAGAAACATTAGAAAGGAGCAATTAGTGAGAAATATTGAGGATGCGTGGCAAAATGACGCTACATTTGCACATACCATTAACGCTTACATGGACTGTATTCCAAAAAGAATAAGAGCAAGTATAAAAGTCAAACGAGGCATTGCAAAATTTTAGTTATATAGTTGTGAATAAACTTATGCTTGTACAATACGTTTTTTAGTATATATTTTAACAAAATGGCTATTTTAGCAAATGACGTTAATAAATTGGACAGGAACTGTACATCACCAATATTTCAGAACATAGGAAACCGAAAGAAACATTAAACTAGGGTCGGTCGTCAGTTACCCGAAGAATACAAAGAGAATACCGCCGTACCAAAACGGCGAAGCTCCATCGAGGATCGCAAAGAACAAAATAAGCTTAATAAACGGCGACGGTATAATAAAAAAAAACAAATAGCGGAGAGAAGAGTAAGACCCGTTAGATGGAACAGAGTGAGAAAGCGAGAGATGCGAATCGATTCAGGTAGAGTTGCGCTATCTAACGGTCGAAATCGGAAACGAACGGGAAGGAGCTGCTGCTTCGTGCGAATTCGGCTGCTACACCGGCAAGTAGGTAAACAATCCCGGGCGCGAAACAAACATCGGTTCACTTTTAATAATTCAAAGTTACAATGGGTTGAGGGGCTCTCGTTAGGAGTCATTTAGTTACGTGGCAGAATATTAAACTAATTCGGGATTTTGACGCTCGTACGCTGTGGTATTTCAATTTCGCAATCGATACGAACGTATATATCTGTACGCATTCATGCACCAACTTGTGTGATGTGACGTCGTACTATAATTAAAAATTACAACATAGAATTGTAGATCCAAGTATGCTTCTTAGTAAGGCAATATTTCTTTTTGAATGTCACCTACTTAAATTGTTTTTTGTGTTCCTTTATAGAGAAAGCGATTTACGTTGTTCACTACTTAAGATATTTTCCAGATATACAGGATGTTACAATAAAATAGTGCAAAAAGAAATTTAAATTTAAAAGATGTCGATGCTTCCTTTCCATTTTACTTTCTATAACTGCTATTGCGTGTAATCCAATCACTCGCATCTCGCCGAATTTTAATGATTAATTTTGATTGGCTCTTATTTAATCTCTTAGCTAGTAGTACATTCTTTACACTAAGTCAGTGAAGATATGGTAATATATAGATATATTTTAAGGACATTTTTTTGCATAACAGTGAAGTTTATGGAATTAACGTAAAAACTATAGGTAGCGACATTCGTTCAGTCCTGAATAAAAAATCTCAACATGTCAATGCACTATGAGATTTCTGTAGTTACATATGAACTTTTGGTTTTCTTAATATCTTCAGCAAATTGTGCAACGTAGTTAATGCTGAACTACAAAGAAGCACAAATGCAAAAGAAAATAACACTAAAAAAAAATATTACATTTTAATATTTACAATAGTGGTAACTCAAAACAGCGAAATTTCTATAAGTCCATAGTTATCCTCTTACAAAATCGTGCCTTTTAGTGTGGAAAAGCTATAAACATCTTCAAAAGCTTTTTATATTATATTATTGAAGTACTCATATCAGTTACTAAAAATACTCAGAGGTAAATTACCACCCGCACAGGAAAAAACAAAAATTAATTGCTACGAGGGCTACCTGAAATGTTTCCGGAATCGGCAAGAGATGGCGCACAAAGGTTGAAGTGGATTCATTTGTCATCAACGGCAACCTTTTTTATGGCAACTGTCAAAATTTTAGAGCAGTGAACGCTCAAAACCCGCTGTCAACGATAGCCGATTGAAGAAAGAGATAGCAGAGACAACATGCATCCCAGAAGAAGGCGTTGGCCATATCCTATATGAAATTTTGGGTATGAAAAAGCTTTCGGGGTGATGGGTACTGCATTTGCTCTCAGACCAGAGACCAAGGAACAGTCGAAACAGGGGACTTTTCCGGGCAAATCGGCTCCGAAGAAAGAAAAGAAGCCGGAAAGGTCACGGCGACCATTTCTTTGTATTTCCAAGGTGTGATCTGTAGAAGGGAAGGATGATCACGGGACAATACTACAGCGATTTATTGACCCCATTCAAAGTAGTATTGAAGGAGAAACTGCCTCATTTCCAGCGGAAAAAAGTGCTTTTCCACCACGACAATGCACCGGCTCATTCATCCCGCATCGTCGTGTCCAAATTGAATGAATTGCGCCACGAATTAGTCTGTCATCCTCTACATTCACCGGACCTACCCCTCAGCGACTTTTTCCTATTCCCAAACGTGAAAAAATCACCGGGAGAAAAGAAATTTGCCTCAATTGAGGTCATCGCCCCTACAGATGGCTATTTTGCAGATCTCGAAACATCCTACTTTTCCGACGGCTTGAAGAGACGTGAGCATCGTTTGAAAAAGTGTATTGATCTTCGAGAAGACTGCATCGAAAAATAAAAAACCACACCAATACCGTATTTTTCTTGTCGATTCCGAAAATATTTCAGGTCCTCGTAAGAAAATAGGGCGATTCCACCATCTCATCAACAATTTTATAACGTTGGGCAATTCCTACAGCGAAAATCGCGCTGAGGAGTAATCAAAAATTAATTTGAAGAAACTTTCGTAAAATATTTTAGATTTAAATCTAATGAGATTAGATCTTTCCGTTTTTTCATATTTTATTAACTAAGCTTTTCTGATCACATATCTGCTATATGTCTTTCTGCATCTAAATCTTTGGGTTTTCTAATAAGAACTTGTCGCGCCTTTCGTGACATCTCAGTGGTTAGGACTCTGTTACTCTTGTTCGATCTAAATTGGAATATGCCAACTTAATTTGGTATCCTTACTACACGTATCAGGTGATTTCAATTGAACGTGTACAAAACCGATTCCTCAAATACCTTAGCTAGAAGGCTAGCGGTACTTACCCTGATCGTGGTTCAGATTATGTAACATTGCTGCAGCAACATAATTTTGATTCATTAGAAGATCGTCGCCATAAAAACAGCGCAAGATTTTTATTTAACCTGTTATCTAATGAAATAGATTCACCATCATTATTAGCGTATGTCGATTTCCGAGTACCACTACGTTACACACGATCCCTTGATTTTCTCGTGGCGTGTAGGCACAATACAAATATCTTGGCCAAATCGCCTATATTCCATATGGTCACCAATTTCAACAGAATATACTCGTAGAATATTTGTTTATGTTAGGATTATGTTAATTGTTATGAAATGTATTGTACATGTGTGTTGATTTGTAATAGTATTACGCCTGAGGTATATACATAATCAATGTAATTGCACCAATTGTTTATATGTTGTCCTGTAAGTGATAATAATCGTTGGACAAATAAAGATTATTATTATTATTATTTTCATTTTACGGAGACCTGTATATATATATATATATATTTGTATATATATATATATATATATATATATATATATATATTTGTATATATATCGCGCAAGAAAAAGCTAGCGATCAGAATGGATGGGATTATCCCCGCAGTGTTTGAATTTCAAAAGGCATGCAATAGAAAGGGAGAATAAATTAATCTTAAAATGGCGATTTACCTCTTACATTTAGACTAATTTATGCTATATTAAATATTACGAAATGTTTCCTCTTCATACACAGGCAATTATCAGATAATCTGTTTTATGTAAATGAGCTTATCGTATATATATTCATTCAAATCTATATACCTATATACTTTCCGTTTTCAGTTTCATATATGCAAGTAAATCCCGAACATATCTAAATGATTCTATGTTCACTGGAGTGAACTCAGTATTAACTAAATAATGAATGTTTAAATAATCAAAATTATAATGATTTATCTTGGAGGAGAACAAAATAAATTTAGTTGCCAGTTTATTTGATTATTTTTTCCGTAATATATATTTATAGCTGTAGCCAAGTACATATGTATGTAGACCTCATGGTGACGATCTACGTTAATATACTAGCAAAAATGAATCGTCCAGATAAGAAATATCTAATACTCGGAACAATAGTATCATCCAACAGTGCATTGCTTTTAATTTACTTTTGTATTATCTCTGGAATCACTTATTGTAGTATGCACATTTTTTTTTTCAAAATAGATATAAGAAAATAACTTACAACTTTCTATTATTAAAGAAGTACAGTCCCTGTCCAATTTATTAGGACCATTTGCTGGAATAACGATTTTGTTAAAATATATAATGAGAAACGTATAATACAAGCATAAGTTTATTCAGAACTGTTTATAGACATCGTCACAACTATATAACTAATATTTTGTAACGTCTCCTTTGACTTTTATAATTGCTCTTTTTCTTTTTGGCATACTGTCTATGCAAACGTTAATGGTATGTCTAATTGTAGCATCCTTTTGCCACACATCCTCAGTATTTCTCACTTATTGCTCTTTTGTACTGTTTCTTCTCGAAAACACGCGTGATTTTAGAACACTCCGCACCTTCTCAATTGCATTGAGGTCGGGAGAATTTCCCGGCCAAGGTAACACTGGCAGAGCGCGCATTTCCAAAAAACTTTGGATGGATTTGGCCATGTGGCATGGTGCCTTATCGTACATGAATGTGTAAGGGTCTTCATTCGGATCTAAATCATTGATATATGGCATCAAGACATCCTCCAATACGCGCTTATATTGGTGTTGATTCATGGTGCCTTGGCATGAATACAGTGGTCCAGGACCTTCGACTCATACATAGGACCATACCTTAACTAACGGAGGGTGTTTCACCATTTTTACACTAGCTTCACCAAACCGTTCAGATGGACGTCGTCTAACAAATTGAGCTCTTTCAGTCATGGCTTCTAGTTTTAACTCATCGCTGAATACGATCTTTAACGAAGATATTGTTCAAACAAACAAAATTTTGCTTGATTTACATATTCATTTAAGTTATTTCGTCTTACCTTTCGCCAATCTTCAATTGTGTAATGTTGATAACGTTTTGCCCATTTATAACGGGCTCGCTTCATCATCGGTGTTAATCTTGGCTTTCTCAGAGGGTACCTTCATTTTAATCCTGCTTCGGACAATCGTCTACGTACTGTGCGCGTGGATATTTGCACTCGTATTCCCTACGTATTTGCAAAGGTGTTTAATGACCGTGTGCTATATATTGGTACGTTGAAATTTATCTGAGAAAGCAGAGCTGGCGAATTGATCTTACCAGCTACCAACTTGATCGAAAACCTACTACCAACCTCATTTTTTCCATACACCATACGATCGCAATTCATGTCATTCGAATAGGCTACCATAATCAGTTCCATGGTGAGAATAGATACCATCCTGCTTGAAACGCAAGTATTTCAAAATTCGTTCTTGAACACGTTCCAATGACACTTGCTAATTGAGGTGAATAAGATGCCAGACAATTAGTGCGTATTCAATTTTGAACCTAATTAATGTAAAAAGCAAGACTTCTAACGTAAACACGTCAAAATGTTTACAAGAGCGAATAAGGAGGTCTAATAACTTAAAAGTGGAAAATGACGAGCCAGTAATATGAGGCGCAAAAGTAAGCTGCGAGTCGAATAAAACACCAAAATCTTTAAACTGGGAAGCCCTAGGGATAGGGTTACCAGATACAGAATACTGAAATAAGTATGGATTAAAGCACCTACAGAATAACAGAATAGCAGCACCCTTCTCGCTATTTAACAGAAAGTTATTTCGATTATACCATTCTTATATCATCATTGGGAGGTTTCTCTCCAAGAGAAAACAATCAGCAGCGGTAGAAGTATAGTAATAAGATATTTTGCATGTAATGATGTATTTTTTGCATTTTTACATGACTGCTGATTGTACTTTCATTGTTACTCTGTGTCTTGGAGTCTAGTCAGAATATCCTGTGGATCTATGAAATTCTGGGATTTGGTTCCTTTTAATTTTTATACCATAAACCCACATCGAACCAACAACTCTATTATAACTAACTTAATTAAGTGCTAACCAACAAACCTATGTAGATGATAATTCATATATTATTACCAGTAGAATTAATGCCGAAAATTAAATTAAAATACCGTTAAAATATCTGAAAATCTTCTAAGGATAAATTCCGATTTATACAAAAATACAAAAAAACAAATATAAAGGAATTTTGAACTGTGGATACAAACGATACTCAAACTAAAAACTGCTGGAGTATTGTAGTCAAAAGAAAACGAAAATCCAACAGAAGCTAATACAATCCGGAAATCCGATACTTCAACCATTAAAGGTGTTATTTACTTAGTGAATACTGGTAAACTGGAGATCAACTGAAACTAATTAGACGAAATAAGTATCAGTCACTCTCTTTTGGTGGTATTGCAATTTACGTTACAAATGATCTAGATATATAAATGATCGCGAATTTTTGTGTTACTAACATTAGTAGTTGTGTGATTATAATATTGATTTTCTGCGTCTTCATTGCAACAACAACTCAACAATTTGTGTGCTACTCATAGCCTTCTATTACGTAATCAATCAACACATTCGAGTTGTAAATAGCTTAGTGTCACGTTAATATTTTTTTTGTAAAGTTATCTGACCATAACACGCAAATTATTAAAATAACAATACTGCCAATAAGGACGCGTTCCTTTCAACCCGTTGCATTCAGTGGTCACTTGATCATGGGTACCGATGCAATATTTTTACGGCTATTAATATCCCGCAAAGATTTCGAATACTTCTGATACTTTTCGATATCTTATATATTCCATATTATTAAAACACAATTGTACCTAACCACCATTTAAGCACCAGCCAACTGAAAATTTTATAAAGATTCACAAAAATGCGATTGTTGAATTAAACTGACCCAAGCAGATAGTCTATTTAAATTTATAATTTATATGTTTACGTTAAAATCAAAAATAGTTTTATATCAGCTAGTGATGAATTTTCAATTTTATTAGCATTATATCGTATGTTAGAATCATAATTAAATTGCCGTTATATTGATTCTTTAACATTTTGCTATTTTTTCTCCGGGTGGTCTTAAATTTATGAACGATAATGTATGTTCAGTATTACTGAGAAAATTACTTAAAAGCATAGTAGAAATGTTTTTCCGGTCTTGTCGTGTATTCACTGTTTTGCTTGACGTTTCGCTGATCATGCTGTCAGCTTCTTCAGCAGGTTTCTAAAGACCGGTGTTGTTGTCTCTTGCTTATTCTGTCAATAACACATATTAAGTTAATGGGTAAATTTCTCGAAAACATTATCTCTTTAATTTACTTGGTTGTTTTATATGGTGCAATCAAACTTATGAACGATGGTGTACGTATTTCAATATTCCATAAAATTTATTTTCAATTTTAATTCATAGTTTAAACACGAATACTTCCTGATTCATTCTAAGCACTGCTTCTTTCTGGTGCGCAAATATATATGGGTTGGTGTCCTCGTCAGTATTAAACCTGTTTAGCGTCAGTAAATAAAGGAAGGCATTAATGTATTTTTAAAACTTCATGGCTAACAACAAATTTGTTTTATATAAGTGTGTAATAAAAAGAAATGCATTTGAATAATGTCTATTTTTATACTTTAGTTTTAAATTCCGAAGCTAGCAATTACAAGAAAGCATTACGTGTAGAAAATTTTAGACCTTCAAGTACAGGTGTAATTTTTAAAATGACAATTTGTAACTGTGAAGGCAAGAGTATATTTTAGCATAAATTACGAAAAAATCGCAAATCGAGGGCTTCTCAAATATTTAGTTGTTTAATTAAATTCCCAGTGCGAGAGCTACCAGGTCAACCGATGTGTACATACATACATACGTAGATCTATCGATTCTGCATGGAACTCTAAAGCTGGGAATAAATGCAATGGGATAAGAATGCAGTTTGACGCCCTTAGCGAATTTTACGGATCAGGTCCATTCGTCGTTTTCGCAAATTATATCACTGGTTAATTTTCTTGCGGCAAAACCACTCCTTAAAACAGTTTTGTGTTGATTTTATAGTAGCTTACGATGTAAAAGGAAGATTAAAATATTTTAGATACATATTTTTTATTAACATGAACTCTTAAAATATTCTTTGAAAAATTAATTTATTTATTAGATACATACATACGTACGTATCAAACTTAGAATTGCCTTCTTTCAAACACGCACTTCGCCAAAATTTAGATTAGTGCCGCAAAGTCTTCGGGGCAAAATATTTGATTGGCAATATAAGAGGGTTATCTTTTAGGTTTTACATACTTGGACATAGAGGGCGCCACTAATCAAATATTAGTGCTAAAAATTAACCTCCATCTTTATCTAACCTAAATCCAAAGTTTTAGTGCGATACATGTGGTATTATAGCTATAATAAACTGTCAGAGTTGTCAAGTTAATTGTAAGATGGAATTAAACCTAGAACATTTTCACGAAATAATTTTTCGCAATTTTCGAAAACAATTACCTCAACAAGAATGCCACGCCAAATTGATTCCTACTTTCGGCAATGAACTATCACGTCAGTCAAAAGTTTCTCGTTGGTATGGAGAATTCAAACGTGGACTGATTAGTCCTAGTACCAATCCAAGAGCTGTTGCACCAAAAGCAGCAGAAAATCATCGTAACTGTCCACCAGATTATCAACGAAGATCGACATATTGCGAGATTGAAGCATCTTTGGGGATTTCAAAGAAACCTCAATTTCAAAGCAGTAAAATAGAGAATTCCACGAAAACTAACATAATCAATGAAGATTTCTCGAAGATCTATTTTTGGAACAAGGAGTTTCCAAAAGATCACTGAGTTATTTACTAAATGATGAATGAAAGAGACAAGGAACTACAAACGCAAAAGGTTTGCCTCAACGGCACGCTCATAACAACCAAAGAAAGATACTTCTTAATGACGAGAAGATTTTTGGAGTGGTAGAGAAGTTTCATAAGCAAAATGATGAAATTTATACTTCAACTACAAAAGAAGCAAAACAACTCATTAGATGAGTTCAAAGAGGCCGCCGCTAGAATTTAATGCAAACCTGGAAAAAGCATTAATGTATGCATAGAAGCTGTATCGACACGGTGGAATATTATACGCAGATAGGAATGATTTTTCGAATATACAAAATAGATATTTTCAATACTACTTTTGCAAACGTAAAAAATATATCTTCAATACAAAAAAAATACAGTATCACTTAAAAAGTGTAGTTTAGATTTCGATCTTGATTCTGATAGGAAAAATTATTGCTGGATTTAAAAAATGCATTTTTTAAATTTAAGTCCAAATAGACACCTACCGATTAAAAAGAAAATAATTTTTAAAACTATCAATTACGACTTATGTCAATGCATTAAAGCATTGTCGAGACAATGCGTCCATGCAAACACCTCGTTCAACATCGGTCTTTCCTGTGGTCTCGATGCTTCGGCTGGTATAAAGGTATGGACGTTGGAGAGCCAGCTACGAGTGATATCTTTTAAATTTTGCATATTAGGACATGGAGGGCACCACTATTTAAATGTCTACTAAAAATTAATCTCCATCTTTAATCAACCTAAATCCAAAATTTCAGTGCGATACGTGTAATGTTGTAGCTACAGCGAACTGTTAAAGTTAATAAGTTAGTTGATAAATTAAACACAAAACATATTCGCGGAGTAATTTTTTATAATCTTCGAAGACAATTATCGCAACAAAAATACCTCGCCGACTTGGTGTTTGTTTTTGGCAGTGAACCACAGTTTCTCGTTAGTGTGAAGAATTCAAACGTGGACGGATAAGTCTTAGTGACCATCCAAAAGCAGATGAACCAGAAATGGCAGTCACTCACGTAAACGCCGATGCTGTGCGCTAGATCATCAACGAAGATCAATACGTGATACATCCGTAGATGGGAACATCATTGAGTATTCCAAAAACCTCAATCCAAAAAATTTTGCATGGAGAATGTTATGTAAAAACATTAGTTGCCCGTTGGATATTGAATTTATTGACCGAAGAACCGATAGTAGCTAGAGGTGAATTGGTGTCAAAAAACTCTAGACCGCTTCAACACCGGAAACTCTAAAAATGCGTACATCACCAGTAGTGCTAAATCTTGGATTTACTCATACGAACCAGAAGATAAACGCCAATCGTCTGCTTGGGTGTTCCACGATGAAAAAAGCCGACGCAAGTCATCCATTCTCTTCAATGTCTTCAAGAAGATGGTCGCGAAAGCAGATTACATGGCAACAGCTTCTATAACATCAAGGAACTATTACTGTCGATTGGTATACAACCATTTATTTACCGCAGGTCGTCTCTAAGCTTTCAAAAACCAACCCCGAAGAACGACACACAACACAATTGAATTTTTAACGCAACAAAATATCGAATTGTTAAACAATCTAACGATTTCTCTACCTTTCCGAAAATCAAGAACGAATTGCGTGGTCAAAAGTTCCAGTCGTGAGAAGGAGCAGCCGATGCCTGAACGAAATTTTGACTGTACCAACACACGAGCATCGTAATTGTTTCTAGAGTTCATTCTAGCGCATGCGAAAGTGCATTAATCTTAGTGGAGGATACTGGAGAACAATAAAGTCTTTAAAAGCTATCTACTGTTTTTTTCCATCTCTATATGCTAAACTTAAAAGACAACCCCTGTGTTACGGTGCTTCGTAGTTACATTCTTAACATATGTTAAAAAACAATAATAAAATCACTGTATTAGGCAATGGTTAAAGAAAGACATGCCTGGCTTTATTAGTGCAGACAATTGGCCTTCATTAAGCCTGGAGCTTAATCCGTTAAATAATAAAATATAACCTGCTTTACAAGAGATGGTTTGCTGTACAAGGCATTTTAACATTGAGTCTCTCAAAAAAAGTCTTTAGCGAAAGCAGCAGCTAATTACTTATTAGATACAATACATGTAGCTGTTGATAACTGGCCATAGAGATTGAAGCTGTGCATGAAATCCAAAGAGAGTCATTTTGAAGTTTGACTTTTTGAAATTTATTATTTTTTTTACAAGAGCATAAATAACAAAAAATTATTAAATGTACGAAATTTATGTTTGTGGTATATGGCGGAATCTCGTATAACAGCATTTATACCCACAACAAGTATATCAAATAAATAAAACATGCACAAATACGGTTATAAGAATGCATTTAACACGACGTATAATCTGTTTCTTCTGTATATTCGTTTGAATTCCTTCTTTTCATTGCAATGTAAGAATGGTCGTAAAAATAACGGTTTTCCAGTAATAATTGCTGTATTATAGCGTCTCCGTCATTCAGCAAAAGGCATTCACTGAATACCATTTCGTGAATCACATATGTATGTGGATACGTTTCATATATGCGCATACAACCAACATATTTCTATTGTTTTGTAAATGTCGCAATATTACCATAAACGACTGTAACTGACATCCTGTCTTTTTTCTCGTTCGAATTTGTCGTAACCGTACAACATGCGTACATTTACGCATTTTTCTTTATTCACGACAGAACCTTACCTCATGAAATAAAACTGTAATTTTATATGACACAGTTTCCGAGAGTTGTGCAAAGTGTGCAGATAAGTTTCTACATCCTAATATTTATATTAACACACTACCGCCCAAATGTTTTATTTCGACTGCATTAGCCGTACAAAACTGCGTTGCACAACAAAATAAACATAGTTTAGGTAAACTATATACACTTTCGCTCATGGAAGTTTGAACACTTGATAAAATTTTGCAAAATACGTTAAGATTTATATTACTCTATAGTATACTATGACTAAGTTGTATTTATTATCACCCACTTAGTATTATAAAATACCGACATCTTGACGTGATATTGTTGAGATGAATTATTATTATTAGCTTAGTGATTAAGTGCATTGGAGTACGATATTCGGGAAAAACAAATTTAGTTCAACCTCCACACGGACAGTTTCATTAACAAAAAAAAATAGGGAAGACAAACATATCGGAGAAAATCATTGAACGAATCATTAAATCACATAACGTCGGACTATGTATATAAGTTTCACAAACGACAGAAATAGCCCAAACAACAACACTAATTACCTTCATCATCTTTGCAATTTCACTTGGAAAGCATTGAAGGTATAAAATGCGACTCCTCACATCACTACAAAATTTATCATTTTAATTGTGTTCTAGAGTGTTACGATTTTAATCTTTCCAAACTACACAGTCTTCTTGTAAAATGTTAGCATTGCAACCGTGCGAAATTAACCTAGAATTATACAAATTAAAAAAAATGACCCGCGGAAAGTCGACAAATGTAAAGAAACAATTTTCAGTCATTACTCTGCATGATGAATTCAGCAAGTTAGTCAGAACAAACAGGGAATAATAGAAGAACGTAATCATCCAGGATTATCAGGAAGCATATAGCGAGGAGATTATTTGAGACATATTCAGCAGCAAATGTAATCGAAGATTAACGACACCTGACATTGCCGACGAATTTAACTATGAATACCCGAAGCAAAATTCAGTGAATATCGTAAAACTCCGACTACAAGGAATAGGATTACACGGCCGGGATGCAATAAGAAAATTCTTTCTGCGGCGAGGCGATAAACCAACGCGTTTACACTGGATACAAATTCATCGCCAGTAGATAATGGACAAGTAAAGTATGATTAATCTGGTAAGCAATAGCCCTTCTCAGGGCTATTCTGAATACGACAGTCGACGAACTGCCGAAACGTCGGACTATATATGCTCAACAAACAATGGAAATAGCCCAAACAACAACTCTAGTTTATATTCATATTAATATTAGTATTAATATGGATGTTAGTTTAACTGCACTTGCCATTTAATAACATAGTGTCCGTGAGATATTACAATATATCTACTTCAAGTTAAGTGAAGCATTTATGACAGTGCCGTCTAAGTGAATTGAAATTAATGCAGAAACTTTCAATAAACTAGTGATAAGAACGCCAAAGTTATATCAAATTGTAATAAAACACAAAGATGGATGTTTTATAATATAATCTTCTCCTGTTTTGCTGGTGAGCGGCCCCCAACGGTATTATAAGCTATTTTGGCTTATCATAACCTCAGAAGCCTTAAAGCGTGCGAAAAGTGTCTCTAACGTATTTGATGACAGAAGAAATAACAAAATAAATTTAATAGAAATGGAATGATGGAAAAATACTACATTGAACTATTAAAGAAAATAGACCAAATTTCTTTTCAAAAGATATGAAATTATCTCAGGTGATAGCGTGGAAAGAATCACAACTTTGGAAGTTAAAAGAAATGAAAAATAAGAAAGCTGTAGGATGAGGAGGCATTCCCACTGAGCTGATAAAGAATGGACCGGATACATTAATCGAATACATAACGGTTCTATTTAATAGATGTCTACAAGAACAAGAAGTTCCCGAAGACTGGAACCTGAGCTATATCAGTTCAGTAATCAGTGCAGTGGGAAGGTTGTACGGTCGTATATTAGAGAAAAGAAAGAATAGAAGGTGGCTTACAAGAAATAGAAGAGCAAAACAGCTTCCAAGCGGGACGATCGTGCATGGACAATATATTTGTGATACAGTAAGTATTCGAAAAACGCACAGCTAGAAATTTAGCTACTCACGTAGTATTTATAAATCTAAAGAAGCCTTTTGATACGGTACCCTTAAAAGAATGTTTTAAGTTTTAAACAAACTGGGACTCAATACATCAATGGAATATGAAAGTCATATAAAGATGCACAGAGCATAATCAAAATAGGCGTAAACAGATCTAAGCCATTGGCCATAAATAGCGGATTGAAACAAGGGTGCAGTCTTTCCCCCACATTATTTAAAATTTATATTCAGGAAGCTTTAAGTAATCGGAGAAAAAGAAAACAGAAAGAATGGGAGAAGAGGAAGGCCAGCGATATCATGGAGGGATGGCATCGAGAAAACCCTGAGAGACAGAGCAATAAAAGAAGAAATTTGGAAAAATAGAGACGAATGGAGATCGAAACGCGGGATGCTGCAAAGGCCGTAGGACCTTCGCTATAATAAAAAAAATGTACGCTGTTTTCGTTTTGTTGTGGGTCTTCAAAGATGCGCGTAATTACACTAACGTTTATTAAAACTTATGTCTAGTTTAACAATGGATTACAATATGGTATAAATAATGTATGGTCGAAAGTGGATCGTTTGAGATTCTCTACTCGGTTCAGGCTAAACTGAACTCAACTACTGAACTGAACTGCTCTGAAGTGCGAACAGTGAATAGCTAAGATGAAAGTACAGACAAATATATGATCAGACGTCTACAAACAGATTTGACGTAAAAGCCTGATTACTAGGAATAACAATATCAAATGCACGTATACAAATTACTATTCGAAAATGAAACAAGGAAACAATTGGACTTCATTTAAAGTTATAGGTAGGTACACAATAGTTTTATTAAATCTCGATACGGATTTCTAAAGATGATCTTAAATTTACGAGCGGTAGTGTACGAATACGTCTCCATTTGTAATTCAAGTGTACGCAAATTATATATTCGTTTAAAACGTAAATACCTACATAGGTACATTGCCACGTATATAGGATATGCTATTGTCAATGAAAAGGCAGCGAAGGAGCGCATATCACAATGACTACGTGGGAAAAATGCTGCTGTTGGAAGTTGACGGTCGGCAACGAATATGACACACATCTATATATTACAATGACCGTTTCTCTGTTCCGATCCGTATACCTCTACTCACTACCTACCGCTGCGTCGTCTCTTTCTAACACGATGACGTCAATATTTACCACTATTTTCGGACGAGGCTGATGCGAACTAGCGCGCGGCAGGGATACAAAGATTCACCTCGGATCTCCGGGAAAGGAAATCGTCGGTTCGCGTGGTACTTGCCTTAAATAGAGATTTGTTAAGAGTTCGAATCGTACATTTCCGTAGTGTAATACTTTACTATACGCATACATAAATACAGAGGTTTCGACAGAGAACGTAGGGAGTTAACAGAATCGACTCAGAAATGTGTAAGTGGCAGGTATAAATTTTTCTGTCGTTGTACGAGGATCGCTTCGAAAGCAACAACGCGGCGGCGTTGGGGAAAGTATTTCCGGTGGATGAGTGATTTAGATTCTTAGTAACGATCGTGTAATAAGCTTTTAGTCCATTCTTTGTTTCCATTCGTTCATTGTCCTAAATTTGAGTTCTGGATGTGATAAATGAATTTTTATGAGCATATTTGAATTTAAATTGAACATTTATTTTAGTCATGGTCGTGACGGTTGTCGGGTTCCGCCGTGTTACTAGATTTTTTGTCCCTGAGGTTTCGCGAACAATTGATTATTAGTTTTTAATTTTTTGATATCTTTGTTAGTTTCTGCTTCTTTAAACAGAAGTTGTTTTATTCTAGATATTTTGCAAAAAATGGACAATTTAAATGTTGTAAGAAATCTACTTTTTATTCAATACAGTTAGAAAAAAAAGTATTCATGCAGTGGCCATTGACCAATTTATATATAATGACCAAGTTTTTTTGTTAGGTATTAATTTGTGGGTTTATCTGATAATACATGGTAGTAAACTCAATAGGGTACAAAATAATATATAAAGTCTTATGAAAATAAATATAATTTTACAAAAAATAAATAAGCTTCTAAAATATTACACCATTTTTTTGGGAAAAAATGTCAAACTACATGTATATAGCAGATACATATGCGTTTTAAACAATATTTAATATTTTGTGGGGCAACGATCCGCCGTAATAACTGCTTGTGACCATCTTGGCATCGAATCAACGAGATTTCTGCATACATTCTGGCTTA
The DNA here is from genome assembly GCA_023509865.1 of Trypoxylus dichotomus. NCBI lineage: Eukaryota > Metazoa > Arthropoda > Insecta > Coleoptera > Scarabaeidae > Trypoxylus > Trypoxylus dichotomus. The sequence goes on along the minus strand of CM042076.1, from coordinate 61,151,583 downwards.
ATTTTTGCCATTCTTCAGATAGAACCTTTCTTAAATCATTTTTATTAGAAATTGTATGTTGTTTGATCCGTACCTTCAACTCCTACCGCAGGTGTTTTAGAGATTCTGGAGGTGCTTTCAGTTGATTGAGTGTGTTATATCAAAGCCATTCACGAACAAGATAGGACTGTTTCGGGTCATTGCCTTGTTGAAAGAAGTAATGGCCTGAAAGATTCAATTTAGCTGTTGTTAAATGGTTAACTATACATGTTTGTCCATTATTTGATCAATAAAAACTAGATCTCCAACTCTCAATCCCGTCATACAGCCCCATACTAAGACGTTTTCGACACTATGCTTCACAGTACCTTTCAGATTTTCTTCTTTTAACGCAGTTCTTTGTTTTCGCCATACCTATTCGCTTCTATCTGACCTCTACATATCATATTTACTTTCGTATTGAAAGAAAACACGGTGCCAAAAGTCTGGGAGATCTTCCTTAATTTTATGTAATATCAACAGTTCTTTAAGATCATTTAGTATATATGTTGTTGGCCTGCTCGTTTTTTGTTTTCAACAATGTTGAGCTTTTTGTATTTATTGCACCAATTCGTAAAGATTTTTTTCTATTCTGTAACTTATTAATTGTTAATAATAATAATTTTTCTTTGGGAGGATTGCCTGTTTCATAGTGTATGAATACTTTTTTGCACAGAATTTACGTGTCACTCTAGAGATTTTTTTTCTTTTCTCTACAAAGATATTAATGTGTATATATACATATATATATATATATATATGTATATATTTATATTTATATATATATATATGTATATATATATATATATAACACATGGGCTGAAAATTTCCGGGCCTAACACATATATGACGCTAGTTTTATTGCAGTCACCTTCCTCTCAGTCAGTACTAACCTTCAAAAGACAGCTGTTAAAATTTCATGATATTCTATTCATTAGTTTGTGAGTTATTGTGCTAAGAGTCACGCTACTTTTGTTATTTTCAAAACAATGGATCAAAAACAATTTAGTGTTTTAATTTTACACTGCTTCTTGATGGGAAAAAAATACCGTTCAAGCGAAGCAATGGCTTGAAAAGTGTTATGGGGACTCCGCTCCATCAGAAACAACAATAAAACGTTGGTTTGCTGACTTCGAACGTGGTCGTAGAGACACCGATGATGCAGAACGCAGTGGACGTCCAAAAGAGGCGGTAACACCAGAAAACATCAAAAAAATCCACAAAATCGTTTTGAATGATCGAAAAGTGAAGTTGCGTGAATTAGCTGACATCGTAAAGATACCAAAAGAACGTATTGGCTTTATATTGCATGAGCATTTGACTATGAGAAAGCTCTGTTCAAAGTGGGTGCCGCGTTTGCTCACTGTTGACCAAAAACAAGAACGTGTTGATGATTCCGAGCAGTGTTTGGCCATGTTTAAACGTAACAAACCGGAATTTTTGCGTCGATATGTGACAATGGATGAAACATGGATCCATCACTTCACTCCGGAATCGAAACGATCGTCATCTGAGTGGACAGCAACTGGTGAACCTCGTCCAAAGCGCCCGAAAGCACAACAATCGGCTGGAAAGGTTATGGCCTCGGTATTTTGGGATGTGCGTGGTGTAATATTCATCGACTATCTTGAGAAAGGAAATACCATCAACAGTGAATATTATATAGCGTTATTGGAGCGTTTGAAGGCCGAAATTGCAAAGAAACGACCGCATATGGCAAAGAAAAAAATTTTGTTTCATCAAGACAACGCACCGTGTCACAAGTCAATCAAAATAATGGCAAAACTACATGAATTAAACTTCGAATTGCTCCCACATCCACCGTATTCGCCAGATTTGGCTCCCAGCGACTACTGGCTGTTCGCAGACCTCAAAAAAATGCTCGCCAGTAAGAAATTTCGCACGAATAAAGAGGTTATCGCTGAAACTGAGGCTTATTTTGAGGCAAAAGATAAATCGTTCTACAAAAGTGGTATTGAAATGTTAGAGCGGCGCTAGGATGATTGCGTTGCTCTTTATGGAAATTACGTTGATGAATAAAGCTAATTTTGAACCAAAAAAACCGTGTTTTCTTTGTTAGGCCCGGGACTTTTCAGCCCATGTGTTATATATATGCACTTGACAAATGTGTCTAAATTGGTTAGTATATGAACACTTTTTTCTCTAACTGTACATTCATATATTGCAGAAAAGCTTAATAAGAAAAAGTTTGGTTTATTAAACAAACTTTTATTGAAAAACATATAATTCTAATTTAACCCTTACGAACACCTAATTCGCCTTACATGAACAAACTTCACAATGCTTTTAAATAATTGACGGTAGTTGAATTTTTCGCCTTGCTAAATTTCTGTCATGTTGGAGATAATTGCAATAATTCTCACAAAAGGTATAAAATAATAAAGCGTATGATCTTCACGAGTAGGTCTGGCATTCGATGGCCTGCGCTGGAATGGAGTGTTGAGCAGTCTTTGAGGTGACATATTTCCTACAGCGGTATGTGTTTCCGAAACATCCCAAACGTATTCCATTCCACGTGTGGCTGGCTACGCTATTCTCCCTGCTCTCTGCTGCTGCGTACAGAATGGACCATAAAATCTCATTCAAATATCTTTGGCCATTTTCTATGAAATAATTCTGTCGGTGTACTCTTCAGTGCTTATTCCGGGCCACACCATTGCCCTTATATTAAGGCTTTTCCCGAGAAAATCGTGTATTATTGCTTGTGTCTGGATTACTCCAAATCAGAATACGACTTATTATTATCTGGCTGCAATATAAATTTAGGTGGTTCACTAAATGACAGTTGTTCCACTCTTTATGACCTCAATTGATATGCTGATTAGTCCACATTCTGCAGGCTTTTTATGATGTGCAGTAGGTGGAATAGAAACCAACTTTTTCAGACATCTAAGGCAGAACTATCACAGCGACTTATTTGCCTTAGTACTAGCCTTCCAATGACAACAGAAAACTTACTTCCAAACTGGATTGCATTAAGAGTGTGATTTCTACGTGATACCTGTGATAAATATCGATAGTCTTTTGTTGTTGATAATATTGACCGAGCTTATGGCTTCCAAAAATGGATTTCAAAGCCTAGAAACTACGCTTTTTGGTTTCTTTTTCTGATTTCTTCTTCTTATTGCTCTGGTTTCCTGTTTGAAAAGATTGAAATTATCGTTTTATCTAAACCGATCTTCAAAAAGAAAGGATGTTTTCTAAAGTTGATTGCAAATGCTTATTTTATCCAATCATAACCCCAGCAACATTTAGGGGAACCCTAAAGATGAAGCAGATAACACGAATAAATCAAGAATTTATAAAATAACACATAAAATTGTAACCTAGTATATATTAGACAAACAAAGAGATCAATTAGAATTAGAAACATAGAACATTTGGCTTATATTGAATTCAAAAGGTTTAACAAATCTACCGTCGCCCTACACATGCTTAAAAAAAACTTGATGTTGAGAATATAAATTTAATTAAAAACGTATCCAGCAATGCAGAATTGAATTGCTATGAAGGTATGGAAATTTACAAAAATTAACATATTTTAATGAATTCAGAGTTAGGAGCCCCAAATTCCAGTTTTTATTCTTTATTAAATCAAGTATGACCGCAATCAGCCTATCGTAGCGTTAAAAACGTATACATAGTGTAGTTTTAGTTTAGTTTAGTAGTTTAACGTTACTGCTGAAAACGATGGCTTAGATATAGAAATATGTGCCCAGTGTTATTAAAGCGTTATAACAAAGGGAATAGTGAAGATCATAACAAACCACTGAACTGGTATTGTAAATGGAAATAAATCAAACGGCATTTAATAGTAGTAAATTTACTCTTTGAAAGAAAAACCTGCATAATATTTTTTTAATAATCATTAAAAGAAAGGGGTAATTATAAACTTAATCAATTACAATGGAGTTAGTGAAAGCTTAACAAAAAACAATTAGAATGAACAACCCCTTCCGGATGTTTTCAAAGATTTCTCCGTTGACACAAGATGAATTGGCAAGGTATCTTATTAAAAGACAAATGCATAGAGGAAATCCACTCACTAATTAAAAATGAAACCTTAATACGAAACTATGTCAGAAGGTTACTGTAAAACACCGTAATCCGCAACACGGAGTCTACAGGACGCTGACGAACTGCTGTTTAAGCGACCATTAGCGAGGCGGGTGGTAACCGTTACAGATTTGAGCATAAGCTCGCGTTAGCTAAATAATACTATCGCATTCAAAATATATTATACATCATGTTGTAGCTAATTAACTACGTAGATTGAATGATGAATAATGACAATAGTAAACCTATCGTTAAAGCCGTGTTTTCGGAATTGTTATCTATTACATTTTCAAGTTCCTAACTTCCTGTCTTTCAAATTATATGCCATCACCAATAGGAAGATCGTCTGATAGATTGTTGTTAAGAATAATCTATATTGCAATATAAATTTAGAAGGGTAAACTTTGAAATGCGATTTCTCGATAAACATAAACTGCACCCAGAAGTGTATTATACTATTTTGTACGTCTTGACAAAAGGAAAGTGCTAATATCTTTACTTTTTCAAAATCGTCCTTTTTAAAAGACATAATGAAAGTTTATTTAATATACATGTTATGTTAGATATTAGCCTTTCGTATATAATACACGTCAGCGATTTGTTATATGACACGACGAATTTACTTCTCCCGCCTTACCTACTAATACCTTGCGTTGAACCCTTCTAAAGCAGACAGTCTATTTACCCTATATGTAAAATGCAGAAATACAGTGTTGATATTATATTACGTATTCACGGTGTCAAATTTAGGCAACAGATTAGAATTCACAAGTATCACAGTAAACTCCACGCAAATTAATAAATTATTCGGAACAGAGCATTTTAAGAGTACGTGGACTCCCATTGTCACCCGTGTTATCGACAGTTGGTAACACGTTGTATTGATTTTTTTACAAAAAAATATTTGAATGCTTAAATAACCTTTAAAATAAAAACAAAACATTATAAGTAGTTAAAGTGTTTTTGGGCAGTAGATATTTAAATCTAAAGAAAACCCATTAAAATGGGGTATTACTCGATACCCTTTTCAATTTAAGATCTTTAAGGACGTAGCCCGGGGGTAGGGAGGGTAAAGTAAGTGAGTCAATTTTTGCATAAAAAGTTGTTTCCGTCGATAATGCTTCTTACGTGTTTCAAAAAATTTTTCATTAACTTCCAGATTGGTAGAAATTTAGAGTGGGAAGTTTTCAAATGAACATCCTGTATATTATAGTATCATTCACTATTCATGAGCAGCTTTCATAGTGGATTTCCGCATTTCAGTTATTTGATGGAGCACTCTTAAATTATTTCGATTGCCTCCACTGAATTAAGCAAGCGAGTTTATTATTTTGATTATATGATCTGTTGTTCACTGTAATTGATATGAACTATATTACCGCTCCTTCTCAAATAAGTTTCCATACTGGAAAGTACGCTAGGATTTCCTTTACCATCGTTACAAAATGTATTAAAAGATGTTTGAAATCTCCTTAAAACTATATTTTTATATATCAAACAACAATTTAGATCAGAAGTGGGCAACTCAGAATCCTCCTAAGGCCACATTAGAATAAGAAATAGTGCCGGGCCAAGTACATTGGAGAAAGGCGGTGATTGGAGAAGTCTGTAGTTCTCAAACGCAACTTGAGTTTTATAATTGATTTATATATTACTCTAATCAATGATGAAACGGCAACATTTTTATGCATTTAAAAAGGTTCTACTCGGGCAAAACCGCATGTTTAAACTAGTATATTAATAAAGTTATAATTCTTCTTCAATCACAAACGTTGCATAGTTAATCATATTTAAATCAGTACCATCAGTCCTTGATTTAATTTTACGCTTTTGAACTTTCTTGAACTCACTTAGACTTATAAGATCGAATGTTTCTAAAAATAATTATTCCAATCAATAGAGTATGACCCAAACTTCGAAGTATTGGGTCTTACGCAATATAACTCTCTTCTATTACCTTATATGGATTGGTATGACTCTTTTTTTTTTGAACTAAGAGCGTTGCCAAGTTATTTGGCGCGCTTTGTATCTAAAGTGATACATTTGTTTTACTTATCGTATCTGTCACCCGTCAAATTTTAGTCCATGAATATTTTTCTTTTAATAAACACGACGAAATTATGTTTCAGATTATGTATTAGTCCTGTTTATGTATTCGTTAGTTATTCAACCGTCCGGAAATACGTGTAGGTGTCCCCGAGATGGCGTATGGCGCCAATGCAAAATCTTATTTACGCTGTGCGCTATCTAGGAGACACCCAAAAGTACTTCAAAACAGTTGAATAACTGTAACAAATATTTAAACAAGGTTATCAACAAGAATTTTAAGAAACTTAAACTAATGTATATGTTTATGTTCTTTCTCTTTGTTTCTTGTACAATTTACGTAATTTAAGAATCTGTTCATCACAAGTATCAATAACCTATACGGAAATTTTTTCTAATAAAATTAAATAATAATAAATCTGACAACGTTTAGTGCTATCTCCATAAGAACAATACTTCGAAGCATGCGTAACACTATCTATAACAGCGCAACTTCCTTGCATATCAATGATATTAGGAATTGCTTTTACGCCTTCATTAAAATGTTTATTAAACTTTGTTACTTGTACAGGTACAGTTTCTCTTCCGAAAGAAAAATGTAAAAAAAGACATATACACTACCGTTCAAAAGTATTTAGGCACTCTCACTGACAGCAAAAATGTATAAAAACTCAGCAAAAATGTTAATAATATTTTTTTTTGTATATACAGATACACGTACATGAATAAAAATGTATTAAATACATGTGAAAATTAAAACGTTTAATTTAAATTTTGCATTCATCTATGTGACCTCCTCTTGTTTAATAATTGCAGCACACAATCGAGGCATTCTCGCAATAAGTTTTGCCAGAGTTTCTTGTATTATTGAGGTCCAACTCGATTGCAATTTGTTCCACACGTCAGTAGCTGATGTCGGAACCGATTTCCGTACTTCCCGATCTAGTTCTTCCCATAGTAACTCGATTGGATTCAAGTCGGGGCTCTGGGAAGGCCATTCCATAATTTTGAGAGTTCCTTCCTCTTCTAAATGGCGTAAATAGTATTTACATAATTTAGAGGAATGTTTTGGGTCATTATCTTGCTGGGAGATAAAATTTTTATCCAAAAGTTGAAGGTATTGCGTGGTTCTCCAAAATTTCGCGGTAGCCTTCTTTTTTTAATATACCGTCAATCTTCACAATGTCCCATACACTAATGCCAGCAAAACAGCCCCAAATGATGATAGAACCTCCACCATGCTTCACGGTAGCAGCAATACACTCTTCTCTGGCACGTTCACCCACAGATCTTCTTACGAATATGCGTCTTCGGGTTCCGAACAGCTCAAATTTGGACTCATCCGTCCATAGGACGTTGTTCCACTCTTCTATAGTCCAGTGTTAGTGTTCACGAGCCCATTTAAGTCGCTTTTGCATGTTTTGTTTGCGTAGTAATGGCTTTTTCATCGCAATACGTCCATGGAGCCCGGCTTTCTGTAGACGACGTTTGACTGTAGAAACACTGACTAGTTTTTGGCGACCAACATTTAATTCTGCGGTGATTTCCGGAGCTGTTTTGCGTCTATTTAACTTGCTGGTAACCACTATTCTGCGATCATCTGCAGATGTTGTCGCTTTTGGCCTTCTACTCCGTCTTTTATTAAGAAAACTGCCAGTTTCCCGATATTTTTTTACGTTATAGTCAACCGTAGCGTGGTGTATTTTCATTTTTTTGGCAATTTGTCGATTACTTATGCCACTTTTATGGTAAGCTATTATAAGCGCACGTGTTTCCGTAATTTCTCTTCGCGGAGGCATTTTAAAAAATCGTCACACGATATTTCGCTCACGACGTGAATGGAGTAAATACCACACTGCAACTGACCATAGGTTACAGATTTCAGTATAATCTTCTAGGAAGGTAATTTAAACATTATTACCTACAATCTAACAGATGACTAAATTTACCCAGTAAATTCAGAGGGATTGTTATTGTAATTGCACCGCAATAAACAGTTTATGGTAATCCGACCAAGTGCAGGTAAATCATAGTAAACCTTATGCGATATAATGGGTGTTTATCTTACTGAACTACATTTTAAATACGTATTTCATTTTGTTATAATGTTTTTTTGATAAACATAATACTATATGAATAATCCATGAAAACAAGGGTGCCTAAACACTTTCGAACGGTAGTATATATATATATATATATGTCTTATCACGACTGCTCGTAATTAATTCTAAAAATTTCGAAATTAAGTTAAAGATTTAAATGCAATACTAGAAAACAGTAAAACAAATGATCTTGTAGGGTAAAAACTAAGCTCATTAAGACCCAAGTGTACTCCAAAATTTTGTGCGCACAACATTTCTTAATTGCAAAAAATGCTTATAACAAAATATTTAGTTTAACATTATAAATTTCAACGCATTCATTAATAAATTAATTATTTCTTCCTTAGATCGAATATAATTGGCTTCCTCATAGCGTTATACTCTTAATGATCCTCTAGTTCTAATTAAGATTAAACTTCAACGAAAGGTGACGTACAGCATTAATATATTAAACAGAGAGAATCTAGTGGCGTATACGATCCGGTGTGAAAGTTCTTAATAAATTTCTCTTTTACATTTTTTTATCTAAATGCATTTTTACCGCAGTCATCAGAATTTTAAATATGTGATAGAGTATTACAATTAGATTCGCAAGCTATCAAAAGCTTGTATCTAAGACAATACTATCAAATCTTCGATAAATTATGTAATGGTCAGGCAAAAAGCGATCGTTTAATATTCAAGACGCAGTTGTAGTAAACATACATGGCACGCCCACCTTTGACACATGATATAGTCACCTACGCATGCACGTTTTGTTCTTAATTTCAAGCAGCAGAGAAGGTTAAAGTTCTAATCGTATACATACATTGTTAGACGTAATAATGACACAAAAACTTAGAACCTTTGCAGATTTCAAAGTATCGCCATGTACAACATAAGTACATAATTGAATTTTTATTCGATAAATAATGTCTTTCATTTACTTTTTTTACTCTCAAATTATAACAATTCTCTTTCTAAAAACTGTATGGACGTACAATTGTTGGCCAATAAAAAATTATGACAATTTTATATATTAAAAAGGTGGAAAATGGTTTTTTCTATACTATTTTATTAATAACTTTAAAAGTAAATGAATGTAGTATTTATATGACTTCTTTTTACAACAGCTGTTCTTTTAGGCATGCTTTCTACTGACTTCTATATTTCCCATTCTATCATCTGTCTTCTCACATTTCTTTAATATTTCTCATTCATATCGGTTAGCCTCTTAATCTATCAGTAACAAAGAGGCGTGTACAACAAATTTTATGCGGTAGTAAACGTTTTCAGTAGCTAAAAAGGGTGTCAAACCCATCCTTAAAAGAGACACATGAACAGGCAAGACTGAAGTTTACTCAAGACCACATGAGATGGGATCATCAATGGAACGTCATATTTTCTGACGAAAAGAAATTTAACTTGGACGGGCTTGATGGTTTCAACTATTATTAGCACGATTTGCACAAGAAAATTGAAGTTTCTATGAGTCGAAATTTTGGTGGCGATGGTGTAATGGTTTGGGCGGCTTTTACCCATAACAAAAAACTCCTATATGTTTTATCTCTACGTGAATGAATTCTAATTCTTATATACAACTTTTGAAAATGGTTCTGATAGACGCAAGACTGGATATTTCAGCAAGACGATGCAACTATCCATAATTTCAGACAAATGAATGAGTGGTTTCATCAAAGAGAAATCAATTTATTACACTAAAAATTTCACTGTTCAGAGTTACCGTTATTGCAAATATTCTCTGTATAAAATGCAATTATTTTTTTTAATGTTATTTTCTCTTGCATTTGTGTTTCTTTGTAGTTCGGCACTTACTTCGATGCATAATTTGCTGAAGGTATTAGGAAAACCAAATATTATGTTTAAAAGTTTATATGGAACTAAACAAATTTCGCTGAGTGTACATCTTTAGATTTGGTGCAGGTTATTACAAAATCTCATATTATTGACACAAAGTTCTATCAAAAAATCGCATAATACTTGAACTGTTTGTGTTTATAAGGGAAGAGTGAATTTGGTATTCAAGTTGCATTTTTTATTAACATAAAATATTAATATAAAATTATCACTTCCCGATATATCGTATCCGTCATAATAACTTCACGTAAAATACTAAGAACACGTTCTCACGAATAATATAGTTTTAGTGCTAAATTTGAGTCAATTATCAACTAAGTCTATTATTACCCCGTTTCAGTATTACCTCCTCTTCCTCTTCGTTTATGAAATTGTTACAATAAATATTAATTCTTACCTTTCTTCATAGGTCTCGTTAATTTTCTTCTTTTCTACCCGAATATTTTGGTATGTTCATATCCGTTTCCTTCACGATTTGGTAAATGATATCGAAGGATAACATCCAGATTTTATTGTTATTTTCATGATTACTCAATCATCTCAAGCCGTTAACTTTTTTCTTGCGATAATATTGTCGCGAGGTACTTGTCCTAGGAACAGTCTTTTTTAATTATTACTTCGTCAATTCTTGTCACAGATTGATGGAAATGACCTTCTTTTCGTGTTATTTCACCCTTAGGGTATACTTTTGTTTCAATGAGAACACAAATTCTTATTTTGTCCTCCTTTATTATGTCCTTTAAAAAATTCCATATCTCAAAATAAACTTAAGTTGTCGGTGCAGCACACCAGAAAGATACGTCCAGAAATGCCTAGAAAATAACACCAAAAATAAAAACGCTGTTAAATACAGCTTCATGATATTGATGAAATCATTTACGAGAAAAACGACGCGAGGAGACAAAAAACGCTAACTGACGGACATGTTTCTGCCTACCCGGGTGGTTTCTAGCGGTTTCAACACATTGCAATTCCCTCTCTGCTACTATCACCATATCTAACCCTACAGTTCAAGTGATTATTCTTGGCGCTAACTAACCACAGTTGAAAAATGTTTATTTTAATTTTTGAACACTCTAAATACATTATTTTTATTTTTTATTTTATAGGTATATACTTACCCTAATAACTTGGCTCAACTTTAGTACAGAATGCTAAGTAATAATCCGTACAAAAGAATTAAGAGTATTATGTATATATATTCTATGTTTGTATTGTATGTGATATATATATATATATACATATACATACTGTCAAGATCTCATATATATATATATATATATATATATATATATATATATACATTGAATGATATATACCGAAAAGAAAAATAAAAATTAAAACGAAAACTCACCTTTCACCATTATCCATGTTGAGATCTTGACAGTATTCATCTAGAAGGTATACGCGATAATTAATATAGGTTTCAAACATATTCCACTACAAATCTAAAACCTTAAGCCTTTTCTTGAAATAAAGATAAATATTTAACACTTTTGAAGTAGATGTTAATTGCGAGAAAATTTACATAAATCTGTTTTATTTTTCTAAATCACAATTTACTGCCGAGGTTTTCGTTTAAAGAGGTATTAAGCGCCACCCTAAGAACTTTTTGAACTCGCTATTGCGTATTTTATTTCTACCTTGAACATTTTCTGTAGCAAGTAATCAATGATCATATTATTAACAAAACACGCCTAGAATTTCCGCGAAGAAACTGTTTACTTTGCATGTAACGAGCTTGTTGCTTATTTTTATCTGCTTTAAGAGGAATATACGTTCAGTCATGCTTATTATAAGAAAGACCTGTTCGGCAAAATTAGACGAATCGCTTCTTAGCATTAAAATGCTGTCAGCTCTTAGAGTTAAGACGCTCCATCTATTTCAGGAATTATACTAAAAAGCTAATCCTTTTTGTAGTAACCTATTTATAGTAATCGATACGTCATTTTAATTATGTTTCCTTGCTATACTTGATTATACAGATTTCAAAGTCGATTCTACATTTTCCTTGCTACCTTCCTTTTTGAGTTTTAATAACTCAATTCAATTTTTCTTATAAAATGTTATCGATGTCATAGTTGGCTTTGGAATAGCTCGATACGTTTTTTCTACCATATATAATGATACAGAGTATACAATATCCATTGTCAAAATAATAAAAAAAATTGAAACAAAAAGAATCAAGGGTCAAGAAAAATGCTGGACAAGTGAACTAGATAGTTCACGAACAATAATGAGATATGTATGCAATTATTACGTCTTAGTGTCGTTGACAATGTATTTCGTAAAGCATGGTACAAAAACTAATTCATAAAATTGTCCATTCAATTTTCACATTTTTGCGTATTTTTAACATAACCCCTTATCACCATCTAATTTGAACAAAAAATCTGACCTTCCACGATTTAAAATTCAATCAACTCAAGAGTTAAAGCCCCTAAACCCCGAATACCGCTGTGCCTTAGTTAATTTTACTTAAAAGTTAGAAATAATGCAAAACGTTAGCGATAACGGTGCTCATTTCTACCTCTGAGGTCATTAAACTAACAAAATTAAATTAAACTAACAGAAAGGTTATTTTTTTTCATGGGCGGGGCTTTAACCCCAAAGAGCAAACTCGGCCAGTACCTCGCCTATTGTGCACCCATGTGATTTTAGCTCACTCAACCCGGTTGTAATTCAGCAACAAAGTCCATAATCCGCGCGAGTGGTAATTTTCCTAACTTGGGTCCGTCAAGCTGAGCACCCCCAAGGTGAACCTGTCTTTCCCTGCAGACTGCAGGGCAGTCGACAAGAAGGTGCACAGGAGTTTCCTCTGCTCTCCTGCACTTTCTACATGAAGGAGAGTTTACTAGACCCATGCGATGCATGTGTTTATTCAGTGCGCAGTGTCCAGTTAAGATCGCTGTGAGTGCTCTCAGTTTGGTCCTGCTCATTAGGACTGCCTTACACAGTCTTACCTCACCTGGATAAATCCCGAGAGATTTACAGTGTCTTAAACCGTCTACACCGTTCCAATAGGACCGGTCATTGGCGGCCAGAGATCTAACGTAGGTCTTAATACTGCCATAGGCACTCCCACACGTCGGTTCAGGACCTCAGAATGGTCGTCCACTGGCATCTTTTGCTAGCAAATCAGCTATTTCGTTCCCTTTGATCCGCGAGTGGCTTAGCACCCATCTCAGCGTAACGCTGCAATATTTCGCCAGTTGTTGCAGCCTTCTATGGCACCCCAACACCACTTCGGAGTCAAACTTGACAGCTTGTAACGCCCTAAGAGCGACTTGGCTGTCCGATACGATTTCCACGGCTTCCTGGTCATGTGCGTATGGTATAAGGTTATTTACTAAACAAAATTGTAAGATTTGGTGTAGTATGCATTGTAGGCTGAAAGGAATCTAAGGAACCCAAGGAGTCCAATTTTTTATGAAAATGACGTTGGTAATGTAATACAGTAAACGTTAATAACAAATGCTATTGCAATATTTTAAGAAACTTTTTAAGAATTGGATATGCACCTTAACAATATGTCGGTTCACGTTTTGCTGGTCGGGTTATTTCTGGAAATGGTAATATCCAGTAGCTTTCATGTGTTCTCACCCTCTCGACTTTTTGTTGTGGGGTTTCTTCAAGGACGAAGTCTATTTTAACAGTCCGTGAACGATTAATGGCATAAAGCAAAATATTCCTCAAGTTATTGGTGAAATTGAATCGCAACTGTTCCAAAATGTTATCGAGATAACTACTATGTTTCTACTTTTTGATTAAAGAACCAAGCACGTTATTTTTATAAAATTGTTGGTTGTATTTACAAAGAAAATCCTCTAGTGCCTACTGAGATACCCCAGTAAGACTTACGGAAAATCACATCTATATACTACCGTCCAAAAATTTAGAAGCAGCAATGGATTTTACAAAAAGTCGCAGGTACGGTAAAATTTTATTGTGATTATTAATGAATTTATACCACATAAGTAACTATCGTCAAATAAAAGTAAATTAATTCAAACATAATATTTATGTACTATTTAGTTCGTAAATTTATTTTCCTCTATATCAACTCCTTTGGTTTTGATAATAGCTGCACAATAATAGGCATTCTTCGAAGTAATTTTTCGAGACAGTCCGCATCAATTTGTTGCCACCCGTGTTGTAAATATTCCTATAGGTTGGGTGTTCTGAGGTTATCACTGTCTAGCCCTTCGATCATGGTCATGCTCTATGGGAGATAAATCTGAACTTTGAGCAGGCCAAATCATTAATTTTAGTTTATTTCTTGCTGTTTTTTCGTCTAGAAAGTTTTCACTGATTCGAGCCGTATGTTTGGGGTAATTATCTTGCTCGAACACAAACATAACATGATTTTATAAAATATCAAAATACTCTTCCTTCGAATTGTATCGCTAATTTTCACTAAATCACCAGCAAAACAACCCCAAACCATAACACTACCACCTTCGTGTTTGACGGTTGGCACTAAGCAGGCCTCACTAGCTCTTTTCCCTGATCATCGACGAACAAGAACTCCGTTGCGTATCAGATAACTGCAATTTGGACTCGTCGGTCCATAAGACTGCGTTCTAATCACCCAGTGACCAGTTTACATGCTCTCTTGCCCATGTTAATCGTTTTTCATTATACACACGTTTTAAAAACAGTTTTTTGCAGCCGATGCATCATCCCCTTAAACCTGCTGGCAATAATCGCCTCTTGACGATGGTAACAGAACTCGTTTGGAAGTTGTTACTATAAATCTTGACCTTCAGAAGTCCTGGTCGCCCACGTCGTCTTCTATCAAAATTTTTTCCAGTCTGTCTTCTCCGAGCCAATATGTAATGCACATCTTTCGGGGAAATCCTTAACAGTACAACATCTCTCTTGGCATATCCGTCCTCGCGAAGAGTACAAATATTACTACATTGTTTTGGCATTTTTGCGCTCAGTACTTTACCAAATTACAATTGTACACTGATTTAAAAAAAAATAATTCTGCACAGAAAAGCGATAAGACACTATGGATTAAAAATACCTGTACCCCATGCATAAAATGATTACCAAAACCGTTTGACCGAAAATAATTACGACAAACAATAGTCGTATTCTTGCAAAAGAGCAATAAATTGTATGAAATTTGTACCTAATTGTTTCAACTTTACGGATGATCTGTAACAATTTTACATTTGCGTACAATAATTTGTAATGGAGATTAACGATTTTACGATATGCCTATCAGTCGTATTATTTTAAAGGATTTTCGTCTTGCTTCCAAACTTATGGACGATAGTGTACGTAAACCTCACCCCAATTCGGTCAGATCTCGTCAGTCAAGCGAGATAAATATGCACCTAATATGAGATATACATATATGTATATATTTTTACTGATATCACCTACAATGTAGAACATCTTAATCCAAAAATTTTTGCGATATTGATTCGATAAGCACTGCGAAAGTGTAAGTGATAGTGAATCTAAAATGATTTAATTATATTCATTTATTAGTTTGATACGGAACACTTGTTCAGATACCGTTTATGTATTGGTCTGTACAGTCAATCAAGAAAATGTTCGATAAACCATTAGAACAATTTATTTTGCTGTGTCAATAAACTGTTATCACTCATTTTATCATACTGAGGTTGGCAGCTCATAAACAGCAAATATAATTTTGAAGATATTCCAAGCGCTTTATTTATTTGTACTTAAACGATTACATGTTATGAAATTTTCGGAGCACGAAAATATTTGTTTGCATATTTGCACCCATCAGATCCAGGTACACTCATCTGCAATTATCACCGAGCGCATAAAATAAGCTTTTCGATCAAAATTTTCCATTTTTCAACATTGTCTGAAAATTGTATACTTTTATTTCTCAAAATGTATAACGTATAGAAATTTATAAAGCATAAGTTGGATATGCGACCCTTTTTTAATGTTTTCTTGCGTATAATTGCCTTTAGTTAGTTAAAATTAGCCAAGATAAATTAAAAATCAAAAGTAAGTATAATTAGAGACCGTCTATATGTAGATGAACTGCACTGATTAAAGCTAATTAGCGTTAATTAACTTTAATCAGTGTAAGACATCTACAAATAGACGTAAAATATAATAAATAAATAAAATAAAATAAAATATATGCACTTTGCATATAATCCCGTCTCTAATAATAACTTATCATGACTTTCTCTTAAACCAATAGCTTCAGGAGGAATCTAAAACGTTTGTAGTTGACTGTACACAGTTCAAACAGTTTCATATGAAATTACGTATGTACACATACGGTTAAATAGATACGATAATGTTTGTACATCTAGCGCTAACCGCTTTTGTTTACCTATCGTCTCCATAAAATTATATAATGTTCGTCGCCGAAAATTTATTCCGCGTATTAAAATAGTGTGCGAACCACTAATATTCACCATCAACATCGAAAAGCTTGATTATCCGCGATTACGTTACTCACGAATTCTATAAAAATAAAACTGCTTGCATATTTCAAGGATGTCCAAGCAAAAAGTGAGTCAGTCAGTCAGTGTGGTGCTATAGCTTAGAAAAAGCGGGGTATATGCGTCTTGTTTATTAGAAATCATTTGATGAACATAATATAACCGAGGACGAATGATACGTATAAGAGTTTTATTAATAAAATTATATACAAGAGCCAAATGAAACGTCTAAAAATTCGATGGAACCATAAGTTATTAATTTTTTTATGAATAGTTATCTATTTTAGAATGTAAACTTTTAGCAAGGCGTAAAATACCTTTTTCGAAGTATTATATTAAATCTGGTATATCTCATTGCAGATGGGTATTACAGGGTTACTTAAATACACCGGAACATTTTTAAATCGTATAAAAATTTTAAAAAATCAAATGAAAATATTTTAGTTTTGAACAAACTATTATTTTTTTAATCTACAAATTTATTTTTTGATATAACCTCCTTATTGCCATATATACTAATCCAGCGATATTCCAACTTTTTAAGCCATCTAAATAATAAGATTTCTCGAACTTTGCAAAATAGCCTTCTGTTTTAATAATGATCTCTTCATTTGACGTGAACCACTTTCTACTGAGCAATTCTTTGAAATTTTAAAAAAGGAAGAAGTTACAGAGGACTAAATCTGGGGAGATAGCGATTGGGGCACAAATTTGTACCGTAACTAGATTAATTTTGCTGTCGCGATTACCGATAAGTGAGCTGAGGCATTGTCATGATGGTAAAGACTTCTTTTCTGCAGTAGGTAAGGTCCTTTTCTCTTTAGATTAGTGTCAAAGCGGTCCAACAAATCATTGTATAAGCGTCCCATGATTGTTCTTTCCCTCCCCAAATAATCAATCAAAGTTATGCCTTGTGAATCTCAAAAAATCATGGTCATGGCTTTTTTGTGCGATGGAATCGTTCTAGCCTTTCTTAATGCATGCTGCCCAGGATAAATCCATTTTGACTATTAACCTCCGATTTTTGACGTATAATGGTGTATTCATTTAACACATGGGCTGAAAAGTCCAGAACCTAGCAAAGAAAACACGGTTTTTTTGGTTCAAAATTAGCTTTATTTATCAACGTAATCTCCATCAAGAGCAACGCCGCTCTAACATTTCAATACCACTTTTGTAGAATGATTTATCTTTTGCCTCAAAATAGGCCTGAGTTTCAGCGATAACCTCTTCATTCGTGCGAAATTTCTTACCGGCAAGCATTTTTTTGAGGTCTGCGACCAGCCAGTAGTCACTGGGAGCCAAATCTGGCGAATACGGTGGATGTGGGAGCAATTCGAAGTGCAATTCATGTAGTTTTGCCATTGTTTTGATTGACTTGTGACACGGTGCGGTGTCTTGATGAAACAAATTTGTTTTCTTTGCCATATGCGGTCGTTTCTTTGCAATTTCGGCCTTCAAACGCTCCAGTAACGCTATATAATATTCACTATTGATGGTATTTCCTTTCTCAAGATAGTCGATGAATATTACACCATGCACATCCCAAAATACCGAGGCCATAACCTTTCCAGCCGATTGTTGTGCTTTCGGGCGCTTTGGACGAGGTTTACCAGTTGCTGTCCACTCAGATGACGATCGTTTTGATTCCGGAGTGAAGTGATGGATCCATGTTTCATCCATTCTCACATATCGACGCAAAAATTCCGGTTTGTTACGTTTAAACATGGCCAAACACTGCTCAGAATCATCAACACGTTCTTGTTTTTGGTCAACAGTGAGCAAACACGGCACCCGCTTTGAACAGAGCTTTCTCATAGTCAAATGCTCATGCAATATAAAGCCAATACGTTCTTTTGATACCTTTACGATGTCAGCTAACTCACGCAACTTCACTTTTCGATCATTCAAAACGATGTGTGGATTTTTTTGATGTTTTCTGGTGTTACCGCCTCATTTGGACGTCCACTGCGTTCTGCATCATCGGTGTCTCTACGACCACGTTTGAAGTCAGTAAACCAACGTTTTATTGTTGTTTCTGATGGAGCGAAGTTCCCATAACACCTTTCAAGCCATTGCTTCGCTTGAACGGTATTTTTTCCCATCAAGAAGCAGTGTAAAATTAAAACACGAACTTGTTTTTGATCCATTGTTTTGAAAATAACAAAAGTAGCGTGACTCTTAGCACAATAACTCACAAACTAATGAATAGAATATCATGAAATTTTAACAGCTGTCTTTTGAAGGTTAGTACTAACTAAGAGAAAGGTGACTGCAATAAAACTAGCGTCATCTATGTGTTAGGCCCGGGACTTTTCAGCCCATGTGTTACAATCACAACTTCGCAGAAACTCAACTGTATTGCATTTAAACGTGGCCAAATATTGTTTTGAAGTTGTCAGGCGATACCGTTTTTGATCAATAGTCAGTTGACGCGGTACCCACTCCACCGGTAGCTTTCCAATACTAATTTTTTCGCGAAGGATGTTTTGCACACGTTTAATCTGGGGATTGGTGATGTTAAAGGGGGGCCACGAAAATAGCCTAAACAGTAATTAAATCATTTTATGACAGAAATTATTTATTACAAACATTTTATTTACTATAAGTACACATGTAAAAAAAAAGAAAACATTAATGTGATATCTATGTTAGCAACACATAAAAGCAAATTGTTTTCAAGTATTAAAAGACGATTCCTATATTTAGTTTTAGCCCAACCATAAAGGAAAAAGCCATTTTCACAGAGATAAGACGTAGCGAGAAAGATTAATAATTTCAATGCTTCTATGAGTAAACATCTATATTCATGTCAACGACCAAGCCAAACCACCGTTGGCATTAGTAATGATAAAATTGCAAAAAAAAATTATCATTACTAAGGCCAACGGTGGTTTAGTATTTGTATTCATATTAATATTTGTATTAATATGGATGTTAGTTTAGCTATTACGCACTTGCCGTTTAATAATATAGGGTCCGTGAGATATTACAAGATATCTACTGACAACGTGACATCTGGGAGGATTTATGGCGACTTGGATTCAATGGTCTTGTGGTGCAATTGGTTTAGCACGCTATACCGGAGATATAGAGATGTTGGGTTCAAGTCCCCTCCGAGACCGATATTTTTTCGGAAATTTAATACGTTGGAAATTGCAAGAAAATTGTAATTTTATCAAGCCAAAACAGTTTTGTTGGTAGATATTTCGATGAGGTGATCGTGTATCTCAACTGGTAACTTAGCAACGGCAACAACGGTGCACTAAATGGATTCAGTACCCATCTCTTCGAGATATAATTTTTGTTTTCCGAGAAATATGTACTCAGTCAACTGAGTTTTCACTTCATCTTCATGTAATACAAATGGTAGTGTCTTGTTCATTCAAATCTTCCTCAATATAATCCCAAGAGAGTGGGAACATGTCCATATTTTTGCGCGAGCGTATTTGCACACTAAAGTTTGGCCCACATGTCAAATGTGAATATTTCTATCAAATTCCAAACGCATTTCAATATCATATACAGAAGATGTGTGCAAATGCAGCTAGGAAAAACAAATGGAATTATTTCACACCGACCTTCAGGGAAACTCTCCCATGTACAGCCGTGTAGTTTATTGTGACCGCACCAATTTAAAGTAAATTATTTGTTCGACCGTATACGGTCGTTTGAAAAATACGGCCATACCCGGATCTAGTGTGACTACCCTCGTAATTTTATAGATTTTTATCCCTTGTGGTTGAGTTAGACGTTACTTACAGTTCCTTTAAACTCTTAAACTTCAATTTAATGATACGAGAGCTATTTTTTAAGTAACACACACACACAATTATCTACTTTTTTACATAACTTTTTTGTCGATTTAAAAATGTATCATAACGAACAACGAGTTTTTTGATACCCCTCAAGATCTTCAGATCTGCTTTCCTCTTCTGCAATCTTCATTCGCACTTTAGTGTTATTCATTGCATTCTCACCGCATACTTCATATATCTGACAGCGAATATCCATACGTTTCATGTTAAAAACCGCATGATTGACCGTATTTCGCCGTTGGCGGGTCACTTGATTTTCTTAAATATTTTAACGACAAGCTAGCAAACATATAGTCTATTAACCTGAGTGCAAATGGCTTTAGATTCTGCGTAAGGCGTGAGGCTTTCGGAATAAAGCCTCATTCTTACGCGCAGACGAAATTTCAAACGGTATTCAGAAACGGACTTTACTTATTTTTATTCATTCAGGGCGTTTACTTTAATCAATCTGTTAAAGAAAAATAACATACAAAAAGATAACAACTTAAATTCAAACATTATTGTTCGCCATTTTAACATCAGCAGCGTGGTATACCGTACTAAACTCCGTAGAACACAAATTTTATTGTGTGTTGTAATGTAATCTTGTAATTATTACTTAGGTCTTATTGCTTGTTTATATGTTCCATACACCTTTATAAGATGTAGTAGGGAGTAATTATAATATTATTATGAACTGCTAACCCTTGGGAAAATGTAAACGCTCCACAAACTCGCGCAAACTGTTTCTTAAATGATCGTCAGACAACAGCATTCTGAACTTCTTCTGTCCTTTGTTGGCATATGTTCTCTACTTTCATTCTTAGCATATAATTTGTAATGTGAAATACATGAAAAAAAATACCTTAAAGTACGGCATCTCATCGAAAAGGTTTTTGCTTTTTATAATAGTTTAAAGGTACTACGAATTTTCCGAACTTAATTCTAATTTTCCCATTAATTCTAGCCCTCTTTGCATTAGCAAAATTTGGTTATTTCCATATCTATACACAAAGCTAAGAGGATTTTCTAACAAAGCTTTACATTACACATATCATAAAAATTTCCTTTACTCTACAAGAGTTGTGACAGAAGTAATTATTTTGCGTATAGTTTTATGATTTAGTACCTTGCCGAGATTATTTTATTATACCAGATCTGATCAATTTATATAAAGCACTACAACAATTTTCGATATTTGAGATACGGTGGCCAGTTTCTTTATGACTTATATACATACATTACCGGCCGCCACCATCTGCTGCTGTACGAGGATAGTTCGAAAAGTTTCCAAACTAACAGAGAAATATGTGCACTACCAGTCATAAGTGTTTACCCATCCTTAAAATATTACAAAGACAAGTCAAAAATTAATTATAAAATAAATTTTTTTCTGTACCTTTACAAAGAACTGTAACATTTATAAAAACAATGTGCTTATCAACAACAACGATAATCATAAATTATATATTATCATATATTTTATATAAATCATAAATTCACTATTCATTGACGAATCGCAAGTCAATGTGTCTACCTTTCGCTTTTATTATTGCCGCACACAATCTTACTTCGTACTTACAGTTTAATAATACAAATGTTTTAATATGGATAAAAAATAGTTTCTTTGAATAATCTTCAATTACACAGGTGGGTAAGTACTAAGCGCCACAATATCCTTGTTTATTGTTAAAGTGATTTACCTAAGAAACGTCACTGATATCCTACCTCGGCTCACTGCTATTAATTATTTCATGGGTCACGGTTTATTTGTTTCATGGCTCATCATTGAAAATATAAAAAAACAACTGAAAACAAACGTGTAAACGTGTAAAATAAATGTAAAATAAATGTAAAATGCATTTTTTTTCCTTCGTAAAACAATTAATTATCTGGGCAAAAAATACCAAAGATTGTAATTTTTTGATTTAAATTCTGATTTTATTTAAATGACTTAAATCATCTCAGCTCTGACTTTATTTGTAATTAAGTAGGTGCCAATATGGTGCCAATAATTAGGGGTATCCTATCAAGGAAAAAACCATTCAATAAATATGCTGTGCGTATAAAAATTAAAAAGATTCATTAAATTTGAAAAACGTTATTTTTTGAATAAATGCTCGGACAAGTAATTTTTGTTCGAAATACTGATCACTGACCTCTTGATAATAAGGAAGTCTATGAACACATTTGTTTTGTACGTCAAAACTGATTGGATTCATTTCTTCAAATTTCGAGAGGCTTATCGACATAAATTCTTGATTTTAAATACTCCAACGTAATGTCTCGGGATTTACGGGTCCACTCAATTGGTCCTCACCTACCGATTCATCTTTCGGAAAATTTGAATTAAAAGAAACAATCATCTCATTTCCTGAACAACAGACAGCTTTTTGTTATTAAATATTTTACACTTTTTAAATGACTTTTATTCTAAAATTTTGTCATAGGAAATACTGAAATTGTTCTAAAATAATTATTAATTAAAATAAAAAAGTCGGAAGTTGTCATTTAAAAACTGTTGATGAAGCTATTACTTGAAAATCAGAAATGGGAAAAACTTCGTTGCAAAAATATATATTTAAAAAAAATTAAACTAACCTCTCCGAGGATTTCTTCCGAAAACAAATTGTATCAAATTTAATGAATTCATATCGTAATTAAATACCTCA
This sequence comes from Trypoxylus dichotomus, assembly GCA_023509865.1. NCBI lineage: Eukaryota > Metazoa > Arthropoda > Insecta > Coleoptera > Scarabaeidae > Trypoxylus > Trypoxylus dichotomus. The sequence continues at coordinate 61,128,562 of CM042076.1, read as the reverse complement.
TTTGTGTGAACACAGTGCATCTTAAACACTATTACACGATCATTAATAAGTACATATATGCAAAAATAAGGAAAAGGTAACTCTCTCTGATTCCTGTCTGCATATTTGTTAAAGAAATGATGCCGATACCATCCAGTATAGTTTCCGCATTCATTACTGATATTCTCTAAATACACTTTCGAAAACTCGTACAGCAGACTCAGTGTTTTAAACGTACTATTTTCATTGTAAATTTATCTCTTAGAACGACTTGTTTTCAAACGTCTATGTACGTTGCTTATAATAGCAATGTTCTAATTATATTATGTTATTGTAATATCAATTATTTCTTAACAAAACCTGTATCAGTATACATGGTATCCTACCGATTGATTATTCTTATTTAGTCGAAGGTTACACTTGTTACTACCTGCAGCTTTACATAACAGATTTTATAAATTCTTACAAAATCTAAAGTTCGCTAATCTTTTTTTGTTAAGAATAAATTTACGAATATTAGATATAGCTTATTTATTTTAAATCTCATACTGTTCACAATCATCCAGAGTATGCGGCGTTTTTATTAGAAACGCCGAGACTATGAATTTAATGACTTTTTGCTGCATTCAACTGGTAAACAATCGTAAATAATTCATGAACTTAAAACCCAAAACACCTCTTACACATGATGCGCGCTCCCAAAGAAGTTACATTCTAATTTGTAATTAGCAAAACCGCAATCTTTCATTTTTGAAAGTCCGTGAAGAACGCAGAATATAGAATGGAAAAAGATGCAATGGTATCGATAAATCTAGCACACAGCTTAGTTATATATATGAATATATTAAATATTATCCGATAACTTTCCTAGGATGCGATGTGGTCGTAATTGACTAGGTTCTTAGTTGTTAACTTTTAAATAGCTTTAGAGGAAATATATTTGAATTTCGTATAAATATATATACTTTTTGTTTTACTAATGTTTAAACTTAAAATGCCACTCCTTTCAGATTCAAAGTATTTTTCTATACAACTTAATAACTTGAGGATAATCTATTTTAAATTTACAAAAGAACATACGTTATCCAAAGTATAACAATATTTTTATTTAAAATACTATTACAAGTGCCAATGCGGTGTAGTGGTAATAAATACTATCTTGTAAGTGACCTTCTACAACTGTACGAGGGTAGTTCGAAAAGTTTGCACGCTAGCAGAGAAATATCTACACTACCGGCCATAAATGTTTACCCACCCTTAAAATATTACAAAAACAAATCAAAAATCTTTACCGTAATTATAAAATAAATCTTTATTCTGTACTTATAGAAAGAACCGTAACTGTTATAAAAGGAAATATGTTTATCAATTTGCTAGCAAAGATAATCGTAAATTAAATTTGCGATTTGTCAATGTGTCCACTTTTCGCTGTTATTACTGCTGTGCACAATTTTGGCACTCTCTCTAGCAGCTTTGCCAGTGTTGGCGGCTCTATTTTCTTCCATGTATCCTGTAATTGCACCCAAAGTACTGTTGTCGAATTTGGAGCAGATTTTTGAACCAGTAGGTCGAATTCCCTCCACAAAAGCTCGATCGGATTGAGATCTGGTCTTTTGGGGCGGTAACTTCATGAAAACAATCTTCTCTCTGTGCTCCAGTTTTTCCAGATGTACCTTTGCAGTGCGTTTTGGATCACTATCGCGCTGGAACACGAAATTCTCACCGATTAATCGCGTTTCAGTTGATATGGCAGAGGTACCGTCAAAACGACCCCAAATCATAATCCTCCTCCATGTTTTATTGTTGGTATAATACAGGATTCAAGTGCCTGTTCTCCGTTCGACCTACGGATAAATATTCGTCTGTTTAAACCAAAGATGAGACATTTAGATTCGTCAGTCTAGAGCGCTTTCTTCCAATCTTGCTTTGTTTAGTTTGTGTAGTAACGGTTTATGCATTGTAATTCTTCCATACAAACCAACTTGGCGCAAATTCATTTTTACCGTGGTGACGCTAACTGGTTTTAGGCGCGAAATGTTTACTTCGGCAACAATTTCTGACACTGCTTTTCGCCTATTTGCATGTTTTCTCGCCTATTCTAATCGTATGCAGGAGATCTTACCTCTGGCGTCGAATGAGGAGACCAGCACGTTCATAACGCCTGTTTTGCAAAACAAGGTGCCCATTGCCCAAAAAAATTATATTTTATCCCTATCAACACAAATTATAAGTACGAGATAGACCAAAATTCCTTTGTAATGTTGTATATGTACACGTAATGAGCCTTTTTGGGGATCAGGCACGTTTATGTAGATGGATTAGATCATATGTAGGCAACAACTGGCCCACGGGCCGCATCCGGCCCGCTATAAGATTTGATCTGGCCCGCTGTAAGATTTGATCCGGCCCGTGTGACATTTTGAAAAACCCAATTAAAAAGAAAATTCACGATTTAATTACAATGTTCTACCTATCTTTTTCATTTCATTTTCGTATTTTAATAAATTGCATTATAATAATATTTAACGTATTATTTCATGGCTGATATCTATCGCTCAAAATTATCAACACTACTTTAAAATACACTACCTTTAAACACGGCCCGCAAACGTATTTGCACACTAAAGTTTGGCCCACAACATATCAAAGGTTGCCCATACTTGGATTAGATAAAGAGCAGTTTTTCGGAAATGTTTCTCACTTCAGTCAAAAAATATCAAAGTAGACGACATGGGTATTTTAATATAATAACAAATTTAGTTTGTATTCAGTTTTCATATTGCAAACCGTGAATAGTGAAGAATTTGTGGAAATTGTTGTAATGTTAAAGTAATTTCGGCAAGGAAAAATTGCCTACCAAAACGCGTCTCAAATAGTGACATATCACAACTTCGGTAATGGTGAATTATAATGTTAAAAACTATCAAAGAAGTGGGTGTATATCCAGTAAACAGCAACTTGGACGGTAAAAACTAACATCAGCGGAAGATCACGCAATTGTAGCAATTGAGCAAACTAAATAGACGAAAAACATTGCCAAAACTTGCAGCCGAAATGAATATTTTGCAAATAAAGCCAAATAGCGCCAGCGTTGTAGAAAAGCGTTTATACGAAGCTAGTTTGTACGGAAGAATTGCTATGCAGAAACCTTTATTACACAAAACAAACAAAGCTACACGGTTAACATAGACGAGAAAACACAAAACCTGGAGGATGTAAAATTGGAAGAAAGTACTCTGGACCGACTTATATATCTTACCTTTGATTCAAACAGAAGAACATTTATTCGTAGATCGAAAGGAGAACGAGCATTTGAATCCCGTATTACACCAACAATACAACATGGAGGAGAATCAGTTATGATTTGGGGTTATTTTGGCAGTACCTCTGTGGGCGATTTGGTCAAAACAGATGGTATCCTTAGAAAAGAAGGTTATATGGAGGTTTTGGAGAGCAATACCATCTCATCTAGAATACGATTAATTGCGGTGAAAGCTTCGTCTCCCAGTACGATAATTGTTGTTATGAAGTTGCCGCCCCAAAGTCCAGATCTCAATCCGATCGGGCTTTTGTGGAAAGGACTCGATCGACAGGTTCAAAAATTTAGTTCAAATTCAGCAACAATATTTTGGACGCAATTACAGGATATGTGAGGAAAAATGTGCGAAATTGATAAACACGCTGTTTTTATAGTTGTTACAGTTCTTTGTGTAAGTATAAAGGTTTATTTTATTAGTTTTTGACTTGTTTTCGTAATATTTAAGGGCGAGTAAATGCTGTTTCGTTCATAAATGATGAGTAAATCCAAGTGAAAAGCAGAAAGAATATTTATAGACAAGAAGTTGACTACGTATATGAACTTCTTTATATTCTAGTTTTCTTTACGAAATTTCAAACGTATATGAAATAAACGCGTCTATAATCTAAGTATACGTCCATAAGCCTTCAGTTTTACTTTATTTAAAAAAAGAAATCATGAGAACCGTGTTAGGTCATGTTAAATTTTATCAAAGAAAATATTAAAATCGATACTGTATGATGCGACTACTTTTTCATAATACCAAATACATGATTGCATTATTTGGTTCGAATTCGCTACAGTAAGTCGACTCGTTATCTAAATACTTTCCGCTTGTTCAATAAATGACGTACGAATAAATAATAATTCCAACTGATTAACGTAGCGTACAGTTTTGTCGAATCATTACGTATATACGAAATAAAACAACTAAACAAGTTGAAACGCGCGCAGATACAACAGATTAAAAATCACCTCATGGTATATCCAAATTAGTGCGTACTTTTGTTATACAAACTTAACGTAACAAAAGATCGTAACTACTATTTTGCAGCACGAAATACGTTAAGAAGTGAAGCAAATACTAATACCAATGCTGTATTTACGTTTGATGTGCTTTACGTCAGTATGGGAAACATCAATACCCTCTTATGCGTGTAATTAATACTGAATATGTTTCTACGTTATACTCTGATCTATTGATTGCTTTGCGCTGTCTTAAGAACGTAATACGTGACGGTCGTAACGCACGAATGTGGGGTTATAATCGTTGCAAAACAAGAGAGTATGAATTAACATAAGATATACATAGTAATAAAACAAATTTATAAATTACTAAAGGTGGTAGAGAGAACTAATTTAAATTTTTTCGTGAAAATATATAGCTCCCCAGCGATATTTTTAAATAAATATTTATACATATTACGAAATTATAAGCCAAAGCGATTTATTTTTGTGTTAACTTAAATAGTTTAACATTTCTGCAATATTTTTACTCTCACCTTGAGAATATCTCCGTAAAGGACTACTTCAATGGCCACCAATCGTCAAAACTATCACGTTGTGAACTGTTCCAATGTCTCTGTAGCATAATTAATAGCTACTACTCTTTAAATAGAGTATTATCCTTTTGGATTTCTCTTAACTATCATTTCCATTTTTGTATTCTAAGAATTCTATTTTTTTCTTTCTTCTTCCATATAAAAGATTTTTCAACGTGAAATTACTTTTTAAATTTATAATGGAACACACAAATTACACTGCCCAACACATTTTTACTGACTTGTGACTAATTTGGATGTGCTGAATCCGGAAATTGTATTAGATTTTGCGTATCATGTTAAAATTTAACTCTTTGAAGAATCACTAATGCGACCAATTTGTTACTTAAAAACTGATAAGATATAAACAAAGGATAAAATTTTAATCATCCATTTATTTATTTCAATTCAGTATTAGTCACGAGTATGATATTTATTTTAATAATCATTAAAAAAATTCGAGAGTACTTGTAAAAACACAAACAACAATCTGGGAATAATTTTTCGTTTGCTGCACTTTCTGCTTTGTATTTTGGTTTGGCAATCTTTTTGAATAGTCTAACAGTAGTTAGCCATCATACGAGGATTCCACCTCCCATGGTACCGAGTTTTCATGGTTTATAAATCTTGATGAAATCTCTCGTCTTGTTCATCGCTCACAGCACCTAAATTTTCGGGAAACCTACCAACCTAATCTAATCAAAATATGAGGGCGACCTGAAATGTTTCCGGAAGCGACAAGAAAAACACGGCATTAGTGTAGTTTTTTATTTTTATTTTTCGATGTAGTCTCCTCGAAGATCAATACACTTTTTCAAACGGTGCTCCAGTCTCGTCAAGCCGTCGGAAAAGTAGGATGTTTCGAGGTCTGCAAAATAGCCATCTGTAGCGGCGAGAGGCAAATCTCTTTCCTCCCAGTGATTTTTTCAGGTTTGGGAATAGGAAAAAGTCGCTGAGGGCTAGGTTCGGTAAATATGGAGGTACTAATTCGTAGCGCAACTCATTCAATTTGGACACGTCGATGCGGGATGAATGAGTCGGTGCATTGTCGTGGTGGAAAAGCACCTTTTCCCACTACAAACGAAGCCATTTCTCCTTCAATACTGCATAGAATCGGGTCAATGAATCGCTGTAGTATTCCCCCGTGATCGTCCTTCCCTTCTGCAGATAGTCGATGAGGATCACACTTGGGAATCCCAAAAAATGGTCGCCATGACCTTTCCGGCAGATGGAACGGTCTTTGCTTTCTTCGGAACCGATTCGCTCGGAAAAGTCCACTGCTTCGACTGTTCCTTTGTCTGCGATACGTAATGGTGGATCCAAGTCTCATCCACGGTTACGAAACGCATGAAGAAATCTCTGGGATTGCGTTGGATCCTGGACAGACTCTCCTCCGAAACGGTCACACGATTTCGTTTTTGCTCCGTGAGCCGAAAGCTTTTTCATACGCAAAATTTCGTGTGGGATATGCCCAACGCGTTCTTCTGAGATGCCTGTTGTCTCTGCCATCTCTTTCCGCTTCAATCGGCGATCGGCTAACACGATATCATGAATCTTGTCGACCATTTCATCGTTGGTAGCGGTTTCTTAATAATTCATTTCTTTATTTCGATACAATATCAAACATAATCATTAAAAAGAGTACTTGTAAAAGACAGAAACAAATATCAGGGAATAAACTTTCGTTTGCTCTACCTTCTATTTTGTATTTTGGTTTGCCAATCTCTTTGAATACTCCAACAGTAGTCATCCATCATATGAGGATTCCGGCTTCCTTGGTACCGAGTTTCCATGGCTTATAAATCTTGTTAAAATCTCCCCCCTTGTTAATCGCTTGCAGTACCTAAATTTTCAAGAAACCTATCAAGATGACTATGAAAGAAATGAAGCTTTATGCTCATGTTACAATATAGGCCGTGAAATTTTTGAAGCATTGATTTCACTAGATTTTTGTAATTGGAAGATTATTGTTTCAAAGAAAAATGTTCGGGACCATGGTAAAAGAAGTCCAGGCTTCTTTCCCAGCAATTTTCATAGAGATGATGAAATTTGTATCTGTCATTAAACTTCTAATTTGAGGTCCATCAAATGCAATATGTACTTGAAACAGACCCCTTGCAAATGTAGAGCTTGAATATATCGCTTCAGAAGACTCAATTTCAGCAAACAAGAAATGCTGTAGAAAAGAAACATGACGTGACAAGGAAAAATGGGTATCGTAATTGGCATTAGCCTACCTAAGTTAGTTAAAAATAAGTGCCAGACCTTAGTCAGCAGAAAAAAATTTTATTTGTTGGCCAGTATTATTTTCGAAATAAGAATTTTAAGTGTGATGCCGACATTTAAATGAATACTATCAATGTACAAACCACTGCAAGCTTATTTTTAGTTAGTTGATAATTTTCCAACAATTAGTTTTTTTTTTGTATAATCCTATCTCAGAAGTGTACATACGATTCGCACACAATGTCTTTTCCCAATTTCATCAAGCAATCATGGAAGTTGAAAGAAACAAATTAAGTGCGGCAGAAGCTTATTTTAAATTGAAGTGATATATTTTTGATATGTAATATAGCGATAACATATTCTGTCGTATTCAAATACATATTAAAAACTCTTATAACATGCGATTTATTTTTCATACACAATGCATTTTGTCTTAACGCACTGCTGCCATTTGATAAATATCTTCTAAAGATTGTCTCAAAAGGTTTAAATTCTTCAGAAACATTTAAAAGGTTACTAGAACTGCTCCTGTAGTTTATTTGAAAAATATTAACGCAATTAATTTAAACATTCAAGTGCTTCGAGTATATTCAAATACAAATGTAAGTTGCATCGACCAGTTAGTAGTTGAACCAGTAAATCTGTTTTCTCAGTGTACAAAAATATTAAAACGACATATGAATATTGAACAAAAGAATCCCCTGTCCTACTAAAATTAGTACCAATGATATCACCGTAAGAATAATCCATGTCAAGCACGATGTGCATACAATCGCTGCTTGACTGCACCAAAATAATTTGAACGTCTGAATTTGATTTATTTTTAATATTTAGATGTCATTAGAGCGTTTAAGTAAAATTAGCCAGTAAATGATCTGAACCAGGGTAACGACCCTTTAATGGATTCTTTTGAAATTTTGCAATTCTCTCTATGAGTACCTTATTTTACATAGAAACTATGCGATTAATTTATCTTCTACTAAGCTCAGATGTTCGTATATACGATTACTAATATAAAAAGGTCATGTACGCTGAATTGAAAAAAAAGATATTAAAAGGAATAACCGAGATATTCTAAAAATATAAATGAATTAAATACTTTAAGTTAAAATTTTACAGGATGAACCACTTAAAGTGATAAACGCAAATAACAAAGAAAGAAAGCAAATATTTCAAATTCGATGAGTTATTAATTATTATGCACGGTAGGAGTCACATTTCTACTGCAACAAACAATCTTTATTATTTAGCATTACGTCACACGAAATATAACTCATATTTTTTTAACGGACTGTATATATTTTTGTATATTTACTGAAAGAGGTCATCATTTGAAATGGATTGTACATTTCACATTAATTTTTAATGCAGAAGCTTTTTTTTCTTAATTTCTTTAAAATTTGGAAATTTTTATTCCCGCTATTCAAAACATATTTTTTTAAATTGAAGAGCCAAAGTACACTAGCTATTGATCAGTTTTCGGCAAAGATTAGACTAGCGACATTTGATATATTGTTGCAACTTATTGACGTTTAGATCGTGTATTTTGCCTTCGTATTTAATTTTTCTCCCTAAATTTACGTTGTAATAACAATCAGGTACTGCAACTTATATAAAATTCTAGCTAGTTTAAAAATTGTCGCCAAAAAGTAGCTTTAAAAAATTCCATTTTGTAAACGCGTCTTTTCATTTTACTTCTCCGAATTAAAAAATGGAGTATTGCTGTACAAAAGTACACTTTAATACAATTAACACGAATTCGTTTCCTCGCTTGTAGCTTCCCTGCTCAAACTCTACCAATCAAACGTGGTATTGTTGGTGAATTTGGAACAGTGCAATTAGGATATCGCTCTGCATATAGCAGGGAAGCTTGGTGATAGTCTTGATGACATTCATCTATAACAAATAGATATTTAATAACATCTAAAACCAAAATTATATCAACATCTCAGATGGGCTATACACCACCATTGCAGATGCAAATATCATTACATCAATATCAATAACGATAAAATGTAGTTTAAAATATCATGCCTGTATAGCTCATTTTATACTCTTACTGACAATGAAAATTCCATATAATTTTGTATCTAAACATGCAATTTAATCCTTTTCCTACATTATTTTACTCATTTCTCACACTTCCATTAAGCTAGCACTAAAAAGTACTGATTAAAATTCTAACTGAAGACTAACGTCAAAACCCGGTCCCATGTCCACGGTGTAACATAAAGTGAACCACCTACACTTAAGCGCTGTCACTAACGCTACTGAATAAATCAATTTACACGCTCTTAAACTTATTCTACCAACTTAAATTTATAGAAAGAAAAATTCATCGCTTGCTATAGTTTATTGCAAAAAAGAAACACAAAATTCTGAACAGACCTCCAGCCCAAATTACAACCTATAAATTTGTGAAATCAGTTCTACGCGATAAACTTAAATGTGACATATAGAATCCGTACCAAATAAACGTATATGGATTCTACAGAGATAATTCTCCAATTAAGACAACAAAATGGGAAATGTACTACTTATAACACAAAAATAAATAAATTTATTTATCGATTTTTTTATTAATAAGGATTATAGATCATGTTAGATTAGTCATAAAAATACCTAGATTTTAATAAAGGTAAAATAAAATATGTATTCCATTAAAAAAAATGTAGATTGTGTTTGGTGTGACGTTGTACTAAATAATTAGGATTGTATGTTGTGGTACAAATATGACCCCCACCGTGTATAATGACTCCACTTGCTCGGAATTTGGAATGTTTGGTTTCTTTCTTTTTATTTGTGTTTATCATTTTAAGTGGTTCACTCTGTATGTCACTAATATAAATTGAATTGGTTTTCAAATAATCCTCGTTATAAAGGACAAATGTTTTAGTTACTGCATAACCAACGTTAGAGGTTCTTTTTCATTGAGTTCGTCATTTGTAGGTTTTATATAATTCAATGTTTTGGCATTGATCTATTTTTGCTCGTTGGGTAACCTTGAAAATAATTTTCATCAAATTTGCATAAGTTTTGCTAAAGCTGCCTTAAAGAGATTAGTCACTTTTGAACCCCGCAGATATAAAAAAAATGGATTTAGAATACGTCCTATATACTTTTATAATTAACAGGAATAGCTCAAAACAACTGAGCGATTCCCTAATCAAGCAACACATGCTTGCCCCTTCCATCGCAGTTACAGTGACGGATTCGCCGTTAAATTATCTCCAGTAGACTATATTCGTAGTGTATACGTCAAAACGTTATAATCCGCCTTCGCAGTGTCGATTTCTATTATTTCTACCAAAGTTTCGTAAAATAACGTAGAGCGCGCGGTAGGTAAAAGTTTTGAACCGCTCTCATCTCTAACGCAAAATTCTTCGCTTGCCCCGTACATACGCTTCTACGTCAAGGCGGACGCAATGCGCATGCTTCGGCCACAAGTTTGCTCATTCTCATTGTACAGTGCGAGAGAGTATACACAAACTCAATTCACTGCTGTGTGTAGTTGTAGGTAGGGCACCCAGTACAATGAACTGTTCGAAAGAGCGTCCGTCGTAACATATTCCCCTAAGTATCGTGGTGTTTGGTACGTATACGAAGTCGCGTTGTATAAATTTCGGAAAAAAATATCGGAAGTGTAAATATCGCGTCGCAACGTTAAGAATCTTCAAGATTAACGTGAATCGGTATTTCGATTAAAGTTTTATTACGTACTAAAGTGTCTGTGTTATATTTTGTTATTTAAATAGCAAATATCGCTTATAGCGCGTCTTTTAAAATAAAAGTGTAACGACGTCTGTACATATCTTTCGGAATTTATTTTTTTAAGCGTACTAATTTTAATTACGGTGTATCTGTGATTACGAACACAAACACAGGAAGTTTGATTAACATACCGCCGTCTTCCATACACCAACGCAACGCAGTGTACCTGTTTTTCTTTTTTTTTATTTGTCGTCCCTACAAAGTTTTTAAATTCAACGCTCTCAACAACGCACCAATTCTGGAGATCCGGGGATGCTTCTATGTTAGGTGAATATTCACGTTTATATTTGAACCGTCAGTCAGGTTATAAAGTATTCCTTCTACTCCTCAACTCAAAACACCCGGTTCCTAACCGCTACTACTACTCTTTTACTATATACTATACGTACTAATATTGTTGCCGGTCCCTTTCCTTTTGCACCTATACGCTAAGGCTGTGTTTCGTTCGAAAACGCTTTTCTTTTTCCGTTGGCACAGCTTTCAACCTGCGTCCTCCTTATACAGGCTGTTTCAATAGTGCCACATTCTTCGATTCCACTTTTATCTGAATATGTTTTTAATTCTAGCACTTGCAGAGGAATATGTGTTAAAATACTTTTTTTCAGTCAAATATATCTTGATGACGCATGCTTAGATTGAGCCAAGATAAATTTTATACAGTAATCGTTATAAAGTTTGCGTCAAAGTAAAAGCCTTTTATACTCGCTTTTTTCGTAAAATATATACCATTAGTTTATGCTTATTTGGAATTTAATCAAGCCCTTATAAGTTATACTCAGCGAAATTTCTATCGTTCCATATGACCTTTTGAACAGAATATTTGGTTTTCTTAATATCTCGGTTAAATTATGCATCGGAGTTACTGCTGAACTACAAAGAAACACTAAAGCAAGAGAAAATAATATTAAAAGACTTTATTACATTTTATACAGAGAGTATTTACAATAATGCTCACTTAAAACAGCGAAATTTCTGTAGGTCTATTCACAAAAAATTAGTAAATAAAATAAATACATAAAAAATTTATAATTCTTGCTAAACTTAGTGAGTGTTAGATCCTTCATTCAAAATAACTTCAAACATGCGGGTCTTCATACTGTATATAGATTTGGTCGATGTTGAAATAGACTTCGTTATCGCAGATTTTATTTTAATGCTATTGCACTGTTTATTATTCGCATACACCTCTCTTGCCAATATTGCCTGAAGATTTTCGATCAGGTTCAGATCGGGCCGGCGAGCAAGCCATTGCAATAAATTGATTTTCTTTTGATGAAACCACTCCTTCGTTTGTCTGGAATTATGGATAGCTGCATTGTCTTGCTGAAATATTCAGTCTTGCATCGGCAATTGTTCACCAAAATCATCAGAATCATTTCCAGAAGTTGTATATAAGAATTAGAATGCATTCGCATGGAAATAAAACTTATAGGGGTTTTATTATTATAGGTAAAAGCCGCCCACACCATTGCACTCCCCCACTAACATTTCGGATCATCGCAACTTCAGTGTTCTTGCACAAATCGTGCTAATAATATTTGAAACTCAGGCCCGTCCAGGTTAAATTTCTTCTCGTCAGAAAATATAATGGTGTTCCGTTCATGATGTCATCCCATGTGATCTTGCGCAAATCTCAGTCTTGCCTCTTCCGTGACTACAATACCGAAAACGTTTACTGCCAGATAAAATTTGTTGTACAACTCTGTTACTGATAAATTTAAATTAAGTTTTATTTATTGCACGATTGCAATGCTGTCTTCGAGTTAGTTTTTGATTACTCTCATTAGCGCTATTTTTGCTGTAGGAATTGTCCATCTTTACAAAATTATTGATGATATGACGGGATCGTTCTATTTTCTTAGCTATGGCTCGGTTTGAAAAACCCTGCCTCTTTATAACAATTTTTTGTTTTTTCCTCCTCGGATAGCAATTTACCTTTTGGCATGTAAGTATGTTGTTGTTTATGGAAAAGGAGCGTTCTACTTCTAATGATGTGGTGTTCGCGAATTTAAAAAGCTCGTTCCCACCATATTCGGACTATTGGTTTTCAATTAAACTCTTGTCTAAACACTGTAGTTTGAAAATTGGCATTCTTATTTGTAACCGCACAGAGTTGACAGCTTGGTGTTGTCTCATTTGGAAATAGTATCTAAAAGAATTGAATAATTTTCTGAAATTTGCCGTATTTGAGTATGGATTTCGGTATCTGAAATCAGCTGCTGGCTTACTGAATTTGCTTCGGCTTTTTGCGGAAATTTCTCATATATAAAGCAGCGTTAAGCCACGTTCCCCATCTCGTCAATACCGACTGTGGTGGCTGAGGAATGCCCAAATAAGTCTGTTTAATTTCTATTATGCGTTTTGGAGATTTGGTAAAAACTTTTTTTGATAGAAACTATAAATTGATCTACTTTTAGATAACTGTTTCTAATAAATTCAGCTATACGATGACACGGCATGGAGCAAATAGGTTATATGAACCAATTGAGGATTGGATTGTTTCAGCTTTAACCATGTTCGAACCCCCATCTATAACCAACATTAGTTGGGTTGCCGATACATCGAACTACCCAAAGATATTTTCTATAAGTTCTATCCCTTCCGCGTTTGTTTTTTTTGTAATATTTTACAACGAAAAAGAAGAGACAGTGATATCTCATCGCTTTTTACAGTGCGCACTAACACATTTACAATGCAATTCCTTCTTGCATGCATTGTTTCATCTATCATCAGCCATACTTTTTGATCTTTTAACTCTGCCTTTATTTAATTTTATTTAATGTTGCACACACTTAACATATAAATAAAGTCATAGAGAAATTTATAATATGGTACAACACGTTGCGCATTTAACCGGTGTTGTTTGCTACTAACATGTATGGTAAAATGTTGATACTTAATAATAGTGCCAGTGTATTCTAATGTCTATTAACACTCGTCGAACCTAAGAACGAACGCCGTCAATTCGCCATCATCAATCTAGCCCGGCATTTATACACATATTAACCATATGCGTATGAATCCCGGCTTTGGGTATGTACGACCACTCATTTCTGCACGCTTAGTAATAATCAAGTAACTCTAGAATAATTGACTACTGCTAATAACATGAACTTCCAAAGGCTTATGATGGAAATGGCAGATTAAATTAATCTTAAAATAAAGTGAATAATACCGTAAATAACCATAAATAATTTATTTAAAGGATCAAAGGAATTATCAGAGATTGCTGTCAAAGTTGAGAATTAATAAAACTCTCGTTAAAAGCCACGTCAGTGGTTTACTGCCATGATTTCCTTGCTGAAAAATTGAAAAGTTACATTCAAAAACTTAGAGTACTTTAAAAGAGAGTTTTATTAACTTCCTCCAGCTTCAATTTTGAGTACGATCCCCAATAAATCATTTGATTTTGACGTACTTAAATGGCTTGATTATGCAACCAACTGCATATATTTAAATATATCGCATAAACAGATTCTATTAAATAACTAACCGATTAAACGTTTAATATAAATACAATAGTGTAATATAATTTCTGCAATTTCTTACATTTACTTTATTCGGATTATGAAATATTTTCTATTCAAACACAGATGATAATCTCTTTCATACAAATAAACTTATTGTATCGTACTACATGACTGCAACGTTTTTTTCAATCTGTTATTCTCATACATAACACATGGGCTGAAAAGTCCCGGGCCTAACACATAGATGACCCTAGTTTTTTCAGTTAGTACTAACCTTCAAAAGACAGCTGTTAAAATTTCATGATATTCTATTCATAGTTTGTGAGTTATTGTGCTAAGAGTCGCGCTACTTTTGTTATTTACAAAACAATGGATCAAAAACAATTTCGTGTTTTAATTTTACACTGCTTCTTGATGGGAAAAAATACCGTTCAAGCGAAGCATTTGACAATGAGAAAGCTCTGTTCAAAGTGGGTGCCGTGTTTGCTCACTGTTGACCAAAAACAAGAACGTGTTGATGATTCTGAGCAGTTTTTGGCCATGTTTAAACGTAACAAACCGGAATTTTTGCGTCGATATGTGAGAATGGATGAAACATGGATTCATCACTTCACTCCGGAATCAAAACGATCGTCATCTGAGTGGACAGCAACTGGTGAACCTCGTCCAAAGCGCCCGAAAGCACAACAATCGGCTGGAAAGGTTATGGCCTCGGTATTTTGGGATGTGCATGGTGTAATATTCATCGACTATCTTGAGAAAGGAAATACCATCAATAGTGAATATTATATAGCGTTATTGTAGCGTTTGAAGGCCGAAATTGCAAAGAAACGACCGCATATGGCAAATAAAAAAAATTGTTTTATCAAGACACCGCACCGTGTCACCAGTCAATCAAAACAATAGCAAAACTACATGAAATGAACTTCGAATTGCTCCCACATCCACCGTATTCGCCAGATTTGGCTCCGAGCGACTACTGGCTGTTCGCAGACCTCAAAAAAATGCTCGCCGGCAAGAAATTTCGTACGAATGATGAAGGTTATCGCTGAAACTGAGGCCTATTTTGAGGCAAAAGATAAATCGTTCTACAAAAGTGGTATTGAAATGTTAGAGCGGCGCTGGAATGATTGCGTTGCTCTTGATGGAGATTACGTCGATGAATAAAGCTAATTTTGAACCAAAAAAACCGTGTTTTCTTTGTTAGGCCTGGGACTTTTCAGCCCATGTGTTGCTTACTAAGTCCCTTTCTGCAAGTTTCATTACGTCGTCCAATTTGAAGACAGTATTTTCTGCGTTAAGCTACTTTTTTATGGTTGCCCATATCATCTCATTAGGATTAATTTCATAATTTCATATAGTTGTACTTTCAGCATTTCAAGGTTTATTATTTTTTTTTCAATTAACCTAGTCATTTCTCTTTTAATCGCACAGCTATTTGACGCTCAGCCTATTTGTATGTTATGGTATCAATAATAATTTGCTGATTTTTTGGGTAAATTTGTGTATGTTACGCCTGTGGCTAACATTTTAAGTAATCGAGTGGGCGTGCATGTTCTTCAATTGTTTCCTGCGCATCCCTTCCACTCGCCAAATTTCATTGCAGGATTTGTAAATGCATATATCCATGTTACATTTTGGTTCAAATCCTGTTTATTACAACCAGCAGCAATTTTTCTAGTCAATTACAATTCCATTTCTTTTTCTATCGTTAATTCTATCACCATTTCAATTGTTGATAAATCCGCAATTTGAGGAGGCCAAACCATTAATTTTAGTTGATTTCTTGCTGCTTTCTGCTCTAAAAAGTTTTTACAGATTCAAGCCGTATGTTTGGGGAAATTATCTTGTTGGAACACAAACAGCTCACCAACAATACGGCTTCCACACGAAATAGCATGATTTTGCAAAATATCAAAATTCCGCATTGTACCACTACTTTTCACTAAATCATCCATAGTTGTTCCAGCAAAACAACTCCAAACCATAACACTATCACCTCCGTGTTTGACAGACGGAACTAAGCAGGCCACACTAGCTCTTTCCCCTGCTCGTCGACGAACAAAAGCTCTCCGTTACGTAGCAAGTAACTGAAATTTGAACTCGTCGGTCCATAAGACTGCGTTCCGATCATCCAGTGACAAGTTTGCATGCTCTCTTGCCTCTGTTAATCATTTCTCTTTATACATGCGTTTTAACAACGATTCTTTTATACTTAAACTCGCTGAAAATAATCGCCTCTTGACGGTGGTAACAGAAACATTGTTAGTTGATGTGTATTAACGCGCGTTGCGATATCCGGTGCCGTTAGACGTCCATCTCGTTTTGAAGTCGGTACTGTAAATCTATCTTCAGCTCCAGAGGTTACCCGTGACCGCCCACTTCGACTTCTATCCGGATTTTTCCTATCTGTCTTGTCCGGGGCACTGTGTAATGCAAACCTTTCGGCGAAATCCCTAACCGTAGAGTATTTCTCTGTCGGTATATCCTTCGTCGCGAAGAGTACGTGTATTACTATGTTGTTTTACAGTGAACTGTCTGCATTTTAGAATTCTTAGGCTCAGTACTTTACCAAATTGCTACAATTGTGCACCAATTTAAAAAAATTAATTCCGCACAAGAAAGCAATAAGACACTAAGGATTAATACCTTTGCCACATGTATTAAACGATTATCGAAGAAGTGCTAAACTGTTTGACAGAAAGTAATTACTAGAGGTATTATCCGACCCCACCCCCGCAAACAATAGTTGTACTATGCTATACCTGTGAATTGTACATCCACACAGTCCTTGCAATCGTCATTTAATAGTTGTACTCTTGGAACTAAGCAATGAAATGTATTTGGGTGAAATTTGTACCTAAATGTTTTTATATTTGCATACAATAATTTATAATAGGGATTAACGATTTCACTATATGCCTACCGGTTGCATTATTTTAAAGAAGATTTGCTTCCAAACTTATGAATGGTAGTGTACATAGTAAATGATCAACTGAAAGTCGCTGTGTTAGAGCTTTTTTAAAAATTATTCATGGTAAATAATTAATGAAGCTAATTTCAAATTGTTGCTGATACAATAATCTTGCTATAAAAGAAGTATCAATAAACTTTTAACTTTCTAGGATTTTACATTAAAATTTTAAGTACATAGTGAAATTCTACAACTATACATGATCCGTACGGTAAAGTTTTATTACGTACGCGTGCTTATTTTTGAACTGTTTAGAATTTAAGAGTTGCAAAGAAAACATGGTTTATTACAAAAGAGAAAACCAACGGAAGTTAATATTTCTATCTACGTGTGTTTAGTGCAATATCTCTGAAACAACACAAATAATTTTAAATTACGGCTGTCTGATAAAATATATAGTTTTATCTAAATGTTCTGTTCTCTCCCCCTCTATTTGACGATAAGCAAAGTATCGAAGAATGTGGTTCTACCAAGCCAGTGCATCTTTCACGATATATAAATGTTTAAGCTAAATATAGTAACATGGATTTTTAACAAAAAATACGTCACTTCATCGCTTAAATTTACGATTTTTAACCTTATCCTACTAACGAATACGGATTGTTGACAGTGATATGTAGAAAAATAGCAATATACCAACCAGCGTACTCGGAAATTGTCGGATTTATTTGTAAAACGGCGTATACTACTGATAGCGAACGGTATTACAGAGCTGCGCGTACTGTTATAATGTCAAATTTTACTTCGCTTTGCAACAATATTTATTACAGATGGCCGCGATTCGTGGAGAACCGCAGCCGTTAAATTAATGAATACAATTGAATTTTTGTTGTTAAAAAAATATCCGTTCGATACAGCTACTTAAAACCCAATTAAAGATGAAGTCGAGTACGGTAGTCGTAGTATTATTTCTTATCTAAGTCACATGTTGGGATATTTTAAATTATAGACAGCGAGGAAGATCGTTTGTATTTGTATTGGGATTCAGTTGTTATCTTGTTATCTGAAAGTTATTGACGATATGTTTTTCAAATTTGGAGAGTTCGTGTGGCAATTGGCAACGTCGCGCGTTTTTCCAACTTACTTAATGCTTATTGCGTACAATTGAAATGGTCTTGATTCGTGATAGATTTAACCTTAAATATGAAACCTTTCTTGCATATCATGCTTTTTCAGTGTACCTAAAACCAGTAAGGATGTCAAGGCTTAGATTTCTGAAAATTGCCAATGGGAGCCTTTTGACATTGAAATTGCAAAAGTAATTTCAATAATGCAAATTTTATTACGTAAGCAAAAAACCAAAAAATTATTGTTTATGTTTTAATTATTGCAGGGTTGAAAGAAATATTCTACCAATTCAGTACCATCCTGTGTAACGTATTATTCAAATTCATTAGAAATTACATCCTCAATAATAATAATACTTTATTGATGTTAGCACATATAAATGTATGTTATCTGGTATAATAGTATATATTTTACTGAAAGTATATGTATGTAATACATACATTACCATTCATAAGTTTGATCGCACGATATAAAATAAGAAGACTAACTAGAAAACTGATGTTTGTGAGAAATTTATTAAAGAAACAAGTGTTACTTATTCACTTAAAATATTTTATTGACAAAATAGTATATTCTAATAAAATGCATACACCTATAGCGTTTCTTCAAAGTAACCCCCTTTTGCTTTAGAGATTGCCCGACAGATACACGGCATACTTAGAACTAATCGCTCCAAATACAATTCGTCTGTAGCATTTCATACTTCCTGCAGAGCATTCCAGGATGCTGCTTTGGCAATCGGAGATTTTTTTTCGGACCTCGCGATCCAAATGATCCCACAAGAGCTCAATTGCTTTGCAATCACGTCTCTATGGTGGTCACGCCATTAAGATCCCTTTAGAAGATTTGTCTTGAAAATAAGCTTTAACCACCTTTGCGATGTGTTTGGGATCGTTATCTTGCTGGTAAGTAAATACCCCCTAAATTTACATCCAGTTAGTACCACATCGTTTTCTAGGATTCTCCTACTTCTTTTATTATTCTTTCCGCCATTTTAACTAATTTTCGAATCCCTCCGCCTATATTATGATCAATGTTTCACTGCTTTTGAAATGCACTCCTCTAACATTCTTTCTTCCATAGCGACAACGAATAAACGTGCGGCGTGTTTAATTCTGAATAATTGGAATTTCGATTCGTCCGTCCATAACACATTTTTCCAATAATTTACACTTCAGTGTGCATGAGCTTTTGCCCAATTTAGTTTTTTCCATTTTTGTATAGAACTTAATTGTCGTTTTCTTACTGCTATACGACGCCTCAAACCGGTTTTTATTAGTCTCCGTTCTACTATCGATACACTTAGTGTCTGACAGCGTTGTAAATTGAGCTCTGCCGTAAATTGCGGTGCGATAAGGCGGTGATTTCTTAGGATCATCTTGTTTCGTCGTTCATCTGGGGTTTCCACTTTAATTTCTACTCTAAATCCTACTGGTCTCTACCTTTCTTTTAAATGTCCCACGCACACAACACTCAGAAATATTTAATTGTCCAGCAATTTGAAACATTTGCTTCGTACAAAACGCATATTCTGGCGCCCGTTTCAATATCCAATTCCCTTCTTTTTTTGGCATATCTTCAATCAAATAAGCTAACAATATGAAATAGGGTCTTCCTAACGCAATCACACACGTTTCAGTATCTCGGCAATATTCTGGTTGCATACTGAATGCACAGTTTATTATAAGACAGATGGATAGAAATGCATATATTGTTTTCGTGTTTTGGAGGATTTTGTAAATAAGTCTTACTGTTATGAATGTATACTATCAACATTAAATTGTAAATGTCAATCTAGGAAGACTAGCATGAATTTCCCTAAATATTTTTAAAATAGTTCTAATTGTAAGTGTAACGCAATATATTAGGTGTTATCAAACTTACAAACGACAGTGTATATACGAATACATAATTATAATTAGATATACTTTGCATATTAACGTTAAGAAACGATATAAATATGCAGTGCTAGAGGTGCAACTAATTAAGTACAGTAATATTTATATGCGAAAAATATATGCTCGTCGATTGCTACTATGGTAGAATAATACTTATATGAAGTACTTATATAGTTTAATGTCTTTTGTAGCTAGGTAGAGAAAATTGTAAAATTTATTTTTTTTAATAAGATATTGCTGTCAACATGATTGAAATATTCTGTAAATTTACATTGAATATTTACACTTTCAAATGAATTTTTACATTTACATGGTTGATCATAAGTAACCAACGCTGTGCATAATTACACATTAAAGTAACTAATATTTTCTGTTGAATAATTGCGGAATATTATACAGGAAATGCTGTTGGCTATGTTTTCCGTTACATTGCGAAATAATGTTTTGATGCGTAATTTTATCTTACAGGTTTATTTAGCGAATATAATGCCTAACGTAACAAAAATTTGGCAAAAATGAAAAACTGAAGTTATACATAGATTGAAATTATTATTTCTCTACTTTCGCGTATATTGTGCGGGACAAAATGAAAAAAAATTAATAAACAATTTGAAGCAATTTGTTTTTGAAAGAAATACTCAGACATGAGGTTATTAGCTTAAACAACATTGATGGTTTAGAAAATTCAGTCTAACACAGGGATCCGTGATTTTACCAAACTTTCGCTAACTTCTATATCTTTAATGAATTCGTGCTAATTTTCAAATTTTGTGACAATAGTATATACAAAGGGTCTTTGAAATAAAATAAAATGGTGTAATTGTATGGAACATGAATCCAAATTTGAATTAATTTCAACGCGAACGTCAGAATTAAAAAGACCCTAGGAAATTGCAAAATGTGCCATCCTATAGTTGTAGAATGCGCATATATAATACATTTATCCAACGAAACTCACATACATACACTGCAATAACACAGCTGTCAATGTTATAAAAACTACAGGATAACGCTACCTTTCAAACAGCATGCTTACGTACGAATATTTCGACTGTGAATAATAATAATTTTTTTCTCGCGTTTGCGAAGGAATTTTTGTAACATATTTTGGATTTGAGTCTAATAAAATTAGATCTATTCATTTTTCATACTTTTTTATTTTATTTCATGAGCACCCTGTATACCTAATCTTATTAATAACCTCCAGAATGCTACCAATACTGTTGAATGCACTAATACAAATGGAGAATTCACTAATCTAATATTAATGCTGATGGTATTTCCTAATATACTTTTGATAATTTATGTGCATTAATTAACCAACTGTTCTATAACTTTAGTCATATTTTGATTTAATACTAAGTGAAACAACAACTATAATTTTAATACCTATTCTAGTAAAGAACAAAAGGGAAACTACACGATTATACTTTATGGATTTATGTATATACATACGTGTAAATCTGTTAAATAACATCATGCGGGTGTGTGTTCTTAAATGTATTTATAATAAGTTTCCAAGTTGAAGCTTTCGCCGGTTAAAAGATCTCATACATTAAAAAGCCAGCCAAAATATTTTGGCCGTTTTGACAAAGCGCTGACGTCATTTCCTACATCGTCTGTCAAGCCACGTTGACGATTATAAAATGGGTCCGAATAAATTTGCACCTTTAGAATGAACAGCCAAAATTCATCAAGATCTCTCCGTATAACAATGTTGCCCGTAACGATTTCATACTTGGACGTGGTCTATTTTTAACGATTCCTACTGAGCAACGTTTTGTTAATGATAATTCACCAATATATACTATCTATGAGTTCATCATTAAAATAAAGTAGGAGGTTATACCGTTTATGAATGTTTATTTCCTTTCAAATACTGATGTATTGCAATTTTTAGTCATATTTAATAAGGTAATTAGGCACGTACACATATTGTTGATTTGATTTGCTATAATTAGATACCAGAAAAAAGTGCATGCTCAATTAGTGTTTGGAAACGCATATTTACTGTTACTAACGTAACTTTTGTGGAAGTTATGCAAATGATTCAAATTAATATATACGGGTGTTTTGTTTATGTTTCGGATAACTGCGCCATATTTTGATTTAGTTGGCTAAATATAAGTACAGTCTCATGCCTAGAGTATGCTGATTTCATGAAAAACGTAGTGAAAATATTTGCTACGCTGAATAAGTTTTAAGTCATTTTTTTTATCGTAGTTGCCATTTTGGTATGGTGATAAATACAAAAGTTAATGCTAGCAACTTTATAACCAACTTAAAGTTAGGGGAGTTATTATTAACTAAAAACAATTCTATTTCCTATACTGAAAAAAATTTGTAGATCTTTGAAATATATTATGTAAAATTATTTGGTAATTTCTTACGACTATCAAGAAAATTAAGTAATATAGTGGAAATACTTTATAAACAATTTTATACCATTGCCTTGAAGGGTTTAGTAATGGTGATTCTATTTATTAACTTTTATGGATCATATACCACGTGCTCAAAAATAATTCGTATGGAATCGTAATACTAACTAAATGAAGTTCCATATTTTAATTTTTATTAATTCTAGAACGTGTGCAACTTTCTTAAGACTCATGCTCAATAGAAAATGGATATTTCTGTAATATTTTAATACTGCTCTCTGAGAGTTTACGAATGCCTTCTACAATTATTTTCAGATATTTTTTATATAGTTTTTAAAAATGTTGCATAAAATGTCTCTTAGAAAGACAATCTTTCTGGACAATTTAAATTTATCACTTATGCAATAAAATAATACGATACAATTGATTACCTTTATTTTGTAAATCGCTTACGTAGAATTTTAAGAACTTCGTCATAAAGGACAATTTTTTTGTACCCCAGTTCTCAAAGTTTTCGTTTGCATATATGTTTTAGGATATTGCGAGCGTCTTCGATTTTTTAAAAAAATATAGGCGTACCCCTTTAAGTATACATATACCACTACCAATATACAAATCACCCCATATCTTAACGTAGTAACACTACACCCAGCGAAATCTCTGTAGTTATATAATTTTGTTGCTTCCCTATAAATATTTAAGAACGATATGCGTTGGGAATTACTTAGAATTACATTTCTGAACGTAAAGAAATAGCAGAAATATTATTCTGTCAATATCACAACTGTTAGATGTATAGGGGAAGTACCCGCCGCATAAATGTGTAAATATAAGTGAGATGTCTATATTTCTACTAACTTATATAGACATCTTACGAAATCCTTACCTTTCAGTGTAAGAAAGCTTCTAAGTATCTTTAAAAGTTCTTTTATTGTTAAATATATAGGTTATCGAAGTATAAATATCAGTTGATAAAAATGCCGAGATGTAAATTGCTATTCCATGAGGAAAAAATAAATTGTTATACACTGGGGTGACAAATAAAATAGACACCTACTAATTAAAAAAAAGATCCTATTCCCGTTATATATATACAAAATATTTTAAAATTTTTAAATTAGACTAATATTTTGTCGATCCACCTTTACTTGCGTGAAATGCTGCGAGTCGTCGTGGCATAGAATCTATTAAATGATTAATGGTGTCTTCTGGAATATTTAACCACTCTTCTGTAACAGCTGCCACGAGTTCTTCCTTATTGCTGGGTTTTCGGGGTCGTTTCGCCATATTTGTCTGAATTATGTGCCAAAGATTCCCTATCGGATTCATGTCTGGTGATTGGCCTGGCCATGGTAAAATCCGAATCCCCTGTTCCTCTTTCCATGTGGTTGTTGTTCTTGCTTTGTGGCGGGGTGCTCCATCCTCCATAAAAGTGGCGTCTTCTTTAGATAAAATGGCGTTGTCGAATATCGGTAGTAGTCCTTCTGTTAATATTTGGATATATTTTGCCGTATTTATATTTCCGTCGCAGATTACTAATTGCGATCTTCCACCATACCAAATCGCGCCCCTCACCATGATGTTCACACCGCCGTATTTCACCGTCTGATGCAAAAATTTATCGTCCAGTTGCTGTGACGATCGTCTCCATACCCACGTACGACCACTATCACTGAATTGGCAGTATCTGCTTTCGTCTGAAAAAATGACAGACCGCCAGAACTCTTCGGGCTTCGTTCGCATTTCGTTTGCCCAAGCCATTCGGCGCCGTTTTTGAAACACCGTAAGGAGAGGTTTTTTCTTTGCCACCCTTTTATACATCCCCACGCTGTGGAGGTATCGCAGAACGGTGCGCTGACTTTTCTGTGAAGTTGCCGCAAGCTCAGCTGTACTTTTTCGCGGTTCTCTTAACAGTTCGCGCACAAGCACCCTTTTACTTCTTTCAGAGGCTCCGGCACGACCTGGTCTCGGTTCCACTGTTATTTTTCTCTTGCGTTTAAATAGTGTAATCACACGGTTAACTGTGGACAACGGAATATTTAAAAATTTACGTATTTCACGTTGCGAAGCGCCGCGTTCACTCTGGCCAACGATGCGACCCCCGGGTGAAGTCGCTAATATCACTCGAACCTTGTAAACGAGGCATAGTTGTAACGATACTAAACTATGACGAATTTCTTTCGATACATCTTCCCCTACCCTAATGACAAGAGAAAGTTCTTAATTCGTTCTTAGAATTTAGCTGTTTACATATTTATACCGCTTTACCTGGTGTCTATTTTATTCTGTCACCCTAGTGTAAAGAGGTAGAGTTTTCAAACCGAGCCATCAACAATTTTATAAAGTTGGGCAATTCCTACTGCAAAAATCGCACCAAGGGTAGTACTCAAAAACTAACTAGAATATTTCGGGCAGCCTCTTTTGGTTCTGGCCTCTTCTGTTCAAAAGTTCATATGGAACTATAGAAATTTCGCTGAGTCCACGTTGCATCTAAAACAAATTTCATCTTGTATACTGTTTACCAGCATAGACCAATAACAACTCGAACTGTTACAAGTGTAAACAACAATTAAGCCTTATATTTGTTTCAAGAGGTTTTTTGGGAAAAAAATTTCTGGAAACCCAAAATACATTTACTTGAATGTAATGTCTTAATTTAAAGAAATATTCTCTTCCGGGAATAAACCAACCCAAGAAAAGTAGCTTTTGTTGGTAGAAAGAAAGATGTATGTGTACATTGATAACTTAAGTTTGCTTTGCATCCACTTTCAAAAACCTGCAGTTTTATTGTGGATAAATAAATGCATATGAAAATATTTTCAACAAGATGTATAGTATTTTTGCTGAGAAGACGAAACGCTTGACTAGATTGTAGCTTGCGATCTTTAGTTTTAATTATAGTTTGGTGTGTTTGTTGTCACAACAATGTTTATTTTTAAAATCAATTATTTCCAAATACAGTTATATGTATTTGATACATTTGTTATAATTAACTACTTTAGTGCTTGTAATATGGCAGTGATGCGTATTCTAAGTACTGTCGTTGAAACCAATAGAACTACTTTTAAATATTACTTTCGTTGTTATTAAGCTGCTAAGACTATACAAGAACAAACAATCTGACTATAGTTAGGATTGTGGTGATATTTAGTTACATTATACTGTAATTTTAAACTTTCAAACTTGCGTAATATTCTATTCTGCTAGCGGACTGAGAACTCATAATTGTTATTTATTTGTCAATATCACTTTTGCAACAAATACATAGTGAAGTCGATTTCTTGTGTATATACGGGTTATAAGTCCACCTTTACGTTCAATCAATAAAACTTACGCTAGCAATCATTTTTAATCAAAAATTTCAATGTTTGTTTATGTCGGTTTTATACGATTATCGATTCATATGGAACGGGTTTTATGCATACTCTGGAAAATTTGGCCTGGATTAGTTAAAAACATTCAAATTACAATTTCCTTATGACCATTGTTTTCTTACTTTCGCAAATCATTTATTATCCACGTAAATCGACAAGATCTCAACTTTCGGAACAATAATTTATTTGTTTCAATATAACCTCATAAACAATGATAATTTAGTTTTCTAAATATGTACATATGATTGATTTGATTCATTACAATTCGACAAACGTTTGGTAAACATCAAATCACACAAATTAATTATTCTTCTTGAACTATACAACAGATTCTGATGAAGTTATCAAAGATATATACACTGCGTTATATTATTAATTGTCCATTAAGCGACTGGAGAATCCTTGACCCCAAATATGACGATTTAACCTAAAACACTTAGATAAAATTCTCCTTCTAACCAAGAAGCTGCGTCATTTCATTTAAAAATGATTTTGGCCTACTGTGTTCATACCTTCCATTATTTTTGGTCCATGCTTGGCATAAAGTTTATCTACGCTAGAGAATTTTAAATTATGGTAGAATATAATTTTCCCCTATTACAAGAGGCATAGGGCACGCCTCTTATTGATAGAAATGTATTTCCCCGCCTACATTCTATTGATAAAGTTCTACTAGATTGATACACTACCGTTCATAAGTTTAATCGCACTATATAAAATAACGAAATAAACTAGACAGATAATCTTTGGGACGAATTTATTAAAGAAACAAACTTTAGTCATTAAGTCAAATGTTTTATTGACAAAACAGTACATTCCAAAAAAATATACCAGGTGAAAAGCTGCAAGCTATGGATTGCATTCTGGGCGACTGGAAATGGGAAGGACTTCCAGCTGTTCGCGTACACAAGCACGAGGCCGCACCACGAATTTGTTAACATTCGGCGACACGTCATAGCTCAGGCGAAATAAAATGAACGTGATATTCGTTTTATCACTAAAGCTCATTTTTATGTCGTTATTGATGATATGAATAACAGATGAATAACCAATTTTCTAAGCCAGCTATTGTAAACATGATTTACGAGGTTTGTGAAAATAATATTAAATCCAACGTTACATTTCTATTAGTAAAAAGCGAAATAATAAGACAATACTCATTTGATAACTAAAAAAAGCCAATAAACTGCGACGTATAGCATAGATTTGTTTTTATTCATACTTATTTCTAGGTATATATATCGAAGCATCAGATAATGAAACTGATAACGGATTTCAGTGACAGAATTTATCATAGCTTCATGAAAAGTAAAATAATATTAAATGTTCTAAACTGAATAAAAATTCTTATCAAATCAAAGCGATAAATATAAATAAAGGATTAGTAAAGATAACAACTTAAAGTTAGATGCAATAATTGCAAACAAATGTAAAACTATAAATAAAATTGTAAAAAAAAAATTCATTTCTAAAAAAAAATCGAACACCGGCTTCACTTGAAATGAATTACGCATGTCTAGCGGTTCCTCTACCTCACTTCGCACTAATACAGAATAAGAACTTCATTGACACGCCGTCGTCCTACAGAATAGGAGTATTTCTCGACTTTGTTAACTTATAGAAATCTTGTTTCTTCATCCTTCAAAGTAAATTCTTTTTGCTTTGTCAAATTGCCTGACAGATACGTTGTATCCTTAGAACTAATCACTCTAAATACGATTTGTCTATTGCATTCCACACAGCCTACAAAGAATTCCAGATTGCTGCCTTGCCAGTCAGAGATTTTTTCCGGACACCCACAAGAACTCAGTAGTGCAATCAAGTCACTATGGTGGCCACTCCATTAAAGATAGGACTTCTTCAGAAGACTTGCCTTAAAGATAAGCTTTAACCGCCCTTGCTGTGTGTTTGGTTTCGCCGCATCGTCTTTTAGGATTCTCAAATACACATCCTTTGTAATTCTTTCATCTATTTTAACTAATTTTGCAATCCTTCCGCCTCCAAAGCAACCCCATACCATAATGTTTCTTCCTACATGTTTCACTGTTTTTGAAATACATTTGTCGTCCGCCCATAACACATTTTTCCAATTATTTACACTCCAGTTTGCGTGAGCTTTTGCCCAATTTAGTCTTTTCCATTTGTGTATATTCAGATCTGCTTTTATTAGTCCCCGTGATACGGTCGGCATACTTACTGATCGACGGCGTTGTAAATTGAACTCTGCCACAATTTCCAGTGCATATAGAAAATTATCTAAAATCAAAAAATTAGACGTTGTTGGAATGGCTTCAAAATAGTCTGAACCGAAATCCAATAGAAAATGTATGGAATGAATGTTTTAGAAAAGAAGATGTCCTTGAGGAAATGTAATAGCAAAGGTAAATGATTAAAAAATATAAGGAATTGTAGGAAAAAATAAAATTGATAATGCACAGATGTCAGTAAAAAGCTTGTTCAAAAGAAAAGCTGCCGTTATCAAATTAAAAGGAGGTCACACTAGATATCAAACAATCTGCATGTATATTTTTATTTTAATAGTTATTAATAAGATTATAAAAATTTCTACTTGTTTTGTATACCGGCATTACTGATATGTGCACTTTCTATTGCTTTAAAAATACTGTTAGAATTAATTGCATAGTTACAGAGAAGCTTTTTGAAAGAAATTCTATTTTTGACTCGATACATATAAACAAATAAGTGCAAAACATAATATTTATACTTCAGCCGATAGAACAAGTGCGATGGCATACACCCACAAGCAGTTTTTATTGTTCCTGTTTTCGTGTAGTATACAGACTCGGGCATATATTCACATTCTATACACTTACATACATATTAATCGTTCCATAACGGAATACAACAGATGTGTAACGTTATAGCTGTAGTAAAATAATTAATACCTTTTTAACAGGCCTTATTAGATGTAACGTTTATAGACGCTTAAAAACCATTTCCTTTAACAACGTAGGTGTATACTAAAATACCTAAAATCAATATTTTCGGTGTAAATTATGACGTCATACAAAATTCGTCATTCTTAAGAGCCTAGAAAGTGGAGTGCACCGACTGGATCGTATTGTAATGGGATTTTGTCTTTTGACGCGTTTGGTTGTTACTTAAAATAGAATAATTTCCCTACGTTCTTTTAATTTTCATTTTGCTATATATTAACGTTTCTCTCTCTTTGTTGAAGGCAATGTAGAATTCGTTCTTTTAATTTCTAATAAGAAATCTTTATTTTACTCCTATTGATGGAACTTTATATATTAAATTTAATTCTTTTAATATAAAATTATTCTTTTTCTTTAAGAAAACAATAATTACATACACAACATAAACATTTAAGTAATATATCGCTTTACATAAATTATTTGATCTCAAAATTGATATAAATTTGTTGGAAATGTAAATTCACACCCATTATTGCAAGCGTTCAATAGATGTTTTTAATTTTATCGTATCTTTATTGCTTATTGTATGCATGGTTCTATACTCTAAAACTAGTTTCAGCTAGTCTCCATATCATTTTCTAGAATGCCGAAATAAATTGTTACACATTAAGAAAATATCAGTAATTGAAGATTATAGATTATAAAAACGAAGTTACGAACTACTGAAAATAATAAAACTGAGGTGGGAGATAAGACGCTGAAATGGGGATTCAAATATATACAAAGAGGATATTGGTAAAAGGGTAAACATATTTTTTTTGTTGTATGTTTATACTTATAATTTTCGATTACAGTGGCATCAAAAAGAACTGACACCGTGTTGATGCACCTGAAAAATTGGCACTCAAGATTCACCATTTTGATTTTTTCAGTGGCGTTTAATGAGAAATTATTGAAGCTATTTAGTTTATTGAAATGTATGTAGTAAAAGCATTACTGACTGGATTTTAAAAATGGAATGAAACAAAGACTTTAAAATGTATTTTATAAATAACAGCTAAACATGAGTAGTCAAAATGCATCCGGTGTAACAAATAAATATGATTAAATTAACAAATTTAAGCACACTTCGTTACAAGTGATGTTCAAAACGATGGGTAAAACATCTCGTATTATATACAATACTTATCTAACAGCAAGAATTTCACGTAACTACATAAAAGGTGGTACGACTGACAGCTTAAGATCATGTCAAGTCATCGACGCATGTAACTAGCGTTGTCTAACAACCAGGCAAACAAATTAAGTAAACATTACCTATTGGAACGCCTTGAAAACGACAACAACATACTAAGATAGGTTATAAGGATGTGAGATTTGGGATTTTCTTTCTCCAAGTTTTAAATTTAAATAAGACAATTTTTTTAATTATATCGAGCTGTCCTATAAATTTTCAGACAGAAAGAAGAACATTGTTTATTCATCAGTCTTGGAATATTCCTCGTCTAAATTTAACGACTAGACAAGAAGCCAGGATAACTAGGGTTTGGAATAGCAGGAGAAGCAGGAAGAATATGTATGAGTAGTTTAACAATACAAGTTAATTTAAATGATGACAATCAACATGGTATATTTGTGTTCATTTGAAAGAAAAATTATGAAAAACATTACACTACATTTTGAACACTCTTAATTTCTTCTCTTCAAAGTTAATTTACGTATTTAAGCAAGTTAAAACCCTCGCATATTTGTGAAATGGTAGGAAAATGTAAAAACATTAGATTTAATAAGGCGTATTATGAAGGCGTCAGGGGTTCTGATTTTAACTCGTCTTTCAATATATACAAGCCTGTGCCAAATTGGTCTTAGATTATGGATGCTTATTATATGGTGATACTGATCAAAATGATTTAAGGGAAGTTGAACTTGTTCAAATTAAAAATTTTAGATTATGCGAGAATGCACTCCAAAGTAAACCATTTAAAGTTTAGCAGATCGAAGCCCTAGAACCTCGCTAAAAGTTAAAAATTTGAAAGAATTTTAGGGAAAATGATTTGATTCGATTTTGCTTATAAATATTGGAAGAAAAAGAAATCACCTATTTTAGCTGTGACTTTCGACGATTTGATAAATCGGATTCACGGATGACAAATTTTTGGCTTCCTGTATCATCCGGAAATAGTAAAAATCTTTGATTATCTCAAGAGATTCTACCAGAAGCACGCACATTTGTAGCTTTATAGATATTAAGATAATAGGTGAAGTGAAAATAAAAATGCATCATAGAGAATTATAGTGGGTCAAAGGACATAGTGGTATTTAGACTAATAATATCCACTAGTAGGTAAGCTGGTTACAGAAGGTCACATCAAAGGAAATCTATATAGATCTGTACTGGACAGGAAATATTTATTACAATAACTTACTCTTAACTGAGGCTTATGGCTGCGCGCTTGGCTGTTAGTCTCGAGGTTCCGGCTTCGAACCCTGGGGCTGCTTTTCAATGTTGACATTTTCTGTTGGGGGATGCGGGGATATGGATTATTATTACAGGCGAGTGGAATGCCTACTGCTCACCTGCGCACAAGTGTCATTATGCCTAATACGGATAAGTATTGACACATGAATTGTGGTATACCCGAATATTTGCGACTTAGTATGGCAAGAATTCAACCATAGTCAATTTCCAAAGACAAAATCGCTGTAAATACAGCTTTTGAAAGAGATGTGAAGAGACATAAGACGTGAATACACAGACATGTTTCTACCTACCCCGCGTCATCAGCGTGGTTTCGAATGGTTTATGCTCGACACATGTAATTCTCTCTCTGCTGCTATCGCCATGTCTAACCCTACAATACAAGTGATTATTCCTGGCGCTAACTATTGCGAAAAGAATGAAACACTTGTCTGCAAAGTCAGACACGGCCAAAAGAACGATAAAACCACTCTGAACTACACTGATGACGCCGGGTAGACCGGATATCCGTGTGTTAGCCTTTTAGGTCTCTTCACATGCCTTTCTCGTGAATGATTTCACCAATACCATGAGAAAACCTATATTTACAGCGATTATGTCCTTGGTGTTATGTTCTAGGCATTCTTTTAGATGTGTTTTATAGTCAGTTTCGTATACATTTTCATAAGTTTGGTCTAATTGTATCGGCGAATGATCCTATGGCTGTGAATTGGCTGATCTTAAATATGTTATGTTATCTTCCTCAGCACTGCTAGCTGTTGTAAGAAGAAATATCACCCCCCAACCAATATCGCGATTTTACTAAGTCGCAGTGATAGAAACATCTCTAAACTACTAGCGGGGAGTTTAAGTATAATGCGTGCCAGGTTACGTATTTCAATAAATCTTTAAAAATTCCTGAAATTGGTGTAAAATAGTTCGTCCAATGATAAATACATCTTTATAACTATGAACTTTAACTCTTGAAACAAATTTAGAATTATCCGTTCATGGGGAATTCAAATATTAAGTAGCAGTGACAATATCATGAGAAGAAAATAATAACAATAATTACAAAAAATCGGCATGTCAAAGGAACTTTCTAGAATGTATTTAAATAAAGTGTTCATTCCGTACTTAACAAGCACAATGTAGGTGTATGGTTGCCTCCATCGCGTGAGTTTTGGTATAGGGATGTCGACGATTTCAACTTAATGAGCTTGATGTAAATCTATTTATTTATTTTACAGAAAAAGCAGATATTTGCAAAAAAAAGGGAAAAATTTCTCTTTTCTTTAACATAATTTATTTCTTTTATCGTTAAATTTAGAGAAAAAAATGGAGAGGAAAAATATGTTGATAATAATGGTATTTTATTTTTTATTTGTAATCAGCTTACGCTGTGCTAGTTACAAGCCAAATTCACGTATCTTGAAATGGAAGTCATTGTTGGCAATAACTTCACAATGTATCTTACTTTAAAAAGATATTACCTTGGGTTATAATCAGAAATGTAAAAGATAAACAAAAATATTAATAGTACGGGGATGTTGTACCCCTGATCCCTGTACAGTGAAAGTACAGTGGCACTATATTTTTTATTTTTCGACATAGCCTCCTTCTACACTAATGCACTTGGTCCATCGGTGCTCCAATATCTCAACAGCCTCCTGCAAAAATTTTTGTCCGAGCTCTGCAAACCACCTCTCTACAGCTTGCATCATAATTACTGGAAAATTTTTCCCTATGTAAGATTTTCTTTAATTTGGGGAATAGCCGAATATGGCGGGTGCTCCACTAATTCAAAGCCTACTAGATGTATAGCAGCCACAGCAATACCAGATGTATGGCTAGGAGCAATATCTTGTTAGAACAGCACACCTGAACTTTCCTCGGCGTTTCTTTTTAATAGCGTCTCGTAATTTAGAAATTAATTGTGCGCAATAGACCGCTGTAATGCTCCGTCCCTTTCGCAAATAGTCAGTCAGGATGACTCTAAGCATTCCAGGACACAGATAACAAAACTTTTCTAGCAGATCATGAACTTTCGTGGAGGAGAAGAACCGTGATGTTTCCACTCCCTACTTTACACTTTGGTCTCGGGATCATAGTCGTCCATGGTCACATATTGACTAAGAAAGCTCTTTTTGTTTGCTTGGTACCTTTCCAAAAAACGCTTACAAATCAACACCCGATTTCTTTTCTCATCAATGGTTAACATTTGGGGCACTCATCTTGCACTCATATGTTTCATATCCAATTCTTTAGTCAGTATGTTGTGGACCACATAAGATAAGCCAGTATCTTTCACAATGTTCACGCATTAGGAACATTACTAAGCCGCCAGTACGATATCGTGTACCTTTTTACTGTTTTTGTCTGTTGTTATCGTTATGGGAGGACCACCGGCATGTTGGTTTTCATAGGATGTACTTCCGCATTTAAGAACTCGGCAACTAGATTTTGACACAAGAAACTGCAGGCTCACCAATAGTTGCCATAATGTCTTTATGAATTTGAGTTGGCGTCATACCCTTTTTCTGGAGATATTTTATTTCGGCTCTTTGTTCTACAGGAACCATTTTTATGAACAATCACGACACACAATTCAGGAATTAGCCACAGCACAACAACACTTTGAGATACAAACTTGATATTGTGTAGATATCATCTACAAATGTCACTTTACTAAATGTCAAAAACATTAATCAAACAACCAGTTAGAAGTAGGTAAGGGGTGCGGCATGAGGATTCGCCTTCGTACATTATTGTTCAGCATATGAATATCTAAAAATGTATAAAGTTTTCCCCGTAAATTTGATCATGAAAAAAATAAAAGATGTTCACAATGAGAGATTTTCATTTTTTTTACAAATATGTGTCTATAATGCCTTGGACTTTCGATGCTAGGCAAAGATGAGAGCTGCTTTTCTTCTCCCATCTAATAGTTTTTCTACGTTTTACAGTTTGAAAGGTCTCTATGCTGAAACTAAAACAAAACTCACTCGGTATAAACAGAGTCTGAGTAGAATAGCAACCTTTTCTTTGCAAATACTGTTACACTACGTTGTAAGTCTGCAATTTACGCTTACAATCACAATATGTACTTACGTAGGCAATGTAAAAACTGGTTATTTAATCTTGGAAACAATATGTACCGACTATACCGACTATATACATATGTACATGCCTTTTTTTCACCATCTTGCCTTATATAAACCACGTAACTACAATTCATGGGGAATTAATATCATACATATAATTAGTGCATATCGTCGAGTTAAAATATGTATCTCGACGTCGACGTTAATAATCTTTCGTATGTTAGTCCGTTTGACCTTAATGCCACAGAACATCATTGCAGATGAATGCATTATATACATAATACGTACACGGATTAACAAGTATCATACGTTGTTATACAGGATGCGTCAAATGTTTACAAAAGTGTGATGGGTATATGAGCATTGTCTTTTGCATATAGAGCTGGAATAAAACAATAAATAGTTTTTAAAGACAAGGTATTCTCCACGAACTTTTGCATGCGCTCGAACCAGCTCTGAAGGCAGTTATTCTACTCGTTTATTGGTACAGTCAAAATTGCGTCTTTGAATGCATCGACTGCTCCTTCACCACGCAGACCGTCCTTGATTTTTGGAAAAGTAAAGAAATCGACTTAGATTCGCGCTGTACGGAGGATGGTCCAACAATTCGACGTTTTGTTGCGTTAAAAATTCTAAATTGTCTTGCGTGTGTACGAGCTTGCATTGTGGTGGTGGAAGATGATTTGTCGTTTGGGATTAGTTTTTTGAAGCTCGGCGATGACTTTTTCCAAACTTGTTTCTAATTTTCTCACTGTTTCAACAATCAAGCTTCTTTGCATTTTCAAAATTTAGTTATTTCCATATGCATACACAAAGCTAAAGAGGATTTTCTACAAAACTGTACATTACAACATACATATACGAGGGTTGTCTTTTAAGTTTTGCATACAGAGCTGGGATAAAGCAGTACATAGCTTATAAAGACTTTATTGTTTTTCGAAGTATTCTCCACAAAGGTTAATGCACTTTTGCATGCACTCGAACCAACTCTAGAAGCAGTCATTCCACTTGTTTATTGGTGTGTCAAAATTTCATTATTAAGGGCATCGACTACTAAAGAAATCGTTGGGACTCAGGTCCTGACTGCACATTTAGACGTTTTGTAGTATTAAAAATTCAGTTGCTGTGTACTACACACTTGGTGAAAGATGATTCGTCATTTGGGGGTTATTTTTCGAAGCTCATCGATGACTTGCGGCAAACAAATGGTTGTATACTAATCGGCAGTAACAGTTCCTTGATCTTGTAGAGGAATTGTTACTACATGACGAGACAAATGTCGCGACCATCTTCTTCTCACCTTGAAATATCAAACAGATGACTGGCGTTTATTTTCTGGTTTGTGCGAGTAAATCCAAGATTCATCACCACTGATGGTGTTGTACACGTTTACAGCTGCTGGCGTTAAAGCGATCTAGAGTCTTGACACCAATTCACCCTAGCTGTGTTCTGTTCTTCAGTCGACAGGTGCGGTGTATAACAGGAACCTATTTTTTTTAGACACACTTCTTCATGCAAAATATTTTGAATTCCGGTATTTGAAATCCTCAATGACGCCCCAATCTTGCAATATCTCAGATGTTGATCTTCGTTGATGATCGTGCGCACAGCATCGACGTTTTCCTGAATGACTGCCGTTTTTGGTGCAACTTTAAATTTAGGTTAATTAAGGTTGGAGGTTAATTTTTAGTACTCACGTTTGATTACTGGTGCCCTCTATGTTCCAGTATGCAAAACTTAAAAGACATCCTTTGTATATAGATAGAAGAAAAGTGACTTATACGGGCACAACATAACATAAGTTATGCTTCCGCTTATTGATCGAATTAGAGAATTTGCCGTAAATATATATATGTTCTTACAATTTTGAACGAAAATTAAAACCTATGGAACGTTGAAAATATTAATAACAACAATAATAATAATTTACGCCTTCGCATCCCCCAACAGGGTTTGCCAATTACAAGAAGCATCGACCGGCTATGAGTTATTATTACGCCTGCACCTGTTAAGCGTCGTAGGATATTCGTTCTCAGCATTCGGTGTGGAGTGAGGAAAACTAGAGAAAATCTCAACCCTGAGAAACAACCCCGGGACTGATAGCCAAGCTCGCAAGGCACAGACCCACCGACCCCAATTTAACTATTATTTATTTATATTTTTATTAATCATTGAAATGGATACAAATTGCGTTCTTATTTAGGCATAGATACTATTAGAAATATGAATTTGCTAAAGCGTACTGAACTAAAAACAATGGTCACGAACTTAGCCAGCAAGAAATTTTACATAGTAAGGTTTTCAAGGGCGCAGGCAAAATAGTGGCTAATTCTTGAATTGTGTGTCGTGATTGTTCATAAATATGGATCCTGTAGAATAAAGAACCGTAATAAAGTACCTCCAGAAGAAGGGCATGACGCCAACTCAAATTTATAAAGACATTGTGGCAACTATTGGTGAGTCTGCAGTTTCTTATGATATAGTCAAATGCAGGTGTCGAGATTTTAAATGCGGAAAAACATTCCGTGAAAACCAACATGTCAGTGGTCGTCCCATAACGGTAATCGACAAAAACATTAAAAAGGTACACGATTTGTACTGCAAAATCGACGAGTACGCACCAGGGACCTTGTGGAAGATACATACTGACTAAAGAATTAAATATGAAAAAGATGAGTGCAAGATATGTGCCCCGAATGTTAACCATTCATCAAAAAAGAAATCGGGTGTTGATTTGTAAGCGTCATTTGGAAAGGTATCAAGCAAACAAAGAGAACTTTCTTAGTAGATATGTGACCATGGATGAGTCATGGGTGCACCACTATGATCCCGAGACCAAACTGCAAAGTGGACACTGGAAACATCGCGGTTCTCCTTCTCCCCGCTCATTTCAGGTCGTGCGTCTGCTGGAAAGGTTTTGCTATTTGTGTTCTGGGATGCTCAAGGAATCATCCTGGTTAACTATATGCAAAAGAGACAGAGTATTAGAGTGGCCTACTTCGCACAATTGCTTTCTAAATTGCTAGACGCTATTAAAGAGAAACGCGGAGGAAAGTTAAGGCACGATCTGCTGTTCCATCAGGATAATGCTCCCAACCATATAGCTGGTATTGCTATAGCTGCTATACACCAAGCAGACTTTGAATTAGTGAAGCACCCCCCATATTCGTTGGATCTGGCTCCTAGTGATTACAGGCTGTTCCCCAAATTAAAAGAAATCTTACGTGGGGCAAAATTTTCCAGTAATTATGAACTTATGCAAGCTGTAGAGAGGTGGTTTGCGCAGGTCGGACAAGGACGAGGAGGCTGTTGAGATGTTGGAACCCCGATGAACCAAGTGCACTAATGTAGAGGGAGACTGGAAAAATATAAAATATAATGCCACTGTAGTTTTATTGTAAGGTGGTTAGTGGTACAGCAATGAGATCTACCCTCGTAAAGATTACGCAACTGAAAATATTTTATAAAAATCATTCTTAGAAACACGTAGAATCACATAAAATCGTAGGTATATTTTTCGATAGATGATCTTAAACTTGCGAGCGATAATGTACATGTCTAAACTATGTGGCGATTTTTCTTCAAATGCATGAATCCGCAGGATGTTCTTGCTGGTTTCTATCACGTTAGTAGTTACATTTTTGATTCCTTTAAAAAAGCATTAAATTAATATTTATAGACAATGTTTCCATAATTAATTTTTATCCATTTTAGAAGTTCTTTAGTTGTTCAAAATATTCTCAATATTTTCCTTAAGGCACTGTGCGAAAATAACTGCGGCCAAAGAAAGTAATAGCGCAAATGAAATCGAAAGTTGAATTAATGAAGACCAGACCGCAGTTTAAATTAAACGTTGATAAAAGAATATACAGGAGCAGGTTTGTGCGAGAATTACTTACTCAATGTTTGTTATCTCGTTTCAATATATATATAACAGTGTGTTATAGAGGTTTGATATTGGGAAATCATTTATTAATATCTTTACAACGTCCGGAAAATTAGTGATCGACAATTATATAACACGTGTATAGGTATGTACGTCAGAGTAACTATTACGTTTGTAGATCCTGGATCTCCTTAAAAGCATTAATTAAACACAGTTTTGAAGTAATGGATCTTGGGTTGTTTTATATTCACAATACAAAACAATTGCAAATATTCTGAAGATCGCATTCTCTAGAATCTCTAAATAAGAAATTCGTTTTTCCTTGTTACACGGAACATATTTCCCCTGCTCGCTTCGACAAACCTATCCTATCATTCAGCAGAGATACGTAATATAATATTTAAAAATTATAGTTGCTTATGCGAATCTTGGTACCGACCCAATGCATAGGTTCTTTGAATAAACTCTTGTCGTTTAAATATAATACTATTCGACAAATTGACGATATTTTTTCGCATATTGTTGGAAACTGAAACAGTTTAGATTAGTTAGTATAACTTGGAGGTGAATGTGTTTGATTAGACTGTGTACATAGCTGGATTAACCTTATCATTCGTCTTTCTATGCTGCATTCACTTTGAATATAGATATATAAATTTAGGCACTTTATTTTGTTAATTCTCAAATATTCCTAGAATTATGATTTGATAATATATTTTTATATTGTGGAATTCCCAGTCTATATATGTACCTATATTAATCATCGAAAATATTACATAGAACTTGTTTTTAGAAACAGTTCCGTGATACCAATGTTTGAAGGTTTAAGGCGTAGCTTTTTAAAAATATAGAATTATTCCCGAATAATACATGTATTGGAGGAGGCAGAAGGAGCAATCGATGTCTTCAAAAACGCGATTTTGACTGTAGCAACAAACTGTTGCTTCCAGAGTTGCTTCGAACGCATGCAAAAGTGTGTTAATCTTCGTGGAGAATACTTCGAAAAACAATAAAGTCTTTAAAAGCTATCTACTGTTTTATTCCAGCTCTATATCCAAAACTTAAAAGACAATCCTCACGCACGACTCAGTCAGTGATACTGGACGTATTGAAAGAAAGAATTC